>OY744483.1:93848590-94452105 GCA_963556165.1 Tipula helvola | reverse complement strand
ATCATAAGAAGTTCACTAGCAGCGTATAACTTATTCACATTATTAGTTTCTGCCAGATGTATATTAGTTAATTGTTTGGTGGGCTTGAATAACCCGGAAAATATTGCTTGAGGATCCTTATTATTTATAGATGCTGGTATTATATTTTGATTAAAGTTGAGTTCTTGCTGAATTCTGATTCATCTTCTCTCGTATACGAAGAAATTCCAAACGCTGGGGACACGTCACGGAATTAGCTGTATTGATTCCCTTTGCAATTTGCACACTGGTGTTTTGTTACTGTGTCTTTGAGTGGATATTCTGAATCATCGACTTGCGCTGTACTAAATGCCCATACATATGTACATTTTAAACATTGCATGAGATGCTCTGGCTTTTTAAAAGGAACATCCAATTTACAGGAAATATGGCCGATTTAACAGGGACTTCTAAGTTGATGTATAGTGTGATGGATTTAGGAAAAGATACAAAAATACATTGCGGTATCTTTAGATCTATTTTTTGTTGGTTCAAGTTTAGTTATTTTGGACGAGTTTAGTACGGCTTCTTTAATGTAGGCCTCCACCTCATCAATGGGCATTGATGGTAAACCAAATAAAACAAAACGGAATGTTTTATTTTCTTCAAGGGTGATCGAAAAATATTCAGCTTTCTGTTTGCATAACTCCTCAGATGTGAGCTTCATGTCAAATTTACCGATTTTTAACTGAATCATGATTGTTCTGATTTTGACCGATTTCAATTTGGTGACAATTGGAGGTAATTTCAACACCGCTACGTTCATTTCTTCCAATATTATCGTAATTATTGTTGTTTTGTAAAAACTTTTAAATGTATCATTGATTGGTAATTTATATGATAACGAATATCCTGAACTGTTATTTTTTATATGTGGATAGGCCATTGCAATTTTTTTGTAATTAGTGCTATAATCACTATCAATACGCGGGAAATTACTACATTGTCTTTTATACATACATAAGTTAGATGAAACTAACTTCGTATTCCTTTCAGAGAAAAACACCTCAATGAATAACAAAATATACTTTCACGAAGAGTAAAATTATCAAGAATTACAAAATCAGTTTCGATCTGAATGATAAATACGAAAAATTAATTATTTTCCGAAAATTCAGGCGCTGCAGCCTGATGAGATTGACTGGAAAATAACTAAATTTTTCGTATTTGTCATTCAGATCGACACTGAATCTGGCTATTTACCAGAAGAACTTTAATTTCAAACTTAAATATCGTATTTATGCGTCAAATAAAATAAAATTGAAATTATTAAGAATTTAATATGTGTTACCAAAGATAATCACATATTAAAGATAATTCATGCAGTATTAAAATATGAGGTAAAAATAGGATCCCCCCGATGCAATATATAGGGTTCCTTTGATATATACGTAAATATTTTACATTCAAATTACTTGTAAATATTTAACCTATAATGTGAATGACTCATCTCTAATATACTATGATCTTTGGTGTTACGTACAATTCGCTAATACTTAACTACATGATTGCTTTCTATATAAAGAAAATAATCAATACCGTCTGTATAGCCTGATGCAATTGACTGGAAAATAATTAAATATTTCGTATTTCTCAAATAATTATCTAATTATCTGGTTATTTACCAGAGGAACTTTAATTTCAAAATATACTTTGTTTTTTTAGAATTTTGATTAACAAAAAAAAATCATTTCTATATCGATTGAAAATCAATAATGAACTCTTTATATTTATGAAAATTTTTGTATTAACTATAATTATAAAAACAAATTTTCTACATTGAAATTTCAGCCATCGATATTCTCAATTATTTTAACAACCTAAAAATGTTGATTGAATTCCCAACAACCTTAAAAAAATTAATTACAATTCGCCGCATTTTTATTAAATTTTCTAATTAAAATTTTAAGATTGTGCAATACACAATTTAAATATTATTTATTAAAAATATTTGTTTTATAGACTCTGAAAGTATAAATTACCAAATGGTTAACCCAATTTTGCCAATATATCTTTATGTGATATTTCAATATTATTAATTCAATTGTTTAATAAGCTTAATTTCTGAATTGTTAATTTAATTTTTCTAGTCTTTATTAATTTTTTCGTCGAAACGTCGAAAGCTAAGGAACAGAAATTAATTTATTCAATATTATTAAAATAAATTTTCAAGACACTTTTCACCTTCCGATTGAGCAAGAACAATATACTTTATAGGTACAATCCCCAAAAATAAAATTGTAAGCCAACTCAACCAAAAAACTATACAATTCCAAAAAAAATTTCATACAAATATTAAATTTACGAATTCTAATCGAAATTTAATTTCATTAATTCACACCAAAAACAACAAAAACCGGTTTAATTTTCTTATATTTTTTCATTAATTTAACTAAATTCTTAATTTAAAACGTAAAACAAGAAAAGAAAAAAAATATTCGATAAACTTTTTATTAAATTATGAAATTAAAAAAAATGTAAAAAGACAGCTGTGTGTTTTTTGCCTTATTATACTTATAATTATTATAATTCTCTAACAATAAAGTAATATAAAAATAAAAATAAAAACCAAAAATATTATTACAAACAAAACAAAAATTTTTATTTTTATTATTAACTTATTTTTGTTTTTCTTCTTCTTCTTTCTTATATACATAATAAATCCCGAGTCTTGTGCTATATAACAGTCAATGAATTTTTATTTATTTCATTTATAAATGTTTGGTTTGGTTTGATTTATTTGTATTTATTTTGCACAATGATTGTGTGTATTTGTAGATTAACAAAAATAAAAAAATCAATTAAAAATACTAAAACAATTATTAGTATAATTTTTGTGTGTATAGTTTTTGTATTATTTCGTATTTTTATGTTTTTTATGTTTCTTGTTTTGTTTATTAATTGTGATTATTGTGTTGTTTTATAACTATATAAAAATAAAGAGAATATAAAAATAAGATAAAAAAATATTTATTTTATGATTATATAATTCCTGTCTAATTAAATGTTTTGTTTAGAATGTTAAAAAAAATTGAAATATAATTCACTAATTTAAAATTATTTAATTTTTTTTTTACTATGAAAATAAAAATTATAAAATAAATTTAATTTAAACGAATTTGAATACAAATGACAAAAAAATTATTTTATAATTTTATACATATTTAAAAAATAAATTGTGTAAATTAGATAAAATACTAAAGAAATGAATATTTATAATTAAAATCGAGAAAAAACAACATAATTATTTTTTTTATTGATTAACATCCCTTAAACAATAAAAGTCCCGAACAAAAGCAAAAACTTATTTTTTTTTTATAATCCGTTGCACCATTTTGATTGTAAATTTTTATTCAAATTTTTCTTCATTTTATATAAAAGATTATATATAAATCAGATGTTAATAAAATTAAATAATTCTTAAAAATTAAGAATTTAGCTTTTTATAAACCTTTCTTAATTTTTTTTTTTACAAAGACGTTTAAAAATGATTTTCCCAATCTATATATTTAATTATTATTTTGTATTTATATTTTTCTGAATTTTTTATTTTATAAATATATAAATAAGTAAATATATATAAATAATTAAAAATAAATGCAAATAAAACATTTTTTTTTATTTTTGGATTTCCGTTTTTTACAAAATATATGCACAAATAATTTATTAATTACTATTTTGGTTGATCGCTTGCGTAGACGCCGCCATAATTTATTTAATTTTTTTTTTTTTACCTAAGTGATCACCAATATCTTTATTGTGTAAACTATACTAATTTGTTTGTGTACTACGATTTACACACATTTACTATATTGCCAACCCATTACATATATTTTTATTTATCAAACAAGGATTTCCGGTCATTTCGGAACATTCTGCAATCCTGTCTTTTGTATGAAAATAAATGTAAAAAAAAATTAGATACTCTACTCTATTATTTTATATAAATATTGTATTATACGAAACCTTTTGCTAAACTATTATATGACATACATATTACACTACTCATGATAATATGTAATTGTCTTTTTGTCGCATTGTGAGTCCTCTGTAAAATCACATTCTCTTCTGTATAAGTATGTATAAAAAATAAATAAATAAAAGATTAATTTAATTTATTTTTCTTAATCTTGATTTTGTATAAAACTTTTTTTTTTTTTTTGCATAAATAAATATTAATTACTTAAACTTTTAATATACTTTTTTGAAAAAAAAAAAACAAAAACAAAAAAAAAAATATTTTTAAATTAAATTTGAAGAGAATTTTTTTTAACTTTTTATTTTAAATAATCCCCTTTTTTTAAAAAAAAAAATAACACCAACCAAACACACACAAAAAACGGAAACTGATTAATTTTTAATCAAAATAAAATGCTATTAAAAAAAACAAATGAAAAAATAGAAAATTCAGAATATTTAAATGAACAAAAACGTGAATTAAAAACAAAATCAAAATGGCAACGACTGACTCACGCGCTACGGGGGTTACCCACAGGACACAATATATCACAAGCTGATGGCAACAGTACCGAAGAAGGTGAATCAGTTAGTGGTGGCCGTAATCCAGCAACAACCGGAACCGGATGCTACAAGAATTTTGATCATTTTCAGAATCGTAAATCATATCCAAATCAAGTGAGTACAAAATGATTCAAATTTATAATGTTATTTTGACTATTTTTATGCCAACATTTAAAAAACGAAACAGGAAAATTTTTCGAAAAAAAATCACGACTTCCAATCTTGGTAATTTACGAAAATTTAAGGTCCGTTTTTTATGACTGCGTTTAGAGTCAAATAAAAATTGTCTAAACAAACAAAAAATTATTTTTAGACTGTTAAAGAATATTCTTAAATTTTTATTCGCAAATTGGAATTAGGGATTGCTATATAAATAATTAAGAAACCTTGTATAAGAGACTGTTGAAGTTTTCCTACGTTAAATCCTGGTCGATTTATTACAGATTTAGTGAAAAACATGACAAATACTTCAAATTAGGGATTGCAATATCGATATTCGGTTAATCGGTCGGAAATCCGTTTTTAATTTATCGATAATTTACGGAATTATTACCGATAAATCCGATACAAATATTTAGTTTAACCGTATCAAACGAAATTTGCTACCTGCTAAAAACTTCAAACATTAAACATGTATTAATTAGACCAAAGACATAAATAATTTTTGGTGCTTTATATTAAAAAAAAATTACGGTTGAGCTAATTACACTAAAATTGTTTTTAGCTTTTGTACCAAATTTAAATATTAAAAGAAAACTGTTTTGTTTTTTGGTTTAAGGTTCTTTATCTATTTTACGATTAAAGCGTTAAGCTGGAGCTAAATACATTTTTAATGCGGCCTCCACATCTCTCCACGTAATCACAGATATTGTTAGATTATGTATTGTTTTGAGATTTTAAATGTTTTGCTTAGAGAAGAGACCAGCGAAATCGTAAGCGAACTTTTTAATTTTTAAGTTTTAACTAGTTTTAGCTATAGCTAAATGTTATTGCAAACTTAAATGAAAAATTTATATTAGAGCAACTATGGCTTCGATCCTCTTTCATTTTCAAAAGCGTAACTATGGGTTCTAACTCTAAAGCTGTAATATTAAATTAGTAAAATAAAGAGCTTTAAATAAAATAAAAAACAAAATTGTTTCTATAACGTAAATTAAAGAAATTCTTATAGTCTGGGAGATAACTGGCTTTTTCATGGAGGTTCTTTCATAATTTGTTCACTTTATTTTAAATTAAAAAAAATAAAATTAATTTCTTGCTGTTTGTTGGGACTTGGGAGTCATTTTGGCAGATATGTCAATTCAAGCATGTTACCAGACAAGAAAGAAGCATGGAAGTGCTGATTTTATTCAAATGCAGTGGATATGGATAATCCAAATTTCAGTCGTGCAATGTGCGTTGAATTAAATATTCTCAAATTTTATCTTTGACTTCAATATGTAGAATAATTTGTATATTCTGGAGGTATTAACATAAACTTACAACTAACAAATGATTTGAGAATATTGATTTCAAGGTGAGTTTCACAACTGAAAGTTGTCATATCATACTGCAAAATTCAGACTTAAGACTTCCATACCACTTTTTAGTCTGGAAAGGTTAAAGTTTAAATATGAATATAGTTTAAATTCAGACTTGCATACTTCGTTTTTGCGCAACAATACTAAATAACTGCATATTTTGCCCTACAGCATTGATATTCAGAAAGTCATAATCTAAATATTTAGCCAAACCATAGATAAAAGTTATTTGTTAAAATCACGAAATTTCTGTCATACTTGAGTTTATCTGGTGCCTCCTATAGAGTGCCCTGATGTTTTTGTAAGTTGTAAAAAATAGGAATTATCATGACCTGATATTTTTACAGCTTTAAAGGGCTAAAACCTGATTAGGTGATCAGGACTTCGGCCTTGAAAATTAAGTCTACTCCCTAATCAATCTCAAAATAAATCTCTTAAGTCAGTCTTCAGCTCAACCTCCTAGAACAATATTTGTGTAGAGTTTGCTTCAAATTGGTCAAGGCGTGTGGATTTATTTAAATATCTATATATGTACATATATGTACATTTGTGCATACAGGTTTCACAATGGGCAATTAGGATAAAACTTATCTATTTCATAACATATTTTAGTGAAATTTGACATCCACGATAGAAATGGGATCATAAAATGATTTTTGGATAAACTTAATATGGCCAAGTGTGATGGAACTTGCCTATTTCCCAACCGATTATTATGAAATTTGGCATGTGTGTTGGAAATAGAATTCTAAAATTATTTTTGGATGAAATTCTGTAATATGGCCAATATGAACTTGGCTAATCCTTAATCGATTATGATGAAATTCAAGATTTGTGATGGAACGATTCTAAAATGATACTGCTAATTCCGAGCCTCACCGTTAGTAGTTTTAATTCTTCAGGGCGTGTTCATCACATACTTCAACTACTTTTTTTTCTTTTAAGCATGGCCAAACTTACAGCTATGACAGTAAATACTAAGGAAACATACCCAAACGTTTGAAGCGATGGATTGGCGAGAAAAGTTCCTAGGCGAACTTGAATATTATTTCAAAGATAATCTCGATCGTTAAACAATTGAAATAGACTTTACGCTGCCTCAGAGAAACTTCAATAGCTGCATGTTTTACAGAAACTTCATCAGACAACAATTTAAAAGCCATATTGACATACCCCTCACAACCTTATCCAAAAATAATTTTTGTGTCAAATTTCCTCCTATTAGTTGGAAATAAAATAATTGCCCATATTCCAGAATTTAATCTTAAAATAGTTTAACAATGCAGTTTCTAACCCATTTGTCCAATTTCCTCCAAATCGGTTAAGAAATAGAAAAGTTCCATCATAATTGGCCGTATTCCAGAACTTCAAAAATTTTTTTAGAGTCCAATTTCCAACACAAATGTCAAATTTCATAATAAACGGTTGAGAAATAGGCAAGTTCCACCATACTTGGCCATTTCCATTGGAAATACTGAATTTCGGATAAGATATAGAATCCCAATGAAAGTTTTATAAAAAAACACAAATTGTCAGTTTAACTGCTCACCTAATGTATTAGGTAAACCTAGGGTTTACCTAATCCAACTCCAGCTCTGCCCTAATTCAACCCGCAAACGGAGCTCAATTCAACCGCAAACTCTGGGCCAAACTCAATCCTCAAACCAGTTTATATAAAAAATTGGCTAACTAATCACTACGTCCTAATCCAACCCCAACTCAATTTCAACTCAACCCGCAAATCGCTCCCTAACTTAATCTTCAAATCAACTTCAAATTCAATGCCCAATTCAATAATGAAACCAGCATATATAAAAAAATCGTAAATATTTATATAACCAGGTGTTTTGGGTCAATTCGTATGGCAGGTACCCCATCCTCTTGATGTAAAGTCTTCAAGACTCGTTATTACGAACTGTACTTTAGGGACGATATAATACAAATATTTTGAATAAATGGTTTTCCCAATTTTCTTGAGGAAATCCTAGGAAAATGACCCCAAAATGGCTTGTCTATAAAGTTGGCTTAGGGTCTGGCTATCTGAAACAATTTTCAGTTTTGGAAAAATACAGGATTAGATTATTTAAGAAAACCATGTTTGATATGATGTTGCACAAAATGTAACACATATTATGAATAAATGAATTTTCCAATTGTACTGAGAAAATCCTAGGAAGCTGACACCAAAATGGGATACCATTGAGTTGGAATAAAGCTAAGGTATCCGAAAAAAATTTCCTGGTTTAGGACAAACAAGTTTTATTTGACCTTACGCAATGTACATATAACAAATAATATGAATAAATAGTTTTCCCAATTTTCTTGAGAAAATCCTATTAAGCTGACACCAAAATAGCCTATTTATAAAGCGTTAAGGATAACCATATTTGAACCAATCTGACACATTAAACAGCGAACGCAATGAAATAAATGAATTTTCAATTTCCTACGAAGCCGATATAGGGCCTGGCCTGTCTACCAAATTGACATAGGGTCTAGGCTATCCAAACCAATTTTCAGTTATGGAAAAAATATGGGTTAAGGTATTTAGGATTATCAAGTTTGATACGATCTCACGCACTATATAACAAATATTTTGAATAAATGGTTTTCCCAATTTTGTGATATGTATATGTGAAGTTAGCCCGAAATTCGACATAAACATTTTTTTTTAGATTGTGTTCCGGCTAAATTTAACATCAGTTTCGGGCTGGCCCGAAATTTTCCTAATATAAGTGCATTTTGTGGTTTCATCCCGAAAAATATTAAAACAGTCAAAAAGTAGCTTTAATCAAAAAATAATTTGTATTTTGTAACTGTGTACTAAAATAAATTATGGCCATGGAGATTTCCAAACACATCTGCTAATGCCAGCAGTAAGTTTTGTCTACCCTGAGTGTAACCTATATATCGCTTTTGCAATAAGAGTTGGCTACAAGATCCTCAGAAATTATCCTAGAATACGATTCATACAAAATTGTACTGAGATATGAATGCGAATGTGCCTTACCAAAGTCCAACTTGTGCTGCAAGAGATTCCAATAAAAGATTGTAGATATTGCCCAAGCAAATTAACAATTTTATACGAAATTTAAGGAAGGGTGGAATCTGAAATTCAGCAAGGGAACAAG
The DNA here is from genome assembly GCA_963556165.1 of Tipula helvola. Lineage (NCBI taxonomy): Eukaryota > Metazoa > Arthropoda > Insecta > Diptera > Tipulidae > Tipula > Tipula helvola. Next base: position 94,442,915 of record OY744483.1, on the reverse strand, counting down.
CTAACAAAATCGTCCGGTAATGAAACCATATCATGAAATCCGGTCGATAAAAATATTTTGTTTTGTTTTTGTTTTCCTTTATTTTACAATCTAACTGTCCCTGGTTGTGGTAGTGAGAAGCTTGTTCGCCAGATCGTTTGGGTGTATTGTCAATCTTGAGTAACCTCATACCCTGGCACTGAAATCCCTAATTTCTTCCCGTATTGTTGGGACCTCTAGATATCTGTGAAGTAGATTGTTTGGTACGGACCATGTGCATCTACTATATTCTTAGACAATTATACTGGAACCGCTGAACAATGTCCAAGTTCGAGTTACAAGCCGTTTCCCACAATTGTATACCATAAACCCAGATAGCTTTAACGTAATCAAATAATCACAATTATATTTCAGTACAACTTTAAATGAATCGTGCCAACTCATATTGTATTGGCAGTAAATAAATTGCACTCCACGGTGTGCTGGAAATCAGTTTTAATGAAAAATTCTGTTACTAAAAAAAATCATAGTGACATAGTTGTTGAAGGGAGTGTTCTGAGCTCGGAAAAGTTGAAATTCAAATCATTGGAAGTGCCTGTTTTTATGGCATCAATTTTAAAATTTAAATTAATTTCAAAATATGAATGCTTTTAAGTACGTTGTTTTTAATTTAGAAGTTTGAGATTTGTCTGTATTATCAATTAGCGTGATATATTATTTTTAATATCATTCACATTATTACGACTTATTAAGGGACAACTCACACCAAACGCGAACTACGAGTTGCGAATAAATTCCAAGCACGAATTCGCAAATTCGATTCACACTAAACGCGAGCGAATTTATATGTCAAAATCAATGCCATCCCCGTATCAAATGTTGGTTACGTAAATTTAAGCGAATGTGTACCAAACCACATATTTACAAATATTTGAAATAGTGCCGTTTAAATATTAAAATTATCATACGTTATGGGCAAATATGGTAACAAGAATTTTTGTTTTTGCATTTTTTACTACTGAAACGTATCTAGATGGCAAAATTTAAATTAATAACTTTTACTAAATAAATATAAAGGAAAGTTTTCTTATCTCGACAGACATGTAAACCTAAAATTCCATTTGAAAACCATTTTCTAAGTTACAAAACAACATTAAACTTCATTGCCCTAAAGAAACAAATCAATTAGCCTGCTTAGTTATAATTTCATGTACCATACCATATCGTATCTACACGAATTTTAACATTAATAAAAATGCACTAAATTTCTAAATAATAATAAACTAAAGCAAATCATGTCACACCGTCTGGACCGCATCACCAGTATATCAACCAACGTTGGTGGTCTCCTTTGATGAGTATACATTTATCGTCTATTTAGCGAACGTATATACCAATATACCAAATGCCACATTGACGGTATGAAAACTGTCCTCACTATAGGTCATAATCACCAACTTTGGCGATTTTCTCATCGTCTGGTCCCGGCTTTAGTTTGAGATTTGTCTGTATTATCAATTAAAGACGGGACCAGACGATATGAAAATCGACAAACGTTAGTGATATGTATGTATAAGACCTGGGGTGGTCATTTTGTGGTGCTTTATCACACTTTTATATCACAAGTGGAGACTTTTTTGTGTGATATAAAAAATTGGAGAAAGTCTACAAGTACAACCCTGCAAAATGAATCTTAAGGGGAAAATAATGAATTTTAAAGGGAAAATAATGAATAATAGTGATAAGTTCATAACCTCAAATGTGATTATAAGAACATTTTATATGAAGTGCTAGTTGAGGTGGTGATAAAATTTAATTCAAAAGTAAATATGGTAAATATTGAAATAAAATGCATTTTAATTTAATAAATTCCAATATAACATGTTTTAAATGTTTGCGTTTATCGTAAAAATACAAGAATACGGGGTCAGTGTGTTTTGTTTTAATTTTTTATTGACGTGTAAATTATGGTCGGTATTTAAACATCAAATTTGAATAAACTAAAGGGTTTTCTAGTTAAGTTACGTTAAAAATATAATAATTAGTCTTTTATTAATCAACAATTTTTTTTTGCACTGCGTGTCATGGTAATTTTCATTCATTTTTTTTAAATTTTAATTTTGTTGTTTTTGATCAAACTCCATATACTTTAATAAAAAGCAACAAAATTAAAGTTTTAAAAAAATGAATGAAAATTACCATGACACGCAGTGCAAAAAAAATTGTTGATTAATAAAAGAATAATTGTTATTTTTTTAACATAACATAACTAGAAAAGTCTTTCATTATTTCTATATAAAAAAAAAATTAAAACAAAACACATTGACCCCGTATTCTTTTATTTTGACGATAAACACAAACATTAAAAACATGATATATTGGAATTTATTAAATGAAAATGCATTTTATTTAAATACCTACCACATTTACTTTTGAATTAAATTTTATCACCACCTCAACTAGCACTTCATATAAAATTTTCTAATAATGACATTTGAGTTGATGAAGGAACTGCAACTTATCACAATTATTCACAGCAAACTGCATATAGTTTGATAAAAAACAACTAAATTAAAGTTTTTAAAAAATGAATGAAAATTACCATGATATGAAATGCAAAACAAAATTATTGATTAAAAAAAGAATAATTATTATTTTTTTAACATAACATCACTAGAAAAGCTTTAAATTTACAAGAATTTAATGGTTAAACACAGACCATTATTTGCATTTTGTGAAGTTATGTTGATGGTTTATGTTGACTTTTTTGTTCAAGAATTTCTTTTTTTTTGTCCATTTCTATTAGGGGGTCATTGTTTTTGTGAAATTTGTTATTTCAGGCAATTATAATGGCTCTTTTAACATATAATTAACTACAAAAAACTTAAATAATTGTTGATTTTATATTTCGTTTTTCTTGTAAATTTAACAATAACTAATTTATTTTTTTTCAAAAATATTTAAATTATTGTTTTGTTAATAAATATCATTTATTTATACTTCGCGTCATTGTAAATTTCATTCATTTTTTGTAATTTTTATTAAAGATGTTTTTAACCAAACTCCATATTATAAAAAAAAGTAAACAAAATATACAATTTTTGGCATTTGTAAAAGTAAGATGGAAGATATTGTGGTCTTTTTCATTCAAATCAATATCCGACATGGCATTGTTCATCCATGATGACACCGAAGTAAGCTACGACAAATGTCAGCTTATCACAGTTTTATCACCAAATGTGATAAAGCACCACAAAATGACCACCTGTTTTCATATCATCAATTTGACATTTGTCGAACTATAGATGATGGTATTCATCCACACGATAAGACAATATTTATGTACTAGGTACTTATTCCGTATTAATTTTAAAATGCACGTACAACTATTTGAAAAATTTTATTTTTATTTTATTATTTCCTAATAATTTACTCGTCCCGTGTCCGTACCTATTTAAAAATAACAATAGTAAATAAAAAATTAATTAATAATTTGATATTTACAGGCTTTTTAATATTATTATAAATGAACCTGAACAAAACAATATATTTTTAATTTGGAATACACCAAAAAATTTAACATCGGCCTATATGTTGGTATTTATGCTTCATTTCAAAATTGTCATTGGATGTATCATGTGTAATGCAAACCAACCCGAAGATCAAACGGCCCGACCCGATCCCAATCTGTTAATTTATATTCCCAGTTGTACTTTGCGTGAGCGATCGACAAATTTTGTTTGAGATGGCACGTTAAAAACATGAAACAGACGTATAAAGCAAAACAAACGAAATATTCGGCTTTTTAAATGTGTTTTTCATGGGAGTAAATTACAATAATCGCATTTTGTTCGTTCTTTTTTTACGAAATATGGGGACAAATGATCATCACGGTGAGGTATAAGAGAGCATCACCGTCATTGGTCATTGATCGCTCTTGGAGCGCTCAGTCGTACAACAGGGTTATTACCTGAACCCACCCCGAGCCCGTTTTGTCATTTTACATTTTTACCCGAGCCCAATTGATTATTTCCCTGTTGTATGATAGAGCACTCCAAAGGCGATCATTGATCAATCACGGTGATGCTCTCTTATACCTCACCGTGAGCATCACTCTATTCTAAATTTCGTAAAAAAAGAACAAAAATAATGCGAACTTGTTATTTACTTCTATGAAAACAAATTTAAAAATCCCAAGGTTTTTTTTTTATGTTTTATGCTTCTGTTTCATGTTTTAACATGCCGTCTCAAACAAAACTTCTCGATTGATTAAGCAAAGTACGACTGGGTTGACATTATTACCCGAACCTTGCCCGACCCGAACTGAATTGTATACCCATTCCCATTTCCCACCCGTCTGAAAGAAAATTTTAAAAATAAAATTCTTACGTTGTAACGTATTTATGTTGTTGTAAAGGTGGATTTATAGTTTATACTTTACCATTTACTAAATTATTTTATATGTTATCCTTATGTACTACAATGTATACATAGAAAGGAAACTTACGGATAATAAAAAGAACGGCACATCATTTATAATAAATTTAGACAGTTTTCTTTGTCGTATTTGTTGAATCTTGTCTTTCGGGTGTTATACAAATAAAACAATTTGTGTCTAGTTATGGATTTAATTTTTGTTTGATGTGTGAATGAATTTATTTCCTAAAAATCGTATTCCATTTACGTAAATCAAATTAAAATTTTTAAGAATTTACCAAAGCAAATACGGAAATATTTAATTAGGCTGGCCCGAGCCCGCTCTAACGAATATAACTCTTAATACCCGACCCGACCCGAATATCGAGTCCTGAGCCCGTGCAGGTCTCTAGTGTAGTGTACATTTGCCATATGTAAAACTTGTACAAATTTATATGCGCCAATATATTTGTCAATTCTCCCATCGTCTGGTCCCTCCATAATATGATTTGTTCGGCTTTATTTATTTATGTATTAATTTTAATAGCATTCTAGATTTGGTCAACATAATTCGCTAAATCATTACGTTCTTACCTAGTACTATACGTAAAAGGTGGAATTGCATTTTTGTCGTAGCTATAGCTTTTTATCAGTACAAAACAAAACTACCAGGAGTTTAAGGCAATTTCTCATTTTTTGAAAGGGTATAATACATCGTATAACCCTTAGAGAAATTATGGGGGGAATGAATTTCTACTTTTTTTGGTAGATGTATTGTGAGTAGATAGCCTCTTTATTTCATTGACGAACAAGTCGCAATAATGGGAATGCTGTTAAAAATAATTTGTCTGTAAAAAGCCGAAAAAATCATATTAATTGATAATACAGACAAATCTCAATCTTCTAAATTAAAAACGACGTATAAAATACGCATTCATATTGTGAAATTTATTTAAATTTTAAAATTGCCGCCAAAAAAGAAACAGCACTTCCAAAGATTTTAATTTCAACTTTTCCGAGCTCAGGACACTCCCTTCAACAAGGTTCACTATGATCTTTTTTAGTGACAGAATTTTTCATTAAACCTGATTTCCAGCACACCGTGACTCAGGATCAACAAAACTACCCTTCGGCATCAACAGGTGTGTTTTTAAATCACCGTGTCCACTGTTACATTAAAATTTATTTTAGTACTATACAATTGAAAACATCTTGTTTGGTTGCATGTAATTTCTAGGCTATTTTAAATTCAATGCTTTTAAGGTTTAAGTGAATAATCAATGTACTTTTTGATTATTTTAATTTATTTCGAGATGAAGCTATACAAAATGCGTTTAACCTTTTAACCCCCCTATTTAACCCTTTCAAACGCCATTTAAAATTGACTTTCTTCCAAAAATAAAATACGTAGCACAATTATGCACTGCTATGATATGGCATTGCTCATAAAACTGTAGTGTGAACATAAATACATAAGAGAACGATCGCACAAGAGAAATGAGACAAAAATTAAAAATTACGGTTAGTCGAAGCCATGAAAGTTGATGTACAATATATTGTACAAGGCGTTTGAGAGGGTTAAATTATGAAAATTTGGGGACAGTCCGAAACTTACTTAGCCGAGATACAATCCTAAACAAATTTTCGTGCCCAATTTGGACTAACTTCACGTACATACGTACGTATGATATTATCATACGTACGTATGTTATTTTCTTGAGAAAGTCTTATACCCTACAGATTGCGGTTCAATAATTTCGATTTATTTAATCTATGCAAAACAAAGCGATTCGCTAAAATTGAGGTTGACATACTACGACTAAGCTCGGAAAATTCACTAAATCGAAATTATTAAAACGCTGACTGTCAGAGCTATTAGGAACCTGACTACAAAATTCATCATTTTTGGTTTATATTGCGTGAGATCGTATCAAACATGGTTATCCTCACTGGCGGATTTAACGGCGGGCGCACCGGGCGCGCGCCCAGGGCCCCGACTTCTAGGGGGCCCCGCTAAACTCCAACTTTCTAGTTTTTCTAATGTTTAAGTTTCTGAGTAATTTTCGTGTTTATATTGTGTTTGAAAGAAAAGAAAAAATGGGCTAATAATTTAATATTAATGTACATATAAAGATCAAGATGCCGTTGATTCAAGTACAGTAATACCTCGATATAACGGACTAATTCGGACGAGTGCAATCCGTTATAGCCGATTGTCTTATATAAAAATATATAATATTTTTTCTTTCGGTCATAACCCGGAAAAAATTAGAAATTATGTGTGCCTTTAGGTAAGGCGAATTTCGTTTTTCACAACAAAGAAAAACTCATATTGTTTTGGATCCAATAAATTGAGCCGGGGAATTCGACCTAAGAGATTGTTGAGGACGAACACAAAAACGGTGGAGCATGAAGCGCTAGAGATGAAAATTTGTATAAACAGAAGAGCCGGAACCCATTTTTATCGAATTTCTTGTGTTTTAGGAATTCGAAAAAAGCTAACAACAGAAATTCCTGACTATATTGATCGAATTTAGGTTGTATTTCAACCTAAATTCGATCAATATACGTACCTTCATCTTGTTCCAACCACTGTGATACATCTTCCACGTACAGATTTTCATCATTATCCTGTTTTATACTGCTGCAATTGGTTACTTTTAGCTCTTCTAATTTTACATCGGCTTCTTCATGGTTAAGCAATTTCTTCTAACCATTCTCTAAAATTCGAACTTTCACTTTATTCCAGGCTGCCCCAAAATGAAAAATTGCTGATTTTAGGTTAAGTTTTTTAAATTTTGGAAGGTACGCTGCCCCCTAGTGTCTTCTTCATCAAATTCATCTTGTAACATATTCATCACTGCCTCTAGAAATTTTTTGCGGTACGTTTAAGGATATACGTTTGGTGGCCAGAAATATTCCTAGTTCCATTGGCTGGAAAAGTGAAGATTTATTTTTGTACTGGTTAAGTAAAGTTGTATATAAGCGAAAGTTTGTATTATTATTCTAAAAAAAAAAAAAAAATGTTGTTCGGTTTATCCGAAGTCTGGTATATCGGGGTCCGTTATATCGAGGTTTTACTGTAATAGGCGAATTTTGCTGACTAAAATTGAATTCGAATTATTTTGGGTTTATTTTTTTCCCAAGAAAATAGCCAATTTGATTTAATTGACAAAAGCCAACTTTTCGAAATAAAATATAAATTTAATATGTATTATGACCTGGTGGCAGGTATCATAACCAAAAATTAGAATTGGGTTTAAATAAACCAAAAATTATAGGAAATACGCTTATTTTTGAAAATGAGTTGGAACAGTCCTAGGCGTGAAATCGTGAATGTTCTTTAATACTGTTTTCAATATAAAAGAAATTGACACGTAATAACCTGGTAATACAGAAACGAAAAAAAGTCAAGGCTTCCTTAGATATACAAAATATTTCAATAAAATTTTCAATCTAGAAATTTTAAATGCGTGTAATATGTACTTATAATTGAATCGTTTATTCGTGAAAGGGCTCATGTCCACTTTTTCAAATTATTCAGGAAATAAAAAAAAACTATATATCGTCAACAAAAATAAGTTTAGGAGGGAATTTGAGTTTGTTGATGAAAATGTGAGTCGCTATGAAGTGTTAAGCTGAATTTTAAGGTTAATTGTCAATTATTTCAGCTTTTATGCTCATTTTTAAAGCATGGACATGAGCCCTTTCTAGAATAAACGAATCGTTTATTCTTGAAATAATTGAAAAATAACCCCAAAATTCAGCTTTATTTCATTTTTAACCATTCTGTAAACAGCCTCAGAGGGAATAATTTCTAAAATCAAAAACAGAATGTGTATTTATTAAAAATCATAAATTTCAAATTAATCAAATTAATAATTTATATATTAAAATGATGTCGATGTTTGTTTTAATTATTTAATGTGAACTACGGTTAATTGTTACAAGAAAGATAATCTTTACATAACTAATGATTAACTCTCTCTTTTTCACGTTTCTTCTTTTTAAATATTAGTTTAGTATAAAAGATCACATGGCCTGGACATGTGCCCTTTCTAGAATAAATGATTTTTTTTGCAAGGTAGGTGCCGTTCCATTAACCATATGGTAATTTCGTCTTGTCATAAAACGTATGTAAGTGTCTATATACAAAACCGTCATAATACTAATTTTGACAAAAAGTGGACATGAGCCCTTTCAAGAATAAACGATTCATATTAGAGTACGCAATGAATTTTCTTCGGTGGATTCGGATTAAAAGTGTGTTTGACTCGCAATCTATGAACTTTCTCGGCTATGCTGCGCTTCGCCTCGCATGTAAATATAATTGCTCGTCAAACAAAGTATCACTTTTAATCCTGATGATACAATGTACTATTTTTCAGTTTTGTTACAAAAATACGACTTTTCAAAATCGTAGTTGGTTGTGAAACGGCATATTTTTAATAACTAGTAGGAAATGGGGGAATATTTCATAGCTAGCTAGTGAGGAAATATTCATTACAATACCAGTTTGTGCCTACTTGATTTCCAAAAAAATTGTAAAATTTATTTGGAGTTTAACTATCCAAAGACTTTTTGTTCTCAAAATTCAATAATTTACTGTTTATAACAAAATTAGAAATAATCTTGTATGTAACATGTTAGGAAATATCTTTTTTTGTAACTTGTGGGATTTTGCGCAAATGGCTTCACTCGTTTCGTAAATATCCCACTCGTTAAATAAAATGAGGCATTTTCTAACTGTGCCATGAGGATGCTGATTCTCTAAAAATTAACATAATGGGTGTTTTCTTTTATTCATTCCACAGAAAGAACATAAGGAATAGAATATTGATCACGTGACCTCGGAATATTCCGCACATACCACAATAAAAGAACAGCAACCTGATTCTCTAAAAAATAAGATTATGTGTGGACCGACCGTGTAAACTTGTAAAAAGCTAAGCTTACTTTGGACTTTTCAATATTACTTTAGTAATTTTCCATAGTAAAGCTCAGTATGCAGCTCGAGCTAAGATAAATTTTAACGCGGTCTCCACAAGTCTCCATTTAATTACAGATAAATCGTCAAGCTAAAAATTTGTGTAGAGATAAATTTTGTTGATTTTGTTTGACTTTTATTCGTTTGTTTTTGAATGAAGTTTCTGTCCAAATAATCCTCTAAATACTCGACTTCGTAATGTTAATTTTACTTTGTGGCTACTTCGATTATAAAATGAATCAAATTTCAAAACCGTCAAAATTTATCTTCAAATTATTGTACTTGTGAGATAAATTGCGGCTAAAATGTTTGGAGAATTTATAGTGGCACAATCTAGATTTGAATGAAACAACTGATATTTTTTCAAATTTTTCACGCAAAGGTGCATACCGCTCAGCGAAAATTGTCAGCTAAAAAAAATGTATTTTATTTAGCTAGCTAAATTTTACGTCAAATTTGTATGGAAAATTTATCTTAGCGCGAGCTGCATACTGAGCTTATGATGTTTTTTAATTTTTAAGATTAGGAAACAAATTAAGTTTATTAAATAAATAGTTTCATGTAATATTAATTTTAATTATCTTAAGAAATGTAACCTGGGATTTTTTGTATCCGTCAAGCTCTATTCAAAACTATTATCGTGTAATGAAACTAAAACTATTTTTTGCAAAAATTTATTATTTTACGCCTTACATAATTAAATGTATCATAATTAATAATTTCATTTTCCATAATATGTACGATTTAATTCAATTAAATCATTTAAATTGTAAGCATCAAACATAAATTACACAACGTCAAATGAAATATTCCATTTATTCCACCTTTCGATATAGTACAAAAAGAATACATTCTGAATATTCCGAATAAATAAAAGAACGCAAGGAATAGAAAGAATGGAATGAATAAAATAATGATTTACGTGTATGAATAAAAGAAACCACCCAATGTGTAAATGAGAAAATTACTAAAAAGCAAAGCCTACTTTTATGAGTATGAAATTTTTCGTTAATATTTGAATAGTAATCAAATCGAAAATTACAAACCGATGAAAATAAGCTTTGATTTTTACAAGTTTTCACGTTTACACATTATCTAATTTTTTAAAGAATCAACACCCAGGTTGAATAAATAGCTATTATTAATTTAAAAATATCGTTAACATGTATTTTTATTATCTTGTCTCTCTCGGTTTTTTTAAGGGGCCTAATTTATATTCTGCGCCCGGGGCCTCAACCGACCTTAATCCGCCACTGGTTATCCTAAATTATCTAATTTTACATTTTTCAAAACTGGAAATTGTTTCGGATACCCCAAGACCTAATGGCAACTTTATAGGTAGGTAATTTTGATGTCAGCTTTCTAGGATTTTCTTAAGAAAATTGAAAGTTCATTTATTGTTAATATTCGATATATGGACCGTTTATTTTGAAAGTGGTGTACGTCCATATTTTGTTGCAATGCGATAACTATTAGGGAATTATTTTTTTTATTTTAACTATAAATTGTTTACCGATAAAAAACATTATACTAATATATCTCTATTCTTATCATTAAGTTAATTTTTTTGAAAAATGGATTTACACCATTTTCAAAATAGATGGTCCATATATTGTATGAGGTTTTATCAAACATGGTTGTCTTAAACACGCTAATCCCATATTTTTTCCAAAACTGAAAATTGTTTCTGATACCCTGAACCTATGCCAACTTTGTAGATAGGGCATTTTGGTGTCAGCTCTCTAGGATTTTCTTAAGAGAAGCTGAAAAACCTAGAGATCGTATCATACATGGTTGTCCTAAACGTTATAATCACCTATTTTTCGAAACCAAAATTTGATGCGAATACAAAATAAATATAATTCGTTTTGCTGGTTTAGAAAATTTTTATTTGACTCAACAAAAAGTCGCGACCAAATTAACAATTACGAAAAAAAAATCGATATTTGGCCGAGGATACAATCGAAGAAAGATCCTGTTACATTTTTTGTGGCGCTGTTTACTATGCTGTGAACTAATTTTGTTTTTTTCTAATTTACCTTAATTTTTCTAGAATTTTGTTAAACAAGACAGTGAATTTTCACTTTGGAACCAGGTTAGTTTTTGTGTCACAACACTTATAGCTCCTAATTAAATATTTAATTTAGTTTTATAATTTTTTTAGTAGATTAGTTTAGATTAATAATTACTAATCTTAATCTGAATAAATATTACTAACTAACGTCACATTATTTTTAATTTTTTTCCTTACCAAAAACTAGAAAAGTCCTTTAGTTGACAGTTTTCTTAATTTCATAATTTTTTTTTAGCGAGTTCTATAAAATTTGGAATGAACCCCGTGCATGCTTCTTCTAAAATAGAATTTGGATTATTAATAATTTTTTTTTTTTTAATATTTAATTTTGAAAATCTGTATAATATTCCAGAAATATTGTTTCGTCTGTGGACATCTAACATTTACTAAAATTTTAAATTAACAAATAAAACAAAAATATCCCCACATTAAAATGAAATTTTAATAATTTTAAATGAACATAATAAACGGTTCAATAGATTCCAGGCTGAACATACTGATTTTGTTAAATATTGTGACGGCCACTATAAGACAGTTCACAGCAAATTTAACCATTTTCGTTGTATCAAAAACTAAATGGTTCCATTTTTTTATTGTTCATTTCATTCATTCCAGGCCATTCCTGATCCAGAACCAGTGCCTCCATATAGTCCTATGGTGCAACATAGACATTTAATCGAAACCACACGTGATCAGGATGTCGACGAAAATCAACCATTGACGCAAGACACTCCCGCTGAATCAACACCTGTACATCCTCCACTGCAAATGATGGCCACGCCAGCGGTATGTAATCCAAAACTAAGTCATAACATTTTTTCTTATTTATTTATTTATTTTTAAATATAAAAATCATACATTAAGAGTACATTTTTTGGTTTTTCATTTGAAGAACAATAATAAGAAACAATAATCTTAAAACAATTTAAATTCATTTTACATAAATTATTATTAACTGTCGATTTGATGTGTATGAAAATTATAATTTTCATTTGTTTTTAGTTTTTCATAAATTTTATCATGTTTTAATTTTTTGAAATCAAATGGAAAATACTTTTTTGTTTTAGTTTAGTTGATGATTTTTAATGTTTTTCCTACTATTTAAATAATATATGTTTTCAATATTTTTATGTTAACCGCCCAGTATTTATCAAAAAAAAAAAAAAAAAAAAAAACACGAAAAGAAAAACTTCCACACATCTCGGGTTTTATAAAAGTTTTTCTTTTTTTGTCCCCCAACTAAACTCTTAGTTCCTTCTTTTTATTTCAAAAAGAAAATAGTAAAAGTTAATTGTATTATTGTTTTTTAATTTGTAATATAGTACTTACAACAGAGGAGTTATGAGGTACAAAATTTTTTATAACACCACAAGAAAAACAGACAAAAAAAAAATATTTTTCCTCGCAAGAACAAATAAGTCGAAAAGTCACGCCTTTTGATTTGATAATCTATATAGCTATTCAGAGATTCATTGTTTGTGACAATAATTAGTTCTAATGCCACAAAAAAAAAAACGATATCTATTAGCGTTCTTAGCTAACAAATTGGTCCATCTTTTTTTATTCGTGTCTAAACAGTGAATCTTAACATTTATATGATAAATAAAATTTTTATATTCCTTAATTATATTCCAAATATGAACTTTGATGATTAAAGCAGTTTTTTGTTTTTATTTAGTTTAGAAATTAGCTTTGTTATATAAATATTTATATATTTTGCAACTTTTTATTTATTCTGTAACTATTTTTTTATTATTTTACAATTGTTTATACAGTAGATTCGAGTATTTGCACAAAATTTTCTAGTTAGCGCTTTGTTTTTAATTTTGGCAAATTTGTTTATATTGAAGCAGGGCCATATATTAACGGGCCTGACTGTAAGAAAAATAAAGTTCTCAATATGGGTACTCAAATGGGAGCTTTATATGGAAAATATTCCTTTTCAAATCTAAAACCATGATATAAAATATTGTTTACTTTAAAATTTGTTGACTAATATAAATTAAATATTTATTAAACAATGCGCAGTTTTATTGAACAAATCAGGGTAGATATTAAACAAATAATTTAAAAAAAAAATAGTGCATTTAGCATAATTTGCGTAAAGCTTTCATTTTTGTCGAATTATTATTACTCCTGTGCCAGATCAATTCGAGGAATCAGTATACTTACTCCTTTATTGCACTCCGAAAATATTTTGGCCTTTATGAAATACCGGGCGGGTTCTTCGATAATTAATCGGGTGCCATTACACAGTCCCTTCTTCGGGTTGAGGTTTCTCAGGAGCATGATAATTACACCTTTTTTCAGAAGAAGCACATGAGGTGGCATACCAGATGGAGGTTCACCGTTTAGAAATTCAGTAGAGAAATTAAGAGTGCCGTTGGGATTTTCAGTCGCGATGGAATCAGTGATGTGGTATATATATGCTTCACCGGCTATCATGTCAATGATTTTTCGATTCATTTCACCAAAAATGCTGGTTATTAAATCTTGAGTTGTGATCATTCCACTTCGAATTTGAATGACGCCTTCAAAAATTCCTGGTATTTGAAACAAACTGCCAGATCCCATATCCAATAGCCATCGGTTGTGCTCAGCCTGTCCTTCGCTACTCATATTGATGGAAGGAGTCAATTGATCGAAGGGTCTCCACAATTGGCTGTATTTAATATAACACTCAATGATTTCTGTGCGCGTTCCTCTTGGCACTACTGGCAATGTCTGACCAAAAGTCGCCAGCGACAACTACAATTTTCCGCCACACGGGATGTCAGATTCATCACTTCACGAATTAATTTGTCGATGCAGCGAAGTCCATGTTTAGGCAGCATTGTAATTTCGTCAATTACAATCAGAGCAGTTTCTCGTAAAACCTTTGCTTCTGGTGAGTTCATGCGAATTGAAGAGATAGATGTATCGAGCAGAGGTACGGATAATTTGAATCCGCTATGGACAGTTCATAGTACGTCCCCCTTTAAGTAATGTGGCAGAAATTCCCGTTGTTGCGAATGGCAACACGATTTTTCCTTTGCCTCTGAAATAGGCCATCAGTGTGGTGTAAAGGAACGTCTTTCCTGAGAAACCGGGACCGTCGAGCTTAAACAGCTTCTGCTTTTCATGCATGTTCTCTAATCTCTACTGCTACCGTTATCTTGATAAATGCGTTGGTGTGGGTCTCATTGATCTTCATGATGTGTTCATTTGCTTGTCGAGCTTCTTTAGCTTGATCTTAGAGTTGTTCCTCAAGAGGAGTTTCCAGGCGCACTGGCAATCCAACAGTTGAACACGATATTCCATGTTGATTGAGAACGAAATTTATGTCATCAAGCGCCTTGTTGATTGATGTAGCTTCATCGTATGAACGCAAATAGTCACCTTGCCAAAGTTTGAGAGGTTGAGCACGTTGACAAAATATGCATTTATATGTGAACAGTTCACGTAATTGTTTAGGCATCAAGTAAGTACCACCATCAGTTAAACAGTGCTCCCACTCGTCGTCTGATTCAAGCAGTTCTCGCGACATTGCTGCTGCCTTAAAATTTTGATAAACTACGTCATTTACGATTTTTAACGATTTGAAATTGATTGCACCAGCCACATGAAGAAGTAGAACTCGTAAGTAGAAACGCTCTCCGTCTTTGACACTCACCGTATACAAGCGGGTAACAATTTTTCTGGTGCCTATTTGCCGTTTATTCCATTTACCACGCAGATAAACATAATTATATGAAATATCCGTGTAGGGATACTGTCGAGCATCTTCATCGGTTGTGTTCAATTTAAACCAATACTCCAATTTAGTCTTGTTCGTTCGAGCTGCTAGAAATGCATCTTCCTCGTGAACTGCAAATTCCAGATTCTCTCAAATGCCAGATTGATAGATAGATAGATAACGGCAATCAATAAAGTTAGAAACTTTATTCATACGTAATTCCGGCTGACCGTTGAATTGATGGTAATATTTGCACAATCGAATCTCTTAAATATATATTTGTAAATGTACTTTACAAATCGAGGAGATGTAGCGACTTCAACATTTAGTATGTGTGCGTTGTACTTCAGTAATAAACAAGGGTTGTATGGAACGATGAATCGATTGTATATGCGTTCACTTCTGACCGAAGAGCCTGCACATCAGCGCGACGTCTATACGATAGATAACCACTGACATTTAGAATGGTAACATCATTGAAGCATTTTATAAATTGTTTTGAGCTTCGATCGTCCTTCATGCAAGGCGTGTTTGGATACCTAAGGCCACAGGGGCCATGCGTTTTAAATTTGGGCACAATTTTTAGAAGCTTTGCCTTCATTTCTGATGGAATTTCAGCACTGATAAATTGATCGATTCTTTTGACTGTTGTGAATTTGTCTTCGGCTCTTTAGGTCACCAGAATGTGTGCGTGAGGGAGGCCTCGCTTTTGGAATTCAATGGTGTAGACGTGTGCAATGGATATTCCAAAAATTCCGTGCTTCGTAATATCATCAATCCCTCTCGGGCGCAGTGGTTAAAGCTACGGCGTCTGGATCGGGAGGTACCGGGTTCGAATCCCAATCGGGGAGGGATGCAAAGGGGATTTTTCATTATCTGATTACGATCGGTGATGACGATGAACACATCTATGACCCCCTGTTGAAACACGTACTCTTCACATGTGATGCTATCATCCTAAAAAATACACATTCAATCTAGTGGACTAATGCCGACCCACAGTTCAGTTAAACCTCTAGGGACGCACAATAGGCCTCAATGGTCCCACACTAATTATAACACAAAAAAAAAAAAAAAAAAAAAATATCATCAATCAGGGAGTTGAGTTTGATTTTAGAAACTCGCGCCAATAAATCCGGGCCTTCTGAAGATAACTCGCCAGGTCTCACATTTGCAATTTCACGCCAATTCACGCGATCATTCGAAGCTTGATGGCAGAATAACCGTAACACCGGCGGCCAAGTTCTCGTTTCGACCCATCTTTTACATGTGTTCCTACCAAGAGTCCTTCATATTGCTCAGCTCTCAAATGTTGCTGATTAAAGCGGATGTAATTGAGATTGTTGGCTTCAACTTGTAAACTTGTAGATATGAGTCAACTAACCATTGTTGTGTCAGCTTCGCTGAATTTATAATCGAATCGAAGGCGTCTCGAAGAGTTGTTGGTGCAGCTTTAAATTGAAGCTTGTGTGCTGTGATGTTGTTTCGCACTCGATTAAATACGGCTAATGCATAACTTTCACATTGCCAATTCGGCTGCCAGCCGGGTTCACCATAAGGAAAGGCGAGTCCGTAAGCCATAGGGACCAAATTGGGACTCAAAATGCTAAGGTTTATTAACTGTTTATTAGGATCTTTTGCATTTCTCGGATAAACATGAAAAGGAGGCTCGCGGTCTTCGTTAACATACCCACTTTATGTGAGGTCGGAGCATTATATCGGCGTTGATAAGAATGTCTATCGCGTCTAAATATCATACTCACAATCGGAATTAGTTCACCTGATTCATCAGCGCGCGCAGCTTCTTGTGCCTCTACATCTCTCATTAATTGATAGCTTTGCGCCAGTCGGTTGTTTACATGAAAGAAACGGTAGAGTTCGTCAAGAATGTCACCTCGGCAATTACGATTCGCGGCGCATTGTTGACGTATTTCTGTCGCTTGAATGCTATCAATCACATATAATTATGCATATTGAGGTGCCTGAATTTCAATTGGTTCCATATGCGAAATACGATGATAGGTTTGTCCGTGTATTTTGAATACATAAGGCCCTCAGCCTGGCAAATTTACAATTTTCGCACCCATCGATGCGAATGAAACATCATATTTGATCGTGAAAGTGTATACGATGGGGATGGTTCACATCTGAGAGTAGCTTCGAAAAATTGGAAATGAAAAAGTGTTATGAATCCTTTATGATATCGTTAACTTCGCGGTTCTACACTAAATTTTCACTAACAAGGACTAGTTTTATCTGACCTCAAATAAATAAATAAAACTCAACAGTGCAATTTATTTGGTTTCAAATTTGATTCTAAATTTTATTTGAAATTCTTGATTATAAAAATTCCAATTTTTATAGTTAAAATTATCAACAAAATGTTTATTTCATATATAGTATAGAACTTTAAAATGAAATAAAACATTTAAAAATTATGGTAATGGCCATGGTATTGACTTTATTGGAATGATTTTATGCTATTAGTGTTATGGGCGCTGCGGCTGGCTCGAATACAGCGCAATCCACAACTCCAATTTTTGACCACTTTTTCGAGCAGCTGGGCCGTGTATCAGCAATAACGCAGCAAATGTTGGCTTCCAAGTCGTCCATTTCTGGTTAATCGGCTTAGACTAGAGACTTCACATTTCCCCACAGAAAATAATTGAAAGGTATTAAACCACACGATCTTGGAGGCCAATTCACATGTCCGTTACGGAAAATTATGCGCTCATCGAATGTTTCCTTGTGTGACATGTCGCAGCGTCTTGTTGAAACTACAGCCCTTTCACATTAATGCCGTCCAAATGGAGAACGAAAAAGTCAGTAATCTTGGCTCTATAGCGGTATCCATTGACTCTAATTTTCGGGCCGGCATCATTTTTGACGAAATATGATCCCCCAATGATCCTAGCAGCAGCCCATAAAGTAGACCAAACTGTTATTTCTTGTGAATGTAACGTCGCGTCGTCTCAATAATGACTTATAAATCTTCTTAACTCCAATTGCGGCAATTTATATAATTAATTATTTAATTAATTATTAATTACATATTAATTAATTTGGCAATTTTCTCTTCCACTGCAACCCCTTCTATTCTATACTCGAATGGGCCTAAAAGTTAACACAAACTGCTTATTACTAAAATCTATCTTTGTACAAAATTTCGACCAAAATTATCAATATTTGTGAGAATGGGAGACAAAGCAAAAATAATAAAAATGTGCGACTGGAAGGACGGAAGGACGGACGGACGAAAGGACGGGCATGACATTTTTCTGATCGGTGTTACGGGGTCCTGGTAACCTAATTCGTCGAGAAATGTGAAAATTTGGAACAAAATTTTTTTCGCGATTACAATACTTACCCAATATAACTTCGTTATAGTGGGAAAAGTAAAAATATTTAGCAAAAATGTTTTATTAAAAATAATAAACAACCGACGTGAAACTCAAGGCCCTACACATAATCCATAAAATTGGTATGTCGGGCTAACCAAATTGGAGTTGTCTACACACGATCCAATCGGTTGGTGTATGTTGAGTACAGACGATCCAATTTAATCGGTCCGATTTTGACGTTTGTTTGAAAAAAAAACACTACGTCAAGAAATAACAACATTATTTATTGTATTTTTTTTTTCTAGCTCAGCTATCTATGAATTTCACTACAGACTAGAAAATTGTCGATCGAACACTACACACGATCCAATTTGGTTGGTTGGTTGGCTGGTCGGATGGAAATTTTCATCCAACACATCCGACAAATTTTTTTCAATCAACATGCATACACACGTACCAATTTCCAACCAAATTGGATCAACTTAGTTTTGGGAAAATAAGGCATTCACAGCTTCGATTGACGCCATATCGTTCTCAACAAAAATTGGTTAAATACAAATTCTGATGCTAGAGGTTTTGCCAACAGACCAAAAACAAAATTAAATACCAAAAACCCATTGGCTTGGTTACCAGGTATTACATATTGTACATGGCAAAATTGACCATGAACAAATACATCCCTTATTTCTCTATATAAAAATCAAAATGTTCCACCGAAAACAAATTTTTCCCGATTTTTCCTTTCTGATTTGTACGTTTGGTGTACATTTACAGTAAAACCTTTTTACACGTACGAAAATAACAACGCTGATAAAATACGTCACAGAAAAAACACATTAGGCAATGACAGCGAGCAGGTGTCTTGGATAGTTGGTGAGTGTTTTTATAAATTATATTTCTGGGTCATTTGAAGCGAGATCCTTTCCAACAAATTTAGCTGTAGACTCAACCAACTCGCAGTGTAATTTCTTTAACTTTCAACTTTGCTACCAAATTACAGAGAATTTTTCATTTTACCAATTTTTATTGAGAACCACATGGAATCGATTAAAGTTGTGAGTCCCTGACGGTTCACAAAATAAGGGAGGTATTTGACTTAACATTTTGTTTATGGCCAATTGGTAAAACCTCTAGGATCTGATTTATCGCAAGATCTGATTCATTTCAAGGGAGGTATTTTTTTATGTTGAGTTAGCTTTAGTTATTGCATTTTACATGTTATCGCAACAACGGTATAGATTAAAAACAACATAACTATCTCACACGAGAGGGCAAATAATTCGCAAAATCTCTAAAGATTTTGGGATTGTCTGTATCAAACACGTTATATGTCTATTGTGATTTGACTAATGAAATCCAATTGTTGGAATCGTATCAGGGAACCTACCTTGTCAGGATTTTGCCTAAAGGCTAAAATCAAAAATTCTTGGTCAATGAACAGTAAGTACACGGACTGGGAAACAGTAGTGTAAAACCTCGTACTAGAACATTAACGACGATGGTTCTAATAGGCTAAACACAGTTCTCGCAGTCTGTAAGTCAGATAATGTAAAAAATATCAATCACAATAGTACAATTTCCGGTTAATATATTTCCGGTTTATATAAAAATCAATTCCTGACCAAGCTCTGACGTGAATGACGTGTAGCAATATTTATCTTAAACATGTGAATAAAGGTCAAATATTTGAACTAACAAATATGCATCAAGGTAACGAACACAGTTTAAGAGGAGATTATTTAGCTTCCAGCCCAGCCGTCGTAAAATGTACATACTACATTACCATTACTTTACATACTTTAAATTTAAAAAAATCTCAAAAAATGTTATTTGCCGTGATACAGCAGTAACAATAACAATAATCGAAGATTTGATGAATTTGCTAATTGCTTTTAATTATTTCGCATCAGTGTTGTACTTGATGTTTTAGATATCCGAAATGGGCGGCGCAACTCGCGTATTTAAACTCAATAATTGCTTGTATATATAATTGCTTACAAATTGGCCCTCCTCTATAAAGGCTCAATGAAAAAAGCGATATAATTTAACAGTATCATTAAATTACTTGCTTACGGCTTCCGCGCTTATTCAAATATAAATTTGCATGGCAGGTACTTAACACACCCAGTGGACCCTTTACGTTAACTTTTATACTTTGTAGATTATTTCAATATGTACATAGTTAGTTTATATTTATTTTTATTCTGTAATTAAAAATTCGTTAAAAAAAATGTTTTTCATTAAAAAAAAAAGAATTAATTATTTTATCAAAATTAAAAATAAACAAAAAAAATATTATCATTATTGAAAATAATTTTATAGGAAGTAGCGGAACTTCGACGACAAGTTGCCTTAGAAGCACAAGCATCATCTAAAAAGGAGAAAGTTGATTCAGATGTTCCAACCGAATTTGAATGTTGTTTTTGCACGACAAAGGTACTATTAACACAATTAATTAACTTTCTTACCTATAATATTTAAAACTATATTTAACATTTATTTTTAATTTTATTCTATTTAAACTTTTCATTAGTTTCAGCTTTTAATCAACGCTTATGTTAACGTTATGTAAATTTTTAAGTTTTGTATTTGTCTTACATTTACATCCATTATAAAATAACAAAAATGGATATGTTATGCATTTTTCATTACTTTAAAAATTTAATGAAGCAACAATTTATGTTGTATCTGGATATAGCTAATTATTAAATTTTTGCTAACCTGTTAAAATTGTATTTTATAGTTTAACATTTTGTAAAATCATTTTTCCGTGTATCATTCGTAAAAAGCTTTTTAATGCTAAACCTTTTAGAGGTGCGGTAATTTTATTTTTATCATTTTATTTGGGCTAACAAGTAATTTATAAAACGTTTTTGACGATCACATATTTTCTTAAATATTTACAATGATGTTAGGTAGGTCAATAATAATCTTGCCTTATTGCTTGTCCTGTTAATTATGAATTGTATTAGATAATATTTTATTAAAATTATTCTAATAAGAGTTTAGTCTGATATCGTGCTTAGTAGTCTAGACTTTGTTTTAGCATACATTTTTTATAGTAAAAAAGTGAAAAATAATCCTGGTGAAAGTGATAATATTGTAAAAGTTATTTACGTCAAAAGGACAGTACGAGTTTGATATATTATATAGAATTTTAAACAAGCACTGTGACGATCATTTACTGTACGTTTAAAGTTCAACGATTTTTCTTTACTACGAATGGATCGGTTATTGAAGCATTTTCAACAACAGATATTTCTTCAATTTGTGCGTTTGATTGACCTGTCTTTGTTTAAAATCTTATCGACTAATTTCCAACTTTGTTTAATGTTACAATTGACAGCTTGAAACTTATTATTAAAATAATTGGATTTGGCCAAGATTATTCCCTGCTTAACAGCTTTAACTCGGTTTGTGAAGTCCGGATATTTTAAATTATTGTCGAAAAAATTGTTGTTAATGTTGGAGAGATTTATATTTTTTTAATTACTCAAAATGTGTTGCACTTTTTATCCAACAAAAAAGAGACAGGTTTTTAGTATCAATAATAATTTATTAATGCCATAATACACATTTAAATTATTATTAAGCTTTTTCGACGCGCTATCGCTCGTCCTGAAAATTGCTGACTCGCCCAGAAAAAGGAAATTTTCTACATAGATTCGATACGTAATAAACTGTTTCAAATTAAATATGTTGTAGTAAAAATTGTGTTTAGAAAATCGGTTATTTATCCTCTCGTGATTCAACCTCTACGGAATTCTTAGCAGCTCAGCTCTGAATAGAATTAAAGAATTGCTATTCCTGTTTATGTGCTACATAGACTGAAACGTTTCCTGTATTGACACATATACTTATCATCACTTATGTCACTGTAATGAGTTATCATTATTAAATTTCGAAAATAAATTTGTTTCTAAGGTGCCGTCAACATTTGCCATCAAGCAACCAAATTGACGTATTCTGTCTTTTGTGAGGCGGTAGGAGATCTTCTAAAGAGTTTTGCTGTACACCATAAACTGACAAGTAAGACTGCTGGATTTTTACCAACTAAAACCTTCCTTCAATATCCAGTGCCATAAAGCCCCACGGAATTATCGCTAGGCATTACGTCGCGGGGCACCTCGACGGTTATAGCACGGATAGACTACCGAATCTTTCCCTTTCGAGCCTCTTAAGCTGTTGCATCACGTCACAGATATCTCCACTCTCAGCGAACCAATTAGTCTCCTCATAATATAATATCCTCTGCAATATGTTTATAGGAGTAACATGCTCTCCGATACTTCTCTCAGTAACATGTCTTGCGTAACAATAAGGACTATTGTCGTATTTGTATCTGAACAAATACTCTCGAAAATATCCATGCCCCGTTAAGAATTGAGAAAGATAGAAAGAGTAGTCAGCTTCCCCATATCTCCGTTCCATTCAAACTCGAATTTGAAGAATCAAGCTATGAGTTCATCGGCCTTTGCTTGATTGGCTCTATCTAGTTTCCCACTCGGTCGTAGTTTCCTCTAGGGCAATCTTCCTCCTTTCTGCAACATTCAAATCGCTGCCACGATCTTCATACAACCTGTTACGCTCTTTAGCTAAGAGGTCCAGCGGAGGCATTCCTACGAATACACACACTGCATCGTCTGAAACTGTTCGAAACGCGCAGATCACCCTTAGAGCGCTAAGTCGATAAACGGAGTTTAACCTACGCCTATATGAGATTTTCATTTCGTCGGCCCAAATTGGAGCTCCATACAGCATTATTGATGAAACCACATTGGCTAAGAGCACTCTTCTTTTTGTCTTGTTCCGTTTGTATTCGGCATTATTCTAGACAGTGCGCTGTTTACAGTGGAGGCCTTTTTTGCAGTATAATTTATATGCTCCTTAAAGTCTAATCTGCTATATCAATTGTTATATAGATACTTAATCACTGATTGTGAGAGGTGATAGTGCATTTGCCTACATACAGAGTTACGGTTTCCTTCGCCTTCCTGCTAGAGATTAGTACAGCTTCCGTCATCTCCTCAGCCAATTGTAAAGCCATTGAATGCAGCCAGTTGTGGATCATGCGAACGGCTTCGTTACAGATCCGGATTACCTGTTCCTTGTGTTTAGCCACCAGTACGATCGCGATATGTCTGCAAACCCAATGACTTTAACTTTTTCGGGCATCTGGAGCCTTAAAAGCATTTCTTATATCCAAGGTAACAATTGCACAGTATTTTTTTTTACCTCCCTTCCATCTGCTTCCGGCGATCGCATTTTGGGCAATTTCTTTGACGAGTTTAATAGCATCAATTATTGAGTGACCCTTTCTAAAGTCTTTCACCAATCGAGCTAAGAAATTATTGAGCTCCGCCAACGACGCGCTCGGCTAAGCGTACCAACTATATATATAGATACCGTCGATTTTCACTCTTATGAAGCCAGGCTCCTGCAAGCTAGAGCTTTGGAATGCCCGTTGACCCCAAGCCCAGATGGCGGCCCTACCGCTTACGTCATCTGCCCAAATAGCTTCCATGCGGTTTCTATATTGTTCTTGCACAATAGCGACGTCCCCTCCTACTTCACGCACAGTTTGGTCAAGCAGATCTTGTGCCGCTTCACAATGATTAAGATTAAGTTGTACCAAAATTATAATCTATTTGTCCTTTTTAACACTTTCTAGTATTTCGGACATTTGAAATCACCCGTAAAATAGTTGATAGTTCCAGCGTTGGCCTATTCCCCAAGACATATCATGCACCTCCGCTCTTGTTTGCAAGTCCTCGCAATGTGCCCATCACCACTGCACCTATAACAGAGCTTTGAACGGTCTACGATTATGGGGCATTTCCCGGCAACATGTCTGTAGTCCAAGCATTTAAAACACCTAGTGACGACTATCTTCTCTCGTATTGAACAGGATACCCGTCCAATTCGAATTTTACCTTTGGATGTAACTTTCTCTACCAGACCACTGGGAAGGCTGACCAAAGCTACTTGGGTCCCACGGTGCCTGGCTACCAATTTCTCCACTTCGAACTTACCCTTACAGTCCTCGAGCCTTTTTTTTAGTGCGTCCCGCACTTCTTCCGCTGTTGTTACCTCATCGAGGTCATGAATTTCGATAATAGCTGCATGTGTTAAAGACCTTATATTAGCTTCTTGACCAATAATAGTTTCAAGCTTGGCTTAGTATTCCAGGGTCCTTTTTTGGTTGCCGACATTCTTCAGCTCTAATAAAAGTTCTCCCATTGTCATTTTGCGGATGTGTTTTACATTTTCCCCAAGACAACTAAGATCTGGGTCCAGCTTATCCTTGCGCAATATGACCGCATATGAGACATTCTTAGTCGCTCTGATCAAAAGCGCATCTGGACGAGTGTATCTCTTACGTCTCTGAACAGTACGTCCCTTGGATTCTACTGTCCTCCATTCTTTAGTTCGGAGATTTTCCTGGTTTCCGTCCTCCTTGTTTATAAGAGTCTCTGACATTCGAGATACCTGCAGGTCACTTTGAGAAGTACTTTGCGGAACGGCCTTACTATTCCTCTTCTTTTTCCTACTCTCATCACTCTTGTTGTTTCTTGCTCATAATTCGTAGATGAACCAAATTTTCATTCCCTTCATTGTTGATCGATGAAGTTTGACACTCCTTTTCCGATACGTTCATTCTAGTAAAAGCTGAGCCATAGTATATTATTGCACATTATTTCTCGGTTTGATAAACTCAACCAGTTCTTCAATTTGCCTCCCGAGCCTTGTTAGAATTATCTCTTTTTTTTCCGCCTTGTTACCACCCAGAGAAGGTGATGAAGAACATTTCTCCAATGTATTGGTCACCGAAACTTTTTCGGAGAAGTGGGTATCATTGCACTATTTTGAACGGGTTGGGAGTTGTGCTATCTCCATGAATGAATTTACCGCTTCCTTTTTCTTCGCTTGTAGACATATCTGTCACAACGGCCAAATTCGCCACCGTTGTAATATTACAGGATCTCGACTGTTGTGAGCCCCTTCAGCCGGTACTGGGTATCCTACTCCCTTCACCGTAACTAAACTCTCCTTGGCTGTACTAATTATGGATTCTTTTTTTAGGTGCAGCCGTTAGCATTTTATACTTGCTGCTAAGTAGGTATACAGCCGCCCCTCCTGGGGTAAAGTCGCTGACCAGGGAGCCCCTCAATGTGAAACAGACGCTCCTGGATTTGAATCACATAACTCTTAAGTGCATTATTTGCAAGTGACGCATGTGACCCCCATCTGACTATTGCCTCGGCCTAGCTTCCCCAAGGGATTAGAACCGCAAACTTAGGCTAGAACCGAGTTACCACCGACATTATTCTGTATCCTGGGGAAGCTCTCTACTCCGTTTTCTGTAATAGCCACTGCCCAAAATTCGGGCTTATACCTGGGTTGCACGTTAGATTGTCCAATATAATTTTTTTTTTAAACCATATCCCAATTTTTCTTGCATCTCCATCATCAAATTTTTTTTCTATCTCCGAATAATAACAGTTACTTCTTCGGGGGGCACCGCATAGCTAAACTTTTTATCATTTTTATTTGAATCGCAAAGGATTAAGAATTTCCATATTTAGCCGCTAATTTTTTTTTTCAACCTTTCTCCATATGATCTGGCCAAAATGAAAAAGGCAGGCTTTGAAGGAATATTGGTTGGTTTCAAAATTATTTCGTACTCCAAAACAATTTTACAAATATTGAAAAATATTTGATCGTAAACTTTCCTTGATTTTTTGCTCATTAGGCAAAATATTAAGGGAACTATTTCCCCTTCAATACTCGCGTAAATAACAAATAGTTGTCGTGTTATAGATGAAACTACATCAATGTTCCATCCATTATCCAGCAATTAGATTCTCCAAGGCGTTTTAATGACGATTTAGTACCCAAAATTATAATTTTCTCTTCATCAAAATACTCCTCGCAAAGAACTAATAATTCCCCTTCTAGATTTTTAATGTCTACAGGATTATTAATATTTCGAAAATCATCTGGCTCATTTATTTTGCCGGCACGTGCGCGATGAATCTTTACTTTTTGAGCCTCTTTAGGAGGTAAATTGGCACGTGAAATATTAGGTGTTTGCACAATTGAATTTCTGATCAAACCTGATGGTGGCAGGTCTGTGTTTTGTGCATTTGTTTTAATATAACAGTTCACTTCAGATATACATTTTTCCTACGTAATGGGGGCATGTGATTGTTCACCAGTTTTGTTACAATCCGTCATTTACACGAATTATTCTTTTTTGTACAGCACACCCAATTATATGTCGTTTTTGTTCTCAAAGACAAATTGACTTTCTTGGAAGTTATGTTCATAGCTATAAATTTAAAATTATTAAAAATATCATTACAAAAATCTCATTTGCTACATTAGTTAAATTACCTATATTATAACGATTTAAAAAATATTCAACAGCGAAAATTGTTATCAGCAAAATGTAGGTACAATTGTATATTTCGTTAAAGATTGAATTTTCTTTTTTCATATACATAGGTACTAAAAATGGATGTCGTATTTCAATGTTAATGTGATGGAAATTATTTCGGAAATTTAACTATTACAATACAGGAAAAATACTGTGTATGTGCGTGTTCACATATGTCGCTGCAATCTCAAAACATAATTAGTCAAATGGACGTTTTAGAAGATTTTGTAATTAGGAGATTTTATAATTTGGTGATTTTGTAATTATGAGATTTTGTAGTTAAGAGATTTTGTAATCACAAGATTTTTTAAAAAAATAGGAGATTTTGTATCTGAGATTATGAAATGAGGGATTACGAACCGATCCCGGTGACCATTCCTAGCGGATGTGGATACTTCCTAGGAAAAGAGTTTTTCCCTCTATTGCGCGAATTCGGAAATTCTTCAGAATCGATATAAGTTAAAAGAACCGATTTTCTCCTAGACTAAAAATTATACTTTTTACAAAAAAACCTCCTTAGTTACCAAAAATCTTCCCACCAGCAACATTATCAATTTGATTTTATAAAACTTTAAATAAATAAGTCTTATGAGTATTGGTTTTAGTATTTTTAATTAGTTTGTTATAAACACCATTAACTTCAACATTTGAAAAAAAATAAAAAAATTAGCGTTAAAATTATCATTGCAACAGTTGGGAGTTGCATGGTGAATGAACTGTATAGAAAAAAATTTGTTCGAAACTTAGTTTCATAATGTCTGTGAAATCAACACGAAAAGTTTCCATAAACTTTGGCAATTCTATTTTTTAGGTTCCAAAAAATTGTTTTGAATGTTAGATATAATTTAAAATTGTAGGGCAACGTTATTATCCACCAGACCGATGAAAACGTCTTGTGTCTCATTTCGGGGAATGACCCCCCGATTTGTTCAACCCCATTCAGTCGTATTCTAATTTTTCTGGATTATCTAAGGATTTAATTGGTTCATGCATTCAATACTTTTGAAAGATTTAGTCTTTTTATGTACAATAAAATTCTCAATAACAAAATTTAATTTAGTCACTATTGAATTATCCAACAGTGTTTAAATCGAATTTAAACAGCTCTATTAATATTGTAAGACTCGAATCTGATATTAATTTGAACATTGTTAACTTTATGTAAAGTTTAATCGATAATACAGAAATATTAAACGGAATGTAAAAATTATCAACATATTGCAATAATTAATTGATAGATGAAGTGGATAAGCTAATAGCCATGTTAGTTTATAAAAAATGTGTGCTCTTGTCAAATCGAAATTAATCAAACGTCGTTGCACACAGTATTTACTTCTCAATTTCAATTTTTTTTTTTTTTTACATTTTCAATTAAAATAATTACAAATGTGCTATTGTCACGGAATAAAATCACTGTTAATATTATGTACTTTCTACAATATATACCTATGCACCTATTGTACTACTAAATACTTTGTATATTATATGGAAATTTATTTTAATTTTCAAACAGAAAGGATATACAATATTCTAGTGTTACAGTTGTTGTTGATTTATAAGTTTAAGGCGTATTTATATATAAAATTCAATTAATTGTTATGTAATACAGTTTTCTAGGCCATGCACATTTCTTTATTCGAATAATAATTGACTTACCCAATGAGTTAACTAATTTCGCCCTACATATCGTTATTCAACCAAGTAATTGCTTTTTAATACTATAAATTATTATTTAGTTTAAAAACTATAATAGCACCACGATTTTAAAATTCAGGTTACATACTAAACTAAAACATTAATAAAAAGTAGCAGTTAGATAGTGTTTTTACAACATCCCTTAAAATTTTTATCGTTTTATAGTATTACATTTTATATAATTATTCCAAACTATTTGGTTTGTAAATAAAATCTAGAAAATAAAATAAAAAACTTACAATAGTAATTGGCGAAGAAATATATTCACGTACTATCAATTTTTATCGTATAGCTAGGAGAATCTAGATTTTCAACCAAGCATGGAAAATAGAAAGCTATCAAAATAAAAATAATAAATTTATCGTCTACATATCAAGTAGCATATGTAGTATTTGAAGCTAAACAAAACGAAACCGAAATAAATTTATCAAAATATTTCTTGTACGTATGTATACTCGTATGTGGATTAGCCGAATCGGAAGTTTTCCAGTTAAATATAGAAAACGATTAAATTAAAATATATATTTAATATGGGGGTAGATTTTGCAGTTTAAGATATTATAAAACTTATAATTTGAATGAATTTATAGAGAACCTTAACTTAAACGAAATCTTTATACTGGGCGGTTCTCAATATTGGATCAGTAAAAAAACGTTTGCTTGATTTGATGTAAAATGGTAATTCTCTCATTCTAATAATGTCTAATACCTACAATGACATCGTAGCACGTATTTCGAGATTTATATCAGTCACGTCTGCAGATGCAGTTTTAATCTATATTCTACTAACATATCATGGGTACCAAAAAACTCGTTTTGACTATTTCCGCCGAGTATGAGGCCCGTTGTACATTTCAGCTAAGCTAAGCTAAGCGATGTGAGCTAAATTCTTATCCCCCGGTTGAAAATAAAAAATTTTAATGAGAAGATATAAACTGAACAATGTGTGTGTGTATAAGGCTATTTATCAGCTGAAAAGTGCAAAGGGGTGAGCTAGGCGAGCTAACTAAGCTAACGAAAACTACATTTCTCGCTTAGCTTAGCTGAAATGTGCAACGGGCCTGAAGTTTTCGACAAAATTTGTTAAATTAACAAAAAAATGTGAGTATTGGCGAAACAGGCCGTAAAAGCAATGTAAGGAAATTATAATTTAGGACACCATCTCAAACACATAATATCAAATTATAAAAATTAAATTACAAAAATACAATAATCAGTATAGAAACTCAGAGTAGCGAATGAATAAAACAGTTTAAGTCGAGTTTTTCAATTTTATCAGTAACGGCTATATACTATACTACATTTTTTTATAGAAGAAATAGCAAAAAGAGCCACAAATCCACAGAAATGTGTTTAAATGGTTCACTATATTGAAGTTTGGTCAGTTCACAGAGTTTTCTCTGGTTTGTGGCTTTACAAGTAGATAAACTAAGGAGTACACTTTGAAATAAAATGATGCCTGTGAAGAACATAGCAAAAAAAATAACAAATTGTTCGTATACGTATACGTATTTATGTATGTATATATAATACAATTTATACGCCTGAATGTGGACAATAAACAAATATACCCTATTAAAGTTTATAACCCAATTCAGTGACGTGCTGTTCAAAACAAAACCAAACGAGATTTTCTCGAACGTCCGAAGTCTACACTTGATGAAAATTTTATCAAATGGTGGGTCCCTGGGGTTGGCCATTTAAATAACAAGCATTAATTATATCAAATATTGTACGTTTTTCCTCCGACGGAATTTGTTCAACAATAATCAAAAGTATTAAATTCAAATGACTTTTCTCGAATACTTGAAGTATGCAAGTGCATACTACGTCAATATTCGAAAAAAAAATCATTTGACTTTCGGGTTTTTGATTTTTGTTGAACAAATTTCGTCGGTGGAAAATCGTACAACATTTGATGCAAATACTTACTGCTTATTATTTTTATGGACGACCCCAGGAACCGGCCGTTTGATAATTTTTACATCAAGTGCATACTACGGACATTCGAGAAAAATCATTTGACTTTGGGACTTTTCATTTTTGTTGAACAAATTTAGTCACTTCCAGCGTTTGTTCGACTATACAAAAAATCGCCTAAATGTATACTATTTATTCTATTCCCACTACTACATTTTTTGCTATTTACTAAGAACTTCACATCGGTAATAAAATGTGATATTTAAATGGATTTCAATGTCTGTATTGAAGATTGGCCAGCTCGGCAAGTAGATAGACTAACCCCCCGATTCTGACGTTAATACTCCTTGAGACTCCTATTTTGAGATATCTTTACTATTGGAAAATAGATAAACAAACACATGTTAATGTATTTATGCGGATACACAAAAATTATAACGGCACTTTATTGTAAAAGCGACATCAGTTTGTTACAAGAGAAATGTCAAATTAAGACCACCAAAATTGTTGGTTTTACATAAGACTATTTCGTAAGACCAATGACAACTAAGACTACCAATAGAATACGAAATGGGTTTTAACTAAGGCAAAAGTCTTAACCAACAGAAAATAATATAGTCTTACCGAAGACTGTATTCTACTCAGTAACTGCACTTCAGAATCGAGGGGTTTGTGTATTTTGAAACAAAAATATTTGGTTTAAAAAACTACGGGGTATTTTCACTTGTTATTGAGTCCGAAAAGTGCAGGTTTCTGTGATTCAAAAATGGATTTCAGAGGTTCAATAAATTGAAGATAGGCCGGCTTACAGAGTTTTCTCTGGGATGTATCAATGCAAGTAGATACACTAAGTGACTAAAATTAGTTTATACCGTTTTTCAAACAAGGAAAAATTTCAAACAAAAAATTGTAAAAGCTATTCTAAGTTGTTGTGCTTTGTGAGAGAATAACGAAAATTTTGTTTTTATTGGCATCCAAGGCCTTTTTAGGGGTTAAAACCACCCTTTAATTTGCGAAAGAAAGGCAAGTTCATTCCCTGAAAAAAAACAGAGGCGCAACCCTCATAATCTAATTATCTATATTACTTGTACTTTTTCTTAGGAATTATTACCAAATTGTTTTATCAAAAAAAAAGTGGAGTAGAATTTGAGATATGTATATCGAAAAAAGTGTTTTTTGAGGGTTAATTAAGAGGTGGTTTTAACCCCTAAAAATGGATTGGTTGACAGTTCAAAAGGTCCCCTTGTAAATAAAACTGTATTTAGATTCCGGTTTTGTGAAATGAATAACTTAGTTCTAACTCTCGTATGTAATAATGTCAACAAGGGAATATTTTGTTGTCATTTACTCATTTTCAGTGCCGGTTTCCGGCACGCATGCATAAATTGATTTTAGTGTTTAGCAATTTTAAATTATTTACCACTTGAGTCGGATACTTTGTGACAATCTAACACAAAATTGTATAAGAACAAATTAGACCTAGACGTCGCCGAATAATTGCTGAACATATTACTCGTAGGGAAGTCAAAGCAGATAAAGGTTAGATTATCGAAACTTAGATGTTAATAAAATTCGGTGAATTTTTAATTAAATTTTGTGACAAAAAAAATGCCGTGAAAGCATTATGATCCTCAAGCGAATTGTCCGGCTACTGTATTTCAATTGCGTGCCAAAGTAATCACATAATTGTAAACTTGTAATCTATCCACTTATAGCTCTCGTAGATCGAATTTTAGTTTCTGCCTTTTAGAAATACCGTTTTGCAAGCATTAAGAGAACTCAAATTATCTTCTAATCACCTTTTTTCGTAAATTCTATATTCTATTTCTGACTCTACGCATCTCGATTTTCTGATTAATTGAATTGTCTTAATAGGGATTTTTGGAGTTGCATCAAATTACTGACTTCTTACGGGATTTTCAACATTTTATGTGACTTTTGAAATTTTAAGCTTAAGTTTAAGTTGTTTGGCATTGAGTATGTAGGTATATTGTTCGAGATTATGTAGATTTTTCGAGAATATTCAAGACTTGATATTATTCGAATTAGGTTGGATTGAAATATACGAGTATCACTGAAGTTAACATTGAGTTAGTTGAGATTCTCGAACTTCGAGACTTTGAGATTTTTGAAATAATCTTGATTTTTGGATTTGAATAGATTCTTGAGGCTTCCTAGTTATTTTTTTCGAAAAGATGTGTTTTTTGCTTTTGAATTGTTTAGGATTAAAATGTTACAGTTTGCTATTTTCTGGGATTGTTCCACGTTTTTAAGTTTATTATTCCTGATTTTAGCATAGCACTCAGTTAATTTCTCGAAATTCAAGGGTTCTGGATTTATCTAGAATTCTAGATTTAAATAGTAATGATATTTGTAGCTTGATATCGAAGTTAATAGTTAAAGATTATTCTAAATTCTTTGTGACTTCTTTTTTGTTTAATATCGAGGTTATTCTAGAATTTCAAGATTATGCGAGCTTTTCGAGCTTACTCGTGTTTCTCTAAATTTCCCGAAATTTGCAAGGGGTTTAGTTGCATCTTGTTACAGAATTAGCGATTTATGGCGAATTTTATTTTTAAGTTTTCTAAGATTTACGCAGCGTTGCGCTACCTACATACAGACACAGTAAGATAAGTTTGTGGGTTACATAGATGAGATTTTTCTGGGGTATTTGAGATTGTCCGAGATTCTTAAAATAATTTTAGATTAACTCTTATTGCAAATTTGAACGACTTGGCTGATTTTATTATTTAAAGAGTATTCGAGATTTTCGAGATTTCGTACTTGCTCTATATTGAAAATTGTTCCAAAGCATGCGTTGCATTCATGCATCAGCCGCCTCTGCTC
Organism: Tipula helvola; assembly: GCA_963556165.1. Lineage (NCBI taxonomy): Eukaryota > Metazoa > Arthropoda > Insecta > Diptera > Tipulidae > Tipula > Tipula helvola. The sequence goes on along the minus strand of OY744483.1, from coordinate 94,409,501 downwards.
ATTTTATTAATTTTTTTGTACGTGATTTGATACGACAAACTCATTTAGTATTTATTTGAAATAAAAACGTGAAATATAATATGTACGCAAAAGTTAAGTTTAGCTTAAATGGCAATATTGCTCATTCAGCGTTATGGTATATGAACAATGTGCAGTACACTAATCAATCTAATAATTTAAAAAGCTAGGGAACGAGCGACGAATTTTTGATATCAGGAACTTAATAAAAATAAAGCAACAAAATTGAGGTATTGGCTCCAACACAAAAACTTGCAGTAATTAAATTTCACTGGTATGGCCGTAACAGGTATGCTTCTTTGGTGTTACAAAATAAATTTTCAAAGATTGTGTTATGACCGCAAAATATAACAGATATTTCCTAAATAATGTACGACCAAATACCAAAGCAATCAAATATTATAGTGGTCGATAACCGGCATGGAATGTTTCTTGAACTGTTTCTTTACGGGATTCCTTAATAAAGCTGTCAATGGTAAATCCATTAAGGGCTAAGCTATAATTCATCTCTAGCAGATTATCGTTGGTGTTGTTTCTTTACAGAACCTGGTGAAGCCAATTTGCAAAGTTAATCACTTAATGTTGTAGTTTTCTCACAACTGAATTGGATTCCCTAATAACTATTGCCAAGAGATGCCACTTTGAAGGTTTCGAAAACTTGATTATTCACCTTTTTAAAGTTACCAAAAGATGGGCAAATATTGATATTATGGTGAAGTATTCTTAAAAATAAGAGTTCGGCATTTTTTTGGTTGAAGTATGTAAACCTGGCAACGGGAATCTGTGGATTTTACTTCAGAAAGTTTTTTTTCCGCATGCATTCCAATTGCGTATATATTGGAAAATCATTTCATGCCAAAAAATCGGAATGATATCAAAGGGCCGAATGTCGAAGGGCCGAAATGGGTCGAACGGCCGAATGGGTCGAAGGGCCGAATTTGTAATATTCACTGAAAATATTTTATTCGTCTAAATAGAATTTTCCTTCACTCTAACGAATATAAAATTGTCTAAAAAAAAAAAATAATCGGCCCTATACATATTTCTAAAAACAAAAAATAAATAAACCAAAAAATTCGGCCCTTCGACCCATTCGGCCCTTTGAAATTCGGCCCTTCGTACCCATTCCAAAAAATCATGCTTGCAAAGTACAATCTCAACTGCCCATAGATATGCAGGTTCATGTACTCAATATTTTTAAGTTTTAATTTATTTGAAGTTAACATTTTCCGAACTGACCTTAGGATCGGTTGCATAGTAGAAATTATATGAATTAATTAATTAATTCAAATTAAAATAAGAAAATGGTAATTGTTAAAAATATAAATAAGTGTAAATTCACTATAGCTTATAAAACAATTTAAAAAATTTTTGGTAATTTAGTCTTTTCGTTTTTAAGTTGTAAGCGAATACACACTCAACTTATTGGCAGGAAAAATCAGTCAAATCAGTGGAAAAAAATATTATTTCCTTGACGAGGAAACACTTCCACTTGCAAAGGAAAAATTGGTATGGCCAAAAAATTATACAGATGGTAAAATATTTAGTTGGCACGACGTGAAATTGCTCAGATGTTCAAAAGCAATGGGATTGGTTTACTACAAGACTAGCTTAAACGAAACCGGCCCATTTAAAATTTTAAATGTTGCTAAACGTGGAGTATCCCGTATTTCGGTAAATGATTTGAAACCGTAATATTCACAACCAATAAAGATCAACACAGCAAAGAAGAAAGATGTCTTAGACATGCTTGATTAAATTGATCCCATATACCACGATTTTTTTTTTTTAAAATGTAACGACCAATTGATGCTTTGGATGATCAGCCAGATCTAGTAACTGAAGATGTAGAAGATTCATGTTTATGTTAGTTTAATTTTCGTTATAATTTTTTCTTTTTAAATTTTTTTGTTGAATTTTATAATTTTTAAGTGAATTAATAAAATTAATCTGATAATTATGTTTTTATATATATACATATAAATTGTCCTATAATATCAGGTTTTAAAACACAGAATAATTGAAATATTTGGCTCACATTTATTCCAGGTGCAGTGCACATGTTATATTTAACTATGGAATACGATCTGGTTTATTTTACCACCGCGAGCACGTTTGCAGTGACCGATTCTTTGGAGCCAACTTTCCACCACTCTTTCACACATATCGGCCGGAACGCTGGCAATTTCGCGTTCGATATTGTTCCTGAGCTCCTCTAACATTGTTGGCTTATTGACATAAACCAACGACTTAACGTAACCCCATAAAACGGCGTTAAATCGCATGAGCGAGCTGGCCATTCGACCGGACCATTTCTCGAGATTACATGGTTACCGAACTTCCCCTTTAATAGATCATTTGTTTGACCAACTGTGTGGCATGTGGCATCAACTTTTTGGAACCACATGTCACTGATCCATCCAATTCTGGCCAGAAATAGTCATGCAACATGGCACGATAGCGAACTCCATTGACCGTAACATGGCTATAATTTTCATCGACGAAAAATCCAATCACACCTCCGGCATGAAATTCACACCACACGGTTACTTTTAGTGGTTGTAATGGAGTCTCTTCAAACACATGTGGGGTTGTTGCTGGCCAATAACGCATATTTTGCTTATTGACAAAGCCATTAAGTTAAAAATGAGCTTCATCGCTGCAGATGATTTTTCGATGAAATCTAGGATTTTCTCCAAACCTTAGCAAGGCTCAATCGAAAAAATTTCAGCGCTTCAAATGATCAAGAGGCTTCAGTTCTAGAGTTAATTTGATCTTGTAAGGGTGTTAGCCAAGGTATTTACTCAAAATTCGCCACAATGTGATTTGAGAGATTCCCAATTCCTGTGAACGGCGTGGAATCGACTGATTTAGTTCATTTTGAACTGAAGCACTTATGGCTGCGACATTTTTGGAAATTTGACCGGTGCGTTTTCTCACTGGCACAGGAACATCCAATTTATCCACTATAGCACATCCACTACAGGCTGTCTGGTGGGAAGATTATTACGGCTGAAAATTGGAGTGTAACGCGCTCTTAAAGTTGCGACCACCGCGTTTTAATAATTTCCAAACGTTGCTCATTCGTACCTTGACTGACGTTTTGACGTTGACGGGTGCGTTGAAAATATTCAAGGGTACGTTCGTATTACAATATAAAATTGTTATGTCACTATGGGAAAACCCTTCATATCAAATTCAAATTTCCACTTAAATATTCAGCAACCTTTATTACACACGTATTTTCACTTTAGTATACTTAAGAACAAAATAATAATTTTTTGGATAAATAGCTTATGTAAGATAAGGCTAAAGAATGTTGTTTTTAGTAAAAGAGTAAAATATCCTAGGTAACAAATTTACAATTTAATTTATCAATTTTCCTGAAAGATGGTAAGTTTTCGGTAAACATTTAAAATTTTATATGTTACCGAACAATTGTTGTATACAGTTACAAAATAATTCTTCTAAAATGTTGCATAGGTTCAAGGTAAATGCTGTATTGACTCTTTACTCAACCGCTGCGGTTAAATTATGTATTGTAAGTAAATTTGTATTACGTTAAGAAGAAAACGTAATTAAAATGAATTAATAGATGGAATTTGACACAAGGGCATTGAAAATATCTAATTTAAAAATAAAATTCAAATCTTTGCAAAGTTTCGGCCGCTGAGACATTCATCGCGGAATTTTTCTGGTTCAACCACATTTAAAATTATTTAACGCAACCACACATAATTATGTAGGTAAATAATTAGGTAAATAAATAATACACATGAAATATGTAAACAGGTAAAACCCTCTCCTCTACTGAGTACATACATTCATTTTGTATTATTTTTACTTCATGTTAATTATTATAACATGTTTTTATTTTATCAGACATAAAATTGATCAAAAGCTTGTTATTTATTATTTTTTTGTAAATAATTTCGTTTTATTTATTTATACACATACGCCAAAAATCAACCAAATTTTAAAATAAATATACAATTTCTGTGTCTCGTAAATATGTATCTGTGTCTGTGTCTATCAGCTCATCGTGTTTTGTATTCAATTTTTATTTTTATTTTACGTATGTTTATTTTAATTATGGTTTAAAAAAATAATGTAAGTTTAAAGAGCTAATTCAATGAAAAGCTACCTAGTATCCATTTATTATCGTCCTACAAAATGTAAAGCTTTTCATTGTTTTTATTGTTATAGTTTAAATTAAACTTGATTGGTGCGATTTATAACGAATGTTATCACAAGTAATATAACATATGTAGATAAGCTTTTATTAGGGCAAAACTTAAAATTGATCAAATCGTATTTAAAAGATTTAGAAGAAGCCTAATAACCATAAAATATTTGGAATTAAGGAAAGTTTGAATTTTCAAGTTTTTCATAGTTTTGTTCTAGTTTTGAAATGTCTACAATGTACTATGCTGCCGTGCTAAGAGGAAAAGTCAGATTTGCCTTTTTGTTGTTTTGAGTAATTTCAATTTTATCAGCTTGGCTTTTAAATAACGTGATTTTATCATGACGTTTAAACCAAGCAGAAAATTAGGTATTTGTTTGCTAAATCCAAATAAGCCCCTAACGTATATGACTGCACGACAGTATGGTTGAACCCTCACTATTGGTTTTTATTATTATAGTGAAGTGAGTCTGCTGCTTACTTTATAGATATTTTCTTAGCTAAGTGGAGCTTGTTCAACAGTTTCAATTTGGTTAAATTTGTATATCAGGTTGGTGTTAAGAACTCCAAATTGAAAATTACCGATGTATGTATGTACAAATATAACGACTATTTTTGATCTTAATATACAGAAAAAAAACATTCATACTCCGTGCTTACGTTGATCACACAATTATAGTAAAGCGGGCGAAGATGTCACATTTAAGGAAAAAATTCAAATAAAAAATATCCAAATGCGTGAATAGTTCTGTGGTCAAAAGCCATAAGGGCACAAGTTGACTTGTGCCCTTATGGCGGCCAATAGCTTATATTGTAGTAAATTTTTTTCTCTACAACATAATTTTTTTTTAGTTTTTTATGATGAAAACTCAATGAGATATTAATACTGTTGAAACGGCATAACATTTTATTTAAAAATTGTATAACAGGCAAAAGGGCACAAGTCATTAGAACCTAAGTAACTGTTATTTTATTAATCTTATGAAAATTCCCTTATCGTCATATAGAAAGCCCGAAAAATTCTATGCAAATTAAATCTAACAGTCTTCATAAGAATTTGTTAGTTTCGACAGGGTGAATTGATTACTAAAAAATTGCTCTCCTGAAAACTAAAAAAAATCGACTTATGCCCTTATGGCTTTTGACCACAGAGTTATTTACGTCACAAGGGCGGTAAATGAGTTGTTACAGTACGAGTTCGACGTTTATGGACGAGGCGACGAAGGAGCCGAGTCCAGAATTTTGAACGAGTACTGTAACGATCATTTAACGTACGTGTAACGTACAACGTTTTATTTCATACTACATGGGACATTAATTCGATTTTTTCATTTAAAATTGAATATTAAAGTAAAAACATGAATTTGAAATTTAAAGAAAATCAATCCAAATGATTTTCAAATTATCAAGTTACCTTAGTTATTTTTTTTTTTTTTTTTGGTTTTACAGTCTACTCTACTGTTATAGCTCGTTTTCCGGACACTTTTGTTCTCTGACGTAATGATTCATTTCCCGGACAGAAATCAATCACGTAAACATTGATTTTCGGTATAGTATGAAATAAAGTAAATTTCCATTGTTTGATCTGGTATACATTAGACAAACATCTATAAAATGTAAAAATATTATTTATTTTAATTCAGGTATAACGATTAAACAAGGAGACGCAAAAGTGGCATCTTACCCACATGCAGGGCCGGCTCTACAGTGGATTCAAGAGATGCAAAACATCCGGGCGCTTTTAAAAAAGGGCGCCAAAATATTTACACAAATGTTTTTTATAGTTGCAAAAGTAATATTTCATTGGTTTTTTTCGAGTAATTTTTTGATAAAAATGTTTCCGTAGTAGTAAAGAAATGCGACCAAAACCACAATAAACACACCATAACCAAGTTTCGTTGGGTTTAATTAGGTGTATTGGGTTGTAAATAGTATACGTATGTTGGGTTGATCGAAATATTACTTTGGAACATGTAGAGTTCAACGTAGGTTGAACCTAGGTTAGCGTTCATGGAAACGGGGTTGAGTTGGAGTTTCGTTGAATTAATCGAACTCAACGAAAATTCCTGAGTTGAGTAGAATTGAAATTCAAAATGGCAAGGCGAATATATATTAAGGATTTTTATTATTACCACCATAAAAAATTTACAATAATTAAATGCAACAAGCATATTGACAAACAATTAAGAACGCTTTACAAAAGTCCTACGTGTATTTATATATTATAATTCCATGGAAACGATCGACGCCATTTTGAAATTTAACGAAAACTTAATTTCAATCCAACCTAACTCAACCTCCTTCATGGAAACGGGTAACAAATTGTATCGTGGGGTTAACCTAATTACGGGTCCCATGATATTTTAAAACGCGATTTGACAAAACGGGATATTTCAAAACGCGATATAGTACAAAACGCGAAGTGGTGCAAAATGGGATATAGTACAAAACGCGATATTTCAAACACGATATTTCAAAACGCGATATGGTACAAAACGCGATATTTCAAAACGTGATATTTCAAAACGCGATTTCCTATAGTTCTGATCGTACGTACATGTTCAATTTAGTCATAATGGTGAAGGAAAATTTTATGAAATGAAGTAAGATTAATAATTATTATTATTTTTAAGTTTTAATTTTAAAATATCGCGTTTTGTACCATATCGCGTTTTGAACTATCGCGTTTCGGGCGGATCCTCCTAATTACTTACGTAGATATTTAAAAAATAATAATTTATTGTGTAATGTGCAGGGTGCGGTTAGAAAATCAAAATAAAAATTTGCAGTAAAAGTTTTAAGTTTTGTAGTTTCGTTTATTTTATGTGTTTTATTAGACTATGGAATCAAAGAAAAATATTTCCGGTGCAGAAAATCGAAAAAGAAAAGCCCACCCTCGAAGAAAGACACCCTCACAGATAGGGGCGCTTTAATTAAGTTTTGCATCGGGGTGCTAGTGACCCAAAAGCCGGCCCTGCCCACATGCGTGGGTAAGATGCCACTAATGTTCAATATCAATTAGACTTTGACAAAATGCAAAAATAATCCATGATTTCAAATAAAAATAAATATTTAACATTTAAATAACATTTTTAAACAAAATAAATAATTTTTAACTTTTACACACAGGACAAACTCCATTTTCACAACACACTTCGTGCATCCACTTATAATAACGCAATCGGAATCATTTTAATTTTATTTTCTTACTCTCTTCAAATCAGACTCTCTGTTGTTAAGTTCTCACTTCCATTAACTTGTTTTTGATTTGCGTTTGACTTTGTGTGAGTAGCACATACAAACAAAATGTGAGCTTCTCACCTCCATTTTTTTCCTGCCATCTTATCCCCATGGTTTACATTTTTAAAAAAATGTTATAATTAGACAAATTAAACCACTTAGCTTTTTCAAACTATATGATTGTAAACTTGTTTATATCACTTTATTTTTTCAATCTAAATAATACTTCCAAATTTATGTAGTTGTGTTGTTTTTCATTTATGTGTTGTGCGAAATTCAAATCGGTTCTGATCTTTCCTATACCTGTTATATGCTCTTTAAATCTTTGTTTAAATGATCTACCAGTTTGACCAATATTGAATGATGGGCAATCAGAACAAGTTAATTTATAAACACCGGCATTGAAAATTGTATTGTCCTTGAGTTGAATTTTTTGTTCTAAAGAATTTTGGTTTTTGAACGCAATTTTATAGCTATAACTTTGGAATATTTTTTGTAAATATTTACGGCTGGCAATAAACCGGCACACAAAAAATTAATATTTGAGATACAAAAAAATAATAAAATGGCACAAATTAATGAGCAACAAATAAAAATATTTTGGCATCATAATAATAATTTGGCAACATTTATAATTTTTTGGCACTATTGGAAGGGTACACAAAAAATATTTTTTGGCATCGAAATAAACATTTTGGGCGACAAAAATAATTAACTGGCAACAAATTTATAAATAAATAAATTAAAAATTATAAAAATTAAATTAGTTTTAAAATATTCTGGAAAATGGAGATCCCTAATTTAACTTAGAATTGTAGAGGCTAACGGCTTCGGTAACTCTCACGGGCACGCGGGAGGTCGCTTCGCTCCCCCGCTTAGCCCTCCGAGGGGCTTTAGATTTAAACTTCGAGGGACGTAGGAGCCAGGATAAGCAAACATGTCGCACTGCGTGCCGCACGTAGGAGCGGATTATATAGAATCTATTAATGACTGCAATATTTTATATCGATGCCCCATCAAATATTAAATAATTTGTATCGATTAAATTTAATTTTTTGTCTCGATTTTTTTTTTTTTTTACTACTAAAAATTATTTTTTCTGTTCCAAAATATTATATTTGTTGCCAATTTATTAATTTTGATGTCAATGTTTATCGCCACAGTATTTAATAATGTCCTTCAAAAATATTTGTTTGTTTTTTCATATGTGGTGCCAAAATATTATTTGTGATGCCAATTTATTATTTTTGATGCTAATGTTTGTCGCCAAAAATTTTTTCTTGTATGCCCGTTTAAATTGTCCCAATATTTACTGGAATTTTGATTGTATTCTGCGCTGATATATCTGGTATCCTGCCTACCATTAACTGTTGGTATTCAATTTTGCTTCGATATGTCGCATTCATGCTAACAATTTTATCAGGTTGATAACCGTTCTGGCTTGCGATTATTTTGATAACCCTCAGTTCATCATTATAATCCTGTTCGGATATCTTAATACTAAATCTTTGAATTAAATGGTTGTAAGCTACAATTTTGTGAGGATATGGGTGATTGAAATTTGCATGGATGGTATGACTGGTATTTTAAAAAATTACCGAAAACCGGTAATTCAAAAGTTCGGTAATTTTCGAATGCCTAGTTCTTTGGGACCAAAAAACTGATCTAATTAAAACAATATGAACTACTATCGTATCTACTGAGAAGAAAATCGTCATAAATAAAATTTCAAATTTTGGATTTAAAATTGCTAGCTCTGAATTTTGTACAGCAATTTTTTTTAATGTTTCAAGTAATTTCAGAATTTTCATAATTCGATAATTAAAAAGAATTAAATCCAAATTTGGTCTTAAATACCTAAGTAAAAACCATTTAATGCTAAAATTAAAACGAAGCAAATTCCGGTCGGGGAATCCAGAATAGTCAGCTCAAAAACGTTTAGCTTCAACCTTAGTTAGTCATTTTTTATTCAAATTTCCCGTGGAAAATCTCGGAAAATTTGAAAAAAAAATTTTTTTTTGTTATATCTGTATTTTATTGATGTGGCCTATCAATAGCTATCGCAGGAAAAAAAATCAGTTTAAGTTTCCCGTGGGAAATCTCGGAAAATTCATTGTTTGAAATGTTTCAGATGAGAAATATTATCCATTCCCAGACATATCAATCTAGAGGCTGACAATTATTTTTTCCTTTCCGCTGGAACGTTTTTCAAATTTTCCGAGATTTTCCAGGGGAAACTTGAACTGAATTATTTTCCTGTGATAGATATTGACAAATCCAATAAAAACGATTTAACTTAAGATGTATACACTCTAGAGGTTGATTTTATTCCAATTTTGTGAATTCTTCTGATTTTCCAATGTTTTCCGCGATTAGGTTAAACAAAGTTTTCCACGTAAGACTATTTACAAAATTATTTAATACACGCCATGTATCCTATTTACTTTCGGCTGATAACTACAAAATTTTTTATTTTCGGCTGGAATGTTAATAAGGTAATCTGCATTATCGACCTTTTACTTTCGGCTGGAAACTTTCGGCTAACTTTAACAGGGTCTATTTCGGGCTTTAGCTTTGGTAGACAATAAGGTATTGAACCACGGCTTTAAATAAGCCGAACTCTACTTAATTACCGTCGACTTTGTAGTATACATATTTAGCAATACAATATGTAAAAAAAACGGAAAAACAATTGAATATGCAATTTCGAAAAGGGCACATCTCGTATATTTTGATAACATCGTTTTTTCGCGTAAATGTGATAGAAATATATCCTCACAGCTATTTTCTTTGAAATAGGCACATCTCTTGTATTAACACAGCTACCAGTATCGGACTGTATAACAATAATTTCGAAAATGTCACAACTCTATACTCTCGCATATTCAATTCAAAACTAGAGTTCTTCAAGTTTTGATATGCATCCGAGGTCGTGGAAATTACCTTGTTATAGTTTATAGTATGCTTTTGGAAGATTTGTTTAGTTGATTTTTTTGCCAAAGCAAATTTAATTTAGAAAAATTGATGGTTACTTAACTCAATGTTACCATAATAAATGAAAAATTTCTTTTTGTAGTCAGACAAAATATGATCTATTACAGTACGTGAAGGTGCTTAAAGAAGAACTGTAGCTTTGAAATTTATTTGAATCTTCTAATCAATTTTGATTAAATTCACCTATTATAATTATTTATCAATTTTTCTAATAAATTTAGGAAAGGTTGGTGACAAGTATGGAGTGGTTTATAAAAGGTTGTAACATGTTAATTTAATACTTTAGAATGTAATAAAATATGTTCATTTTCTAATAAAATTTCGGTCTTGGATAAAGTAAAATCGAGTTCTAGATGCAGAAAAACAGATACCGCAACCATCTCTATTTTCGCTGGTATTATGATATATGCCTTATAGTGGTTCATGTTAAAAAATTCCATTTCGGCTAAATACAAGAAAGTCTCTCTGTCAGGATAATTATGTCAATTTTTTCATTTAATGTGGACAAATGAAATTCGAGTTCATCGAATTTATTTTGTAACCTATTTATATTAACATTGAAAATATTTAAGCATAATAAATTTTTTGATTCTTGAGAAAAATTAGAAAAATTTAAGAAATGGCTGTTGTTACTCACTGGTGATATGTTAATCATATACACTTCTATCAAAAAATTGTCCGTACACCATTCGGTTAAAACGATGTCAAATAATTGTTCGGATACACAAAGAAGTTGGGGAATTTGTTAAAACAAATTAGGTCTAATATTTGGTGGTGTAACCTATTCATCCAATGACACTTTGCAAACTAAGCCAACTTCACGGTTGAGCATATTCGTGTAAAAAAAACATTTTTTACATTTTACAAATAAAAGAAGTAAAAATTTACGTAAATTACAATAAAATGTAAATTATATGTATGTAAACAAATTTACATTTTAAAAATAACAAATAACAAGTAATTACCTGAAAATTTAAGATATTGTACAAAGTTAATAAAAATTATAATTTTAACTTTATTAAGGTGTAAATTACGTTTTATAGATATTACAAATAGTTTTTAGTTTTCTACATTTAAAATTCATGTTTTACATAATATCATAATGCAATACCCTACATGTTTGATAATATTAAAAATTCTACTATTCGTTAAAACTAACCATCGGAATCTAGCGACCTTTTCGACGAATCCTCAAACAAATTAAAAGTGAAAACTTTTTACGATATGATATATAAGTAATACGAGCCATGATATACCTAAGATACGCAGAATCATTTTCTTTTTTATTACTGATACAGTGATAACAAATCATTGCTGCTCTATTTCCGACAGTAATGCTAATTGTTTTCAAAAAGAAAAGATTTCCGATTTTAAAAGCTTAGGTATAGGTATTTTGAACTGTAAATTGAAATTCTCTGGAGATGTTAACAGCATTTAAAAAATAATCGAAAAGGTTCAGTCCTGAACTCTATAAATAATTTTATTTTCTGATGTACAACCACATATGCTAATAAATTAATTTTGATACCAATTAAAACATTTTAGTTTGTTTGTTTATTTATTATTTATTCCAATTTCAATCGTACGGTATAGAAATATCGTCAAAGTTTATCACAATCAGTTAAAAAATATCCAAGTTTCATTCTAATTGGCCATATTCCAGAACTTCATCTAAATTCTTATCAGAATCGCATTTCCATCGGACATGTTGGACATGTTCTTCCAAATTGGTTAAGAATTATCCAAGTTCCATCCTAAATTCCCTCGCACACGTTGGATTTCATCCAAATCGGGAAAGAATTAACCAAGTCATATCCTAAATGGCTATATGCCATAACTTCACCTTAATCATTTTAGACCATTTTACACGATTTTTGCAACTCTAAAAGAAGTAACGTCCAAATCAATAGGGTTCTTACCCTTGGATTGTTCGCTGGACATTTAATTTAAAAAATTAAGTTGACATATCTGTCAGAGGCTGCGTTCACAAAATCAACAGAAATTAACTATATCAACCCAATGAGATAATATTATGTATCCAAGCTACCACCATTCAATAAATTATGTCAGAAATCGACATATCATATCAAAATTCGAAGTATTATGCCATGCCAGAATTAGAATCTTTGGTGTCAAAATACGATGTCACCATCATGTCAGAATTCTATTTCTTATGTCAGAATTCGATATATCACGCCAGAATTTGCCATGTCACATATTCGAGATATTATGCCAGAATCTCAGTCATGTCAGAATTTGAATTTTTGATGTCAAAATTTGAATTATCATGCCAGAATCTGATAAATGATGTAAGAGTTAGATTTGCAATATCAGAATTTGTATTTATATTAGAATAAATTATGTTAGAAATCGAAATATTATGTCAAAATTCAATATGTCACGTAAAAATTGGAATTTTTGATGCCAAAAATAGATACTTCATATCAGGATTCGAAAAATCATAAGCGAATTCGATAAGTCTTATCAAAATTTAAATCTTTGATATCAAAATTCGATATCTCATATCAGAGTTTGAATTTTTGATACCAGAATTCGAATTATCATGAAGAATTCTATACTTTATGTCAGAATTAGATATGCTATATTAGAATTTGTATTTATGATGTCAAAATTCTATGTACTATGTCAGAATTCGATATATCATGCCAGAAATCGATGTCACATATTCGAGATATTAGGCCAGAATCCGATAAATTATACCATTCGTTACTTCATGTCAGAATTCGATACGTAATATCATAAATTAAATATTAGATGTCAAAATTCGATATATCATGATATCAAGCCAGAATTCGACATTTCGTGTCAGAATTTGAATATATCGATACCTTACTTAGAGGACACAAGTGATTTGACTTTCATGTCAGATGGTCAAACTTATTTTTTTATTTTTTCTTGAAATATTTTTTGTCATTTTTATTTTTTATTATTATGTTAATTTGATAATTTAAGTTCACTTATAATTATTTAACTGGCTAAAATGGCTCAACTACACCCATAATTTCATCGGTTATCCAAGATTTCCATCCAAGCCGAATAATCGGGCGATTCATTTACATACAGTGTATGTTGAAGGAAAACTTGCGTTGTATCAACGCTTTTGCTCAAAATGCGAACATGCACGAACCGTGGGTCCCTGTCGTGCCGTTTGAAGTGATTCAAATGTCGTGAAACGAAGCGTTGTAGTGTGTAAATAATGCCATACACCCATCTATTAGATGAAACATCTAATGTTCCAAGCGATAAATGTACCAGTTTACCAGACGAATTATATGAGTTGAGCAGTTACTATTACAACTACGACTTCGAAGATTTTATTTTTATGTTAATTATCCCCTCGTCTTGCAGAATCTGCTACGAATGAGCTTTAGCTCAAAGCGGATTGTGTAAGTGAGATTAATGTACAATTATACAATTTTTGTAAAGAAGTGAATAAATAAATAAATAAATAAATAAATTTATGCCATTATTACAATTTGTTGCGCTCTGTTATTTGGTACTATAATCATTTATAGCATTGAATGAAAATTCCAAATATTTTCGAATTTCGATATATCATGCCAAAGCTTGGTAAATCATATCAGAATTCGATATGTAATGTTCTAATGTAGTATGTAAACAATAAATAATTTTAGAGTTCGAAATGTCATATCAGAATTTGCATTTATGTGTGTCATTTCAGAATTTGAACTTTTGGTGTCAGAATTCTATATGACATGTCAGAATATGAATTTATAATGTCACAATGGTATATCTTATACCGTAGGCAGACTCAAACCGAATAATCGCGAATTATAGATTATTAAACGATATTTCCATGTCTGGCATTTCACGATTTTCACAAAAACAGGAATATTTCGCTTGCAGAACGCGATTTAGGACAATCGGGATAAATGAAAATCGCGATCAATTTTGTATCTATATCTAAGGTATTATGTCAAAATTAGATAAATGATGACAGATTTCGTTATGTCAAGCCAGAATTTGAGTTATTTATATCCAAATTCAATACATCAGAATTTGTTATGTCATTCCAGAGTTTGAAAGATTCTCACAATTTGATAAATCTATCATGAAGCCTTCAGAATACCGTAAATTATCTCAGAATTCGACAGGTCATATCAGAATTTCCATTTTTTGGATTAGAATTCGATATCATAAATCCAATTTTATATGTCACGTCGATATTTTAACTTTTTCGTATTGAAAATATTCGGTCAAAATTCGACATGTTTTGTCAAAATTCGAAAGGTCTTATCAGAATTTTCTATATCATCTCATGACTTCAGAATTCAATACATCATCTCAAAATTCCAGATGTCATATCAGAATTGAATATATCATGTCATATTTTGACATAACATCTCGAATTTTGGGATGATATATCAAATTCTAAAGTCTTGAGATGATATATCAAAGAATTCCATATCTAATATCAAAATTCGATAAATTTTTTCAGCATTTGACTTTATGATGTTAGAATTCAATAATTCATGTAAGAGCTTGAATATGGATGTCAAAATTCGAAAAATCATGCCGGTATTCGACAATCATACCATAGTATTCGATGAAACATATCCGAATTCGATAAGTTGTGGCAGAAATTAATTTTGTGACATCAGAATTTGAGTTATTGATATCAAAATTCGATTTATCATGTCTAAATTCAATATGTATTCCAGAATTTGTTTTTTTATGACAGAATATGTTCGATAAGTCATTAGATAAATCATATCCGAATTTGAACTTACAATATCAGAATTCGATATATCTATCATTTTCTTAGAATTGCACAAAAAAAAATATTTTTCCGAATTACAAATTTGGAAATATAGGTGCTTATTACAACAAAAATTAAAGTTTTGTTTACATTTTTTTATTAAAATATTAACTTTTTCAGTTATGTGGGATTTGTACTCATTAGGATATAATTAAGCATGACGCTAAGTATTTTGCGACAAGTAGCAATACAAAAAATAAAAAAGAATTATTTTTTATGTATTTCGTAC
This sequence comes from Tipula helvola, assembly GCA_963556165.1. Taxonomy (NCBI): domain Eukaryota; kingdom Metazoa; phylum Arthropoda; class Insecta; order Diptera; family Tipulidae; genus Tipula; species Tipula helvola. The sequence continues at coordinate 94,394,036 of OY744483.1, read as the reverse complement.
GAAGTTTTCACAAATTCAATAAAAATAATTAAACATAGTCAGGTTATTTAATTTACGGTATAATTTTTTACGTTTTTCATACATAATGTATAAAATGACCTTATGTAAATTACACGTTTTTTACGTGTAAAAAACTGTGTAACTTACATACATAGTGTAATTTACTCGGCCAACCGTGGCCAACTTTCGGGTTATCTCGGGGCTATTTCTCGCCCATTCCACCGCTAATTTGATGTTCACGGATCTTTCGCTCCAAATGATGCCATAAATTATCAATGGGGTTTGAAATCTTGTGACTGGAGAGGATAAGCGATTGTTGACTATGCATTGTACAATAACCATTCCTTGATCAGTATTGAGGAATGCTTCGGGGCATTGTCATGTACGGAGCGAAAATCTTGCCAATGTCCCATCTTTTCAGCGCTGGTTAACAAATTATCCTTCCAAATATCCAAACCATTATACTTCTGCTATCATTTTTCTCAAGTTCAGTGTTACATAGGTTTCCGCCACACCATACCTCGCCCATCTGAACCAAACACCTTAAATTTATTTTCGCCCGGGGAAATAACATTTTCCCAGAACTCTTCGGTCTCTACCGTTATTTAAATGCGAATATTATTGTGACGAAATCAGCAATGCACAATATTTTTCTTCTTTTTCAGCTCCAGTAATTCTTTCATTTTGATGTTATTATTCGGCGTTAATCTCTTTCGCCCAGACAATGACGGTATCTTTATCGGTACCCAACGAAGGATAAATTTGTTTAAAAAAAATCGGTCCGTTATCTCGCTCTTTATCCATTATGATATTTTTGTAATGAATGTTATTCATTTTAACTATTATTTGATTGAAATTACCTTTGCCACTTCGCCCACTTCTTCTATTTGTTATAGTCCTAAGATACTTTGATTCTACATTATACCTACCAAAATTTAATTTATTTTTAATTTAATTTGGAAGTTTTAAATAATATTTCATTTTTTTTAATTAACTACTTTTCGACTAAATAGCTACGATTCACATGTTTACGCGACACACAATACATGTCTGTTTTTAAATTTAGACCAAAAGCTCAAAATAACGACTTACTAATACATATTTGCGTTTGGTTAATTAATCCACCAATCGAATTAAATTGAATTTAACCCCACATTCAATATAAATCGCACCTCATATGTTTTTTGTAAACCAAAAACAATTTCATAAAAATCAACCTAATTGTATCGAACAAATTGATATTATTTTATTATTCAAAAATTTGCAGGGGTCAGTGGGGGGATGTCGTGGAGAATGTATACCGTTACGATCAAAAAGCGTGTGAAATACAAAAGACTTTTATTTTGATTTGTTTAGTTCAAACTACGTTTCTAAATACATAATTTATAATGTATAATGCTTTGGCGCGTGGAGCTGCTAAACTAAACTGAAAATAATTAAATTTTTTTTTTTTTTTTTTTAAATTCAAATTAAATTACTTGTAATAAACAAACGTACACACAGACAAACATAGCATAAATTTATATGACACAGGTGAGTTTTTATTATTTATTTTTATTTTTTTGTTTATAATTTTATTTTTTATGTTTAATATTTAACCAACATCCATCCATATTGTTACTACTAAAAAACCAAATTTACATTATATTCGATATATTAACACAACATGTTTACGCTTTTAGTTTTGGTTTGGTGTTTGTTTTAAATTTATATAAAGTTACCAAAGTAAATAAAAACTTTACAAAAAAAAAAAATAAAAAAAAAACTTTCGTAGTATTTAAGAAGTCATAACTTTTGGTTTTGGCACCAAGGGTGTTACAAATTATAGAACTTAAAATGACTTCACATAAAATTGTGCGCTCGTTCGCGGTCTAAAGATGGTAAATTGGTATAAAACCATATTATTATACTTGCAGACAATATCCCAAAAATATAATATATTCTATTTATGCTTGCAAGCTCAAATTTATAATCTTAACATTTTTGTTGCTATGCTTTTTTGTAAATTGTATCTTATTTATTTATTTATATATTATTTACTATAGTGTTTCTCTAGACATATCCGGAAAATGTTATTTAAACCCAAGAAGTATACAAGCCAGAATTATTTTTAATGAAAATACATTGTTGTTACTCAGATTTGATATAAATAATCTGAGAATATTTATATGCAATTTGTATTTGAACAATACCGACTCTGTTTGATGTCTGTAATTTTTTGCTACGTGACTTTCGAATTTTTTTTGGTTTTGTTCTGTTTGCTTTAAAATTTTAATTGTTAGTTAAAGGTAGTCTCTGTTTACTTTACTTTCATGCACGTTTTGGTGTCTACATAGCACTATGTTAAGTTGGTTGGTCTACAGACAACAACAAAAAATCTACAAATCATAAATATGCTGAATTTTAAAAAATTTACGAGTACAGAACATATATTTCGGTAACACATAAAAGTTTTGACGCTTGATTTCTTAAACAGTCAAGTAATAAGAGTCCTTTCAAATGGCTAATTTGTATGTTATAGTTAGTTATCCTTAAACACTAATTAATAAACAAATTAGGCTTCTGGTTTCACCAAAAATAAACTCCAAAATTCACTTGAATAAATCAATAAATTATTTGAAAATAGTTATCACTTTACATTTCCTATGTGACTGTGACAACCTCGTAAATGTCTATGGATTTAAAGAAATCCTTGGGGACTATTTTGTTATACATTTTACATTATTATAAAAATTTTAGAATTGGCCCGAATAAAAAATTAAAATATGGTGTGTGCAAAATGACAAAATAAAGATCTAATACTTAGAGAAATGTAACATAAGAGAATTGAAATTAAATTAACTGAAAATTTATAAATAATTGAATGAGAGAAACAACCTAAAAATTTCAAAATCCAAGATCAGTCTAAAAAGAAAAATTTCCCTCAATTGTAACAAATAAAGTATACGCAATATTTCAGAGGGTGGCAAAAAGTGGCAATGTAGGAGCTGGTCAAAATATAGGGGGGGGGGGGGGGGGTACTTTTGGAAGTTTTAAAATATTTCTCTTTTCCATACACCATGTGACACATAATAAACGGATTACGGAACAATAAATGCTGAAAATTACCTGATGCATTTACATATTTTATTAATTCGTCTCTAAAATACACCTGCCAAGTGATTATATACGTTTTTGCGTTTCGAAAAGGACTTTAATTTTGGGACGATGGTAATGCCCTACGAGGCCAAAAGAGCGAAATATTGCCATTAAAATTCTAGCCTAAATGACACAAGCCTCGATGCGTCAAGTTTAATGAGGTAAACCAGAAAAACAGGAAACACTTGATTTCAATCGTTGCCAATTGTAAGAACGGTACTAACTCGCAGTAGCAATTAAATCTATGTTTAAAAATGTTTCCGATTTTTTTTTCACATTCATTTTATAAGGAGTGAGTAGGAAAATAAATGTTTAAACAAGCATTTAATTGTAACTGCGATTTTGTATCGTTAGTTAGTCTGGAGAGTCCTATCGCAGCGCTTAAACTGCGAGCTAAATGGTTCCAGTATGGGTGAATGGAATCAATTCTGTGCAACTCCAACTAATCTAACCTAACTCACTGAATTTTTAGTCTTTATAGAACTGACAGACTTGAATAATTTATAGAACCCATAGAATCTATAACATTTAAAGGATTTATAAAATTTATACACTTAAAATTTACAAAATTTATTGGACTTTTAAAATTTATAGAATTTATCTAATTTACAGAATTTATAAGAATTTAAGAATTTATGAGATTTGTAGAATGTAAAGAACTTACTGAATTATATAATAAAACTTTATGCATAGAATTTTTAGAATTATTCATGGGATTTATAAAATTTATAAAATTTATCGAAATTATTGAATTTATAGAATTATTAAAGTTTATAGGATTTATCGAAATTTTTGAATTTATAAAATTTATAGAATTTATAAAATTATTAAATTTTTAGAATAAGTAAAATTTGGGTACACACATTTTTAAATTTTTTTTTAAAAACACTTGTTAAATATTTCGCAAAATTACAAAAGGTTTAAAAAATCACTCGATCGATTTCGGCTTGTTAGGACATCATCAGGAGTATCTACTAAACAGATAAAGCCGTGTGTTTCGCAACGTGCCTACGGCAGAAAGTGTAAAATGTAAAATCTGGGTGTATAGAATTTTTAGAACTGACAAGCTTGAAACAATTCCTAGAACCTATTGAATCTATGAAATTTAAAAAATTTATAATATTTATAGTGATTATGTAATTTATAGGATTCTTTGAATTTAATTTTATTTATTTATTTAAAAAAGAACAATCCGTGGATAGTTATAATCCAGTATTGATTAGTCTAATAAGTAAAACGAAAACTAAGAAAATATTACAAAGGTACCTACTTGATAAAAGTTGACAAATTAAAAATTTGCTACACTTGAAAATGCATTAAATCATCCACATTTGAATCGCTAAACAAAAATGTTTTTAATCCAAATGCGAATGGTTTGAGTTTACTACAAATTTTCAACTCAACTGATAGGTTATTGAAAATTTTAGGAGCCAAAATTAAAAATGAATTTTGAAAATTGGTTGATGAAAACTTTTGTAGCCGAATACACTGATCATTTCTCAAATTGTAACCAGTAGCATTACTGACATTTAACTGATTAACCTTCATAATGAAAAAAGCCTTCATAGCTTTGAACACATATAAATGTCTTAATGGAAATATGTTCGACTCCTGAAATAAAGACCATGATGAAGATAAACGAGGAACATTATGACACTTATAATATGTTTTTGCGCTATGATAAGGGGATAAATTCTAGCATAGAATGTCCCACCCCAGCTTACTAGTCTATATGATAATTTCGAATCTACAATGACCGTATTGTCATTTAATTTGAAAAACATATTACCTTTAGTTTTATTGCTCAAGATCATAGAATGAGCATGGCACCATTTCTTTACTAAGCATACATAAATCCAGCTTCATATTTTGAATATTTGTACTGCGAATAGCGTGATTGGTTAGAAACCCAAGATGGTCAGCGTAAGCTATCAAACCTAGAGTTAAAATTTATTTGGAAAACAGAGTTTAAATATATTAAAAATAACAGTGGACATAGTACTGATTGTACATCTTACTCTTGCGGTACACCATCATTAATGTTAATGCCTTGACTCAAAGCACCATTGATTTTAACAACCTGTGACCGACCAGACAAATATGATTGAACCCACTGAAACGTAACATCACGAAAACCAGCATAGAAAAGTTTTTCCAGTAAAACAATACACAGAAAATTTGTAAATTCCAATAAAGCATTTCCCGTACTTCTAGATTTTCTAAATAATCCAAACTGGTTATTTATTATTCAGTCACATTTATATAGACTTTGTAAAAATTGGATAGTTTGTAAAATTTATATAATTTATCGAATTTACAGAATTTATAAGAAAGAAAAAGATTTTTTAGAATTTAAAGAACTTACTGATTTTTTAAACTTTTATCATAGAATTTATAGAACTTATAAATTTTTAACGAAATTATTGAATTTATAGAATTGTTAAAGTTTATAGGATTTTTCAAAATTTTTGTATTTATAAAACAAATAAAATTCGAGTTTGTAGAATTTATGAAACAGACACACTTCAAACAGTTAATAGAACACAAAGAATCTATAAAATTTAAAGAATTGATATAATCAGTCGAGACGAGATCTGCAAATATTCATATTTCACTGAGGCAAAATGAATTGCTTAAAAATAAATAGCACAAGGCTACGGTGATTTAATAAAACCCAAATGATTTAATTTGGTTCCTTTTACTTATTTTCGGTTATAAAGGAGCAAGAGTACGAAACCTATTCGTCTTGCAGGTGCAATTTTCAGGTGATTTGCGCCTTTATGTAAAATAGATGTCTACCTAATTTTTTCTTTGGAGAAATTCTAAGCGTAAAGTATAAAAATTGGGAAAAATTTAGAAAAAAATTCTTATTTATCGTTTTTTAATGATAACCCTTCTGAAGGTCGAAAAATAAAAAAATTGTATGTGAGGAAATTTCTTCTTATTTGTGACATTTTTAAATTAGAGACTATTTTTAAACTAGAGACTATACTATTTTCTTTAAAATTGAGAATAGGTAGAAACTGAGGAATATTATGTCTAGTTTTAAACAGTATTTTCAACTATACAAATTTTTCAACTTTAAACACACCTCGCTGGTGTAAATTAGGCAAAGATTCCTTATTATTCTACCATAAAGTGAAGACTGGTTCAAGGTAAAAAACGAGGGAGAATTTTCGGAAATGTTCCCAAACATTTTACGAAAACAAGGAATCTTCTTTGAAGTAGTAAATTTATCAGGAAATTACGTAATTTCGACTTAAACAGCACATATTACACCAAACGCTAGAATAAATTACCTACTTTGTTACTTGGGAAATGGGTACACAAAAAAATATTCAAAAATTTTTAAACTATGTATGTATATAGAACTGCGTACGTTTTATCTTTAAATTTTCTGCTTTTGCAAAACAGACAAAATTTTGATTTTGGCAAAAATATCTACAGGACAGGATTTTAGAATACAGGTTAGTCCTGTAAAATGCGGGCTGTATGGTCACCATACTCTAAGGCAGACCTGGGCAACTGAAAAACATGAGAGAGCCGATTTCAAAATTAGCCAAATAATTCAGTATTGCACTGCAACTCAATTTTTTCCATTTGGAGATGCGAAGGAGCTGTACTTGCACCAAACTTAAATGGCGCCACAAACATCTGAAAATATTTGTCATATTAATCTAACTCATGGAATCTTCTTTCAAAGGCTTGTGATGATTTTTGAATATTACTCGTATATTTCTGTACATTTTTGTCAGGTGTAGAGATAATATTAACTTCAGGAAAATGTGTGGCATCACCATTTCCTAATTGCTTTTCGCAGAGCTATAATTTGAGCATAAATGCTTTTATCTCTCAGTCTCGACACAAATCGGTGATTAGTTTGTTTTCGCCTTGAAGTTTCAAATTCAAATAATTTAAAGGTTTGGTTATGTCAACCAAGAAAAATAGATCAAGTAACCATTTATACTTTGATTTCATTTATTAATTCCAAAAATCTTCGTAGACATTTTAATGTTTGGACACGTACATTTTCTTGATGTAAAACACAGTGAAATATATATAAATTGTAAATGTTCAATGCATTTTCGGCTAGATTAGTTTCAAGCTTTCCCAAAAAACCTTCATTTCTCCCCAACATTGCAGGCGTGCCGTCAGTAGTTACTCCTGCCAACTTATCTAAATTCAACTGATTTTCTGTCATATATGCTCATACAACATTAAAAATATCGTAACCTTTCGTGGTATTTTTAAGACTTTTTAAATTTAAAAATTCGTCAGTTATTAAAAAATGTTGATCAATTCCACGAATAAAAATTGCTACTTGTGCAGTATCACTGAAATCTGTACTCTCGTCCAAACATGTGGAGTAAGCTACGAAATGGTTTATTGCTTTTATCAAAAACGTGACGGCCTGTTTGGCGATATCAGAAATTCTTCGGTTTATTGTGCGACGGAACAATGATAAATTGTCGAATAATTTTTTTTTCTCGGGCATAGTATTTTCGCAACTGATACAAAAAATACTCTTTGATGAATTCGCCTTCAGAAAATGATTTCATTTTTTCCGCTATGGCGTTAGATACTACATACCTGGCTTTCGGGTTGGCTACAAAATCTCGGTTTTCAAAATCTCGGTTCCTAAAAGCTCGGTTTTGAAAAATAAATTTTTATTAAAACCGAGCTTTTGAGATCCGGTTTGCGATTATGTATCTCTCCTCGTATTGCGAGTAAATGAATGTATGTGTAAGCGCATGTGTGTGTGTGTGTGTGTGTGTGTGTGTGTGTGTGTGTGTGTGTGTGTGTGTGTGTGTGTGTGTGTGTGTGTGTGTGTGTGTGTGTGTGTGTGTGTGTGTGTGTTTTGTAAAGAAGGTGGAAATCCATCATGGACGATGTAGGGGATAACATAGCCATCCACCACAACGGTGTGAGACTCCTACTCACTAAAACCACCTCCTGCATCCTTCCCCCCGGAACAACCGCTAGGTATTACTTCGAAAGGGAAGGAGTCTGTACTAACTGTACGATCACATCTCCCGCTCAACTGTAGGGTACGAGTTACCTTGCTTGGCGACGATGGCGTTCCAACCGTCGCAACTCCCTAATCGTTGTTGTTGCAAAATTTGCTACAGCATTCCATGCTTCTGGGGATGCCAGCATCGCTTCTACTATGTTCTCTGGAGTGATATCAAATTGGTCGAGAACTCCAGCAAGCACTTCTCTATTTCCCTGAAACCGTGGGCATACAAAAAACACGTGTTAAGCGTCTTCCGCGGAATCTCTACAGGATGGACAGCACGGTGAATCGTCATGCCCAAAACGATTAAGGTATGACCGAAAGCATCCGTGACCTGTTAAGAGCTGTGTTAGATAAAAGCCAACCTCGCCATGCTTACGGTTTATCCACGGGCCTATTTCAGGAATTAGACGTCGTGTCCAATGGCCCTTCTCCGAACGGTTCCAGCGCTGTTGCCAATCAGAAAGAATATCCCCGCTGAACGTTCTTGTGTTGTTTGCTCGCACCATTGATCTATTTGGTGTACCTCCATGGCTATTATTGTATGACTTTTGCCGTTCCGCTGCCAGCAGATCAATTGGGCACATTCCTGCAATGACGCAGGCTGCTTCGTCCGACAGAGTTCTAAACGCACTAATCACTCTAAGTGCGCAGCTACGATATACTGAGTTAGAACTACGACGATAGGATGGCACCTGCAGCGCTTGAGCCCATATAGGGTACGCATAGAGCATTATGGATGTTACGACACCGACTAATAATCTTCGTCGTCCTTGACTTGGCCCGCCGACATTCGGCATTATACGAGAGAGAGCCTTGCTAGCCCTGGCTGATTTCTCACTGACGTACTTTATGTGCTCCTTGAATGATAACCTTGCATCGATTTGTACCCCAAGATACCTTATCGAGGGTTGCCAGAGAATCGTATGTGTTCCGATTCTAATGGAAATCGTCTCCAGTACCTTTCTGCTGGTTATGAGCACCGCTTCCGTTTTTTGTTCCGCCAGCCGCAACCCAACTGAGTCAAGCCATTGTTGGATTATATCCACCGTGTCACTACAAATGTTTTCCAGCTCTTCCTTGTACTTTGAAACTGCTACGATGGCGATATCATCGGCAAACCCAACTACCGTCGCCTCCTCAGGGGACCTGGAGTGTGAACACATCATCGTACATAATATTCCAAAGCATTGGACTTGCACCCTTCAATCGTGCGGTACTGCAAAGTGCGGTCTTTAAAATAGCTGGAGATTACCCGCTTGATGTAACAAGGCACATTCCTGATATTAAGGGCGTTCATAATATGTTCCCATTGTGCTGTGTTAAACGCATTTTTAATATCCAGCGTAACAATAGCGCAGTATTTTTTACGGCCTCCTTTCCATCTGCTGCCGCTGATGGCGTCTTCTGCCAGCCTGGTAACGAGCTGAATAGCATCAATAGTTGAGCGCTCTTTGCGGAACCCATATTGGTTATGGGCAAGGTCTCCAGATGATACGATAGCTTCTTCTAACCGATTACCGAGCAGCCTTTCAAGTAATTTCCCCGCTCCATCTAACAGACAGATTGGGCGAAATGATGAAGGATCTTCCGAGTGCCCTTTACCCTTTGGGGTCAGTATCAGCATCTGCTTCTTCCAAATATCTGGGAATGTTCCTTCTCTTAAGCAAGAATTATACACCTCCAGAAATTCTTCAGGTTTTTCTAGAATCGCAGCGTTTAAAGCAACATTTGGTATATAGTCCGGTCCTGGCGCTTTCTTGTTGGGAATTCTCCTAGAGGCGGACATTAGTTCCTCAATCGTGAATAGCGGAACTTCGTCCACTTCAATGGCACTCGAGTGAATAGTCACTGGTTTGCGGGGAAACAAGGAAGATACTATATTATCCATTACAATGGGACATGTTGGTGCTAAACCTCTTTCAAGTTTAAGCTTGGACATTACCATCTTGTAGGGCCTACCCCATGGGTCATCCTCAACCTCATCACAGAGGGATTTCCAGCATCGCCGCTTGCTTTGTTTAATGGCCACCTTAAGCGTACCCCGTGCTTCTCTGTATATTTGTTGTAGGCTGGGAGAGGAACTGGTGTTTCTACCACACTGGGAAATGCGCCTAGCACGATTGCACTTTCGCCGGAGCAATGCAATTTCCTCATTCCACCAGTAGGCCGGTGGTCGTCTCGGGTTTAACCTTCTTTTAGGCATTGTAGCGTTACATGCACTGGTAATGCTGCCTATTAACTGGGATGCCTTGGTGTTAGCGGTGCCCGTAAGGTTAGAGTCGCGGAGCATAAACCTGAAGATGTCCTCATCGAAAGCATTTGTCTTCCATCCCGCAATTTGTATACTATTACTTGGGCGTATTCCATGGAGCTCACACAGGATGGCCTGGTGGTCACTGTGCGTGTAAAAGTCGCAAACCTCCCAAGTTATTCCTCTCCTCCAGAGAGATTCGCTAACAAACGTTAGGTCTATAATAGAACCAGCATTACCCCTGCTGAATGTATATGCGGAGCCGGTGTTGCACAGGACAACATTCAGAACTGAAAAAGCCTCCAGGAGGGCTTGGCCTCTTCTATTTGTTTGAGCGCTTACATCCAGAACCAAGCAATCTAAGAAGTGGATGAATTGCTCGATTGGCTCATTTGGAGGGGCATAACAACTGAAGATATGTATTCCATTAATTTTTGCTCGAACATATCCGCGGATACTCTGCTGGCTTTCTTGAATAACCAAGCCAGAGCATGCCCAGATTGCTGCCTTGCCACTATGATCGCTCACCCATGCAGCATCATCCAAATTTTTGTACTGTTCACATAATAATGCAACGCCTGGCTTCAATTCATGTATAGTCTGCCATAGGAGGTCCTGGGCAGCCTCACAGTGATTTAAGTTTAGCTGAAGTAGCTTCACCTTCTATGATTGTTTCCTATCACCAACCGCCGTGCTGGGCAATCACCCCTACTGGTGATGTGAGTTGGTACCCCATTTCCTGTACGGCAGAATGCACACTGCGGGGTGTGTGTGTGTTTCTGTGTGTGTGTGTGTGTGTGTGTGTGTGTGTGTGTGTGTGTGTGTGTGTGTGTGTGTGTGTGTGTGTGTGTGTGTGTGTGTGTGTGTGTGTGTGTGTGTGTGTGTGTGTGTGTGTGTGTGTGTGTGTGTCCTTCTCGGAACACCTTCGAATTTACAGCTCCATACTGAGGCTGAGTGTTGGCTGATGGACAGCACGTTTGGAGGTGTTCCTATCGTTTATGCGCCAATTAAAAGTTCAAAAAGTCAAGTGTGGAATATAAATTTAAATACTTTAACCCTCTAATGCATATATAATTTAACAAAGATAAAAAACAAAAAATAACAAACAAAAAACATTTTTATTTCTTACCACCAAACTTAATAATTGACTAAAAATATTAAAAACCATTCAAAAACCGTTATTAGCAAAATGTTTAGACATATTTACAATAGAAAAAATAAAAACCAAGATTTAAAAAAAAACAGGATTTTTTTTTCAGCAAAACCAAGATTTTTAAAATCGAAATTTTTAAAACGAGATTTAAAATACCGAGATTTTGTAAACCGAGATTTTGAAAACCGAGATTTTGTAAACCGAGATTTGTAAATTTATGATTTTAAAAAACCCGAGATTTTGTAGAACCGAGATTTTGAAAACCGATATTTCGAGACGCTCCCCTGGCTTTCACAATATTGTCACTCTTTTCAATTGCACTTTTTAAACTTGCTGGATATTTAGTTTAGTTTTGATATTTGATATTTCCGCTGTTCTCCAACCAGATTATGAAAAGCAACATGTCTTTCCATATAATGCCTTTTGACGTTTGCGCCTTTTATTGTTTTTGTGTTACTTTTGCAGATTACATAAATATATCAAACTATATCCTTATTAATAAATATAAAAATAATCATATTCCCAACTTTGTTGGTACACTCGATTTTCACCACATAATTTTCTTTTTGCACACATTTTAAAATTATTGCGTATTATTTTTTTTAGGAAAATAAATTCCTTTATCTTTGAGTGGTCTTGTGCACAAATTTTCGTAATATCGTTCAAAAATCGGTCATGTCACAAGAATGTATGTTGTGATTCGCTGAGAGAAACACAACCATGAAGTATTTATAAAAAAAGAGTAATAGAGATGCACCATAAAATGTGCGTTCAAGTCTATATTATTGGTCTGTTTTTTAATTCAACCTGAGCAAGCAGTGCACCGTCAAAATTTTACACTGCGTTTTTTTATTCAACCAGAAGAATTTTACTCTATGCACTGTATTTTTTAATGTGAACTGAACATACTCTGAGCTTACTCCGTTTGTAAATTTTTGCTCTGAATTGAATGTAAGTGTAGAGAAAAAGCAAAACATTTAAAAACAAATATTTTTATAAAAACAGATTATAACCAATTTATTTTTATAGAAACATTTACGCTCTGGGTACACTGGACGATTTGACACTGTCTGTACTCTGTACTCTGTTTACACTGGTTGAGTGAGTATATTCGCTCGGGGTGAATAAAAAAATAGACCCTATATCATAAAAAAAGCGCGTTTAAAACAGAAAAAGCCATAAAAATTTTAAATTTAAAACAATTATTTGCTGGAGCCGCATGCGGTTTAGGAGCAAAGTTATTCTCGAGCCGCAAGAAATTGTGAGCCGCAGGTTGCCCAGGTCTACTCTAAGGCATACAACGATTTAAAATAATATTTAAAAAATTTGTTGTACATATTTGGAAAACTTGATTTTTGCAATTTTTGTTGGCTTATCGAAACCAACTTCTAGATATACAAACAAAAATATTTTTAGGGGTTATGTTTTACTCATATTCATTTCAATATTTCATCATTTTTGAGCTCATAAAAATTATATACTAGCGGTTTATTAACACGTGCTCGCGGTTTGTCGATTGGAAAGCAACTATTTCATGAAATAATTATTGGCAAATGCTAATGTAGCATCTATACTGATGGACGTAATATTGTTTACACAGTGAAATGAAAACAATAAGTGTTTCTTAAATTTTTTAAATTAAAACAAAAATATTTTATTCATTTCAAAATTTTGTTTAAAGCAAAATAATAAAAATAAATTTAATAACACATTTTTAAAATATTCCATCCAAAAGAAAATCCCAAAATTTCATATTTAGCCTAAAATTTAGTGAACATAATAAAGTTTACATTTGTATTTTGATTACAAACTATAGATTTATGGTAAACCAATATTTTAAATTTTTTGTCACTGATAATTAACATGCCCACCTTTATTTCTTATAACCGCCGAAAGTCATTTAGTTTAACGTTTGCTGAGGTATAAGTTGCCAAGCCTGGCGCAAGCCTTCAAAAAATTTACTTTTGTTTTTTCGAGAATCTATGGGTATTTTTTCGTCCAGTATTGCCCCTAGATTCTCTATCGGATTTAAATCCGACAATTGGGGAGGCCAATCTAACACCTCAACTTCGCTGCTGCCAAATATTGCTTATTGGTTACTTTTGCAGTATACTTTGGGTCATTGTCTTGCATTAACATGAATTGATTAAAGCCAAGTTTATCAAGTAATGACGCCAAATTGTCTTTAACTATATTCACGTATCCTACTCATGTAAGGTTCTCGTCGATTTTAACCAGGTTTCTACTCCAATAGAAGTGAATCCACCCGAAATCATTAAATTTCAGGCGCCATGCTTCACGGTCGATTGAATACATTTAATATTTAGACATTGTCGTTGTTTACACCATACCCGTTCTCTTCTTTTATTGTTAAATAATTCAAATTTGGGTTCATCCGTCCAAAACACTCGATCTCAAAATGAATCTGGCATACTAACATATTTTTTTGGAAAATTCAGCCTTTTCCTTATATTTTGTTTTTGCAAAAATGGTTTTTTTAGAGATAAAGTTATGAATGCCGATTGCATGGAGTATTCGACGAACTTTTCGTGCAGAAATGACCAAATCCAAACTTTCTTTTTTCTACCGCGTAAACGTTTTTTGGGTTTTTCTGCGCTTGTCTGCAAATTAGTCGATTCGTATGTAATAATGTAAGTGGCTTTTCCAGATTTTTGAGCCTCAATAATTAACAAGTTCGTGTCATCCGAGAGTGGTTTTATTTTTGAAATTTAATAAGCTTAAATGTTCAATCAATTCAATAACAGAACAAATTAATTCAAACAATTATTATTAGAGTAATATGATATGATATGATATAGATCTACAGGCCAATTATAATGGTGAACCTAGGTATGTATAGCACATTCATGGAGTATGCCTAACCGCCTGCATCCTCAGCACAAAAGGTTTGTAAGGATTTGGGATGTTATAGTCACAGATATAACTAGGGCAGTAATCGCAGCGAAGTTATTTACATAGTTAATTTATTAAAAAAAAATTGTTAAATAAATCCATTCTCACACTATAGATTTTGAATTTGTTAATGGTTAGTATATGTTAGTAGTGAATAGGTATAGGTGTTGCTATAGGTTCCATCAATATGTGTACTCAATACTTAATATCCAGGGGTCTTCTCTTCTCGTGCTGTATATAAAGATGTGTCCCTATCTCCCACCATCACCAATTCTCGCGGTGGGCGTATTTGTCCGTTAAGACTCGACAGCATAATCGTTTGCACATATTGATGACCTAATGGTTGTTTAAGTCAGTTAAGTAAGAGTTCACAGTAGAGTCATATATAGTTATCCTTACGATTCATTCAGTCTATCTAGGATTTATTTATCATCAAGTATATGTTTTTTTTTTTCGCTGGCGCTACATCTCATAGAGGGATATGGCCGCTTCATTATGAAGTTTCGTAATCATTATTTTTAACGGATAATGAATGATTAATTCATTGATCCTACATTAACCAGCCGTAATTTTCACATCACTCGCCGGGAATCGAACCTGGGACCTTCGGAGCTTAAAGTAAGTATACTGACCTCTGTGCCACCGGGGCGGCGCACCTTTTGGGAAAAATAACATTCAAACAACATGCAACCTATCACTATATAGACCTTCACTTCGAAAAGTGGTGCAAGTCAACCATCCAAAAAAGAAAAATCCTTAACAATGATATCAATAGAGATATACCGGCAAACAACTTATCCCAAATTTTAATTTATGAAATAACAAGAAAATTCAAAGTCCCTCCCATATATCTCATTTACTGATTCTCAATTCTCAATTCCTTCATTTCTTCGTTTCATCAAGTTATGGACCCACACCACCTCCAAAAATAAAACGTTCATTTTATTCAGTAAAAGAAATCACCAGATAAATATCCGGTTTTTTTTTTAAATGTTCCGTTCAACTGGAGAGATTTTATAAATATAAATATTCGTAAAGAAGAAAATATAGAAGCAAAAAACAAAAGAAAATACCAAAAACGAGTTGAACTCAACTTATCAATACCTAAAAAACCAAATAAAAATATATAGATCGTTTCGCTTTGGCAATCAAAACAGCAACTTGTACAAAACAAATGCCAATTCTGTTCAAAAATAAAACCGAGAACAATTATTCGTCAAAAGTTAATTAAAACATCAAAAAATCTCCAAAAATATCTACACCAAAAAAGCTTGGTTGAAACCACTCCAAACAGAACGGAAAAATTACACGGCACTATTTTTATATTTTTACCAGGTTCGCACCAAAAGTGCAAAACAATGACGCGTCCTTAGAAAAGTTATCCTTAATAACAAAATCAACTTTACCAAAACATTGAACCAAATAATGAGCATCCGTGCCTTTGCAACCAAAACAAAAACATTCCCAAACTTTAATTGATTTATTTTAAGCAACACACTCCATTCCAATGCACTGAACAAAAATCAAAATACGGCACCAAACTATTTTATTCTGTCTCTCCCTCGCACAGAACTTCTTACAATTGACGTTTGTTTATTTCTCCTCTATAGCTTTTAGCTCAATGATACATACATAATATGTATATTAAAATCACACACCAAACTACAATATTCACACACCAAACTACATAAAGGCCCTTATGTCGATTATATATAAAACTAAAATACAAAACATTCGAGTATGGGTAAAAAATAAAAAATAAAAATTAAAACCATGCGTGAACAGAAAAAATCTGCATATGTCAAAATGACTCAATTCAATATCAGTTTAATTGAAATATGGGGTGTTATGTATTTTAAAATCGTATGCACTACCACACAAACCTAAAATCATGCATTATTTGGGAGAAATCAAGAAATTTGACTTCCCTCAATACAAATTTACGATATTCAAGAAAGATATTGCCTGATAAATGCATCCCGGTGGATTACATTTTTCCATATTTAATTTTCTTTAATTTTAATTTAAAACACTTCACACACTGAGATTTTTTTTTAATTTCGGCCATAACACTTTAGACCACTACATTTTCAAGCAGTCAATTCAAAAATAAAAACACAACAATAAAAACACAAAAATCTATCATTTTTTCCTTTAATTTCAACTCTCGTGTAATTTTTTTAGGTTAGAAAAAAATTAAAAAATTAAAATTGCAAAAAAAATGAAAATAATTAACTTCACGTTGAAGTTTTTATTGCAACGGGTATAAAACCCAACAATACAACAAACTATCAACTTTTTAAAATTAAACCAAAAACAGGAGAAAATTGATAAAAATTAAGGAGCGAATGAAAAACACGACTTCACACACTGACTATTCTAGTACTTTTTTTCTCAAACAATTATTATTAGAGTGATTTCAGTGATACCAATATTAATAAAATAACATTGTTGCTACAGTTACAAGGTTGACGAAAAACCAAAAATATACTAAAAATAAAATCGCCGATTACTGTGTGGATGATTCCTTTGTTTTAATTTTTGTTTCAAAATAACTATACGATTATGAAATGTTGGGTGGTGTAAAGTGTAAACTATATTATGTCCATCACTGTATATGTGATTTTAAAATAGTAAAGGAAATAGTATTCGCGATTTGCAACAAAGTAGCTGACATCTGGTGAAAACAATATGAACAAAATTTAACTATAGAACAAGTGGGATCAGAACTATCAAACAGTCGAATTTGCAATACTCGTCCCCTTTCTACATTTGATGGAAATCGCCAATAGATTAATAAACAAGAGAACCATTATTCTTTATTTTAATATTTTTAAAGAAAGAAACCAATTCAACAAATCAATTTTAGAATTATTAACTTAATGATGACGTATTCAAATGTAACAATTCAAGTTTGCAATTAAAGGTGCAGTAAACTTTATGAATTAAACTCAACGAACCCCTTCTGACAGACAAGATATACCGTTATCATTTTACTGTGTGTGTGAATATTTTATGTCAACCCCACTTTTAAAATAAAATCTCTCCTAATAACGGTTTTTTTATATCCACATTTATTCATTTTATCTGTTTTTTCCTTGTGGCAAAGACTTTTTCGTCAAATCTTTAATTTTGTTTATCTGATGTGCAAAATACATAGCTAAGGGTTGGAAAGTCGATATACTCGTACATAAAGGCAAAGAGAAAATTTGTACATATCAACTGTATGTATACATAGAAGATAATAGTTTCTTATAAGAGCAATGAAAATGTAGAACCAAAACTGAATCATTGTCTTTGTGGAACATACATAATTTTTCTTTAAAAAAAAAAAAATCTTGTTATATGTCTTTTGTTTAATGTTAATTTTAGACATAAGAAACAAACAGTAAAATATAAGAAGAACAAGAAGAAAACGATAAATATTTAAGAAGAAAACTTTAATCTTATAGAATGTCCTCAACAAATGATGTAAATTATAGAAACGAGAGTTCGGAGCCTTTCATGTGCATACACATAATTTCACATACTACTAGTTACTATAATATAGACTCTAGAGAAATACATTGTGACTACAGTACTATTATTATTTTAATAAACATAAATGCCCCCATTATTTGTTTTTATTATACGAGACGCGCTACAGTTTGTAAAGTGTGTTTATAGAAATTTTGTATGTACATACAATTACATATTTATGTTGGCATTATAACGACAATCGTATTTGGGTCAAAATTATATTATTCCGCATCCCAATAAAAAAAAATTTAAATTAGTTCTCCCACTATATTGGAGCAATGATATTATAGATAAAAATTAAAATCTCTGATTGCAAATTTAAGTTGTTATATTATTATCATTATTATCGTCATATAATGAATGGTCTCTAATTCTCTTTGAAGAGACATTTTTTATGCTTTTTATTTTGAAATATATAAGTACATATGAATATATTAATTCTTATTATGATGCTGACATTCTATGTTGTTATATTTTCAATAAACAACACAGCCAGTTTATGTTTCTCTATATGAAAAATAAGTGGAAAAAATTTAAAGGTGAAATTTAAAAAAAATAATTAAACGCCCCACGTTATTGACTAACAGTAACCAGTCATTCGCATAAGTGACGAAAAAATATTTGTTTCGTTGCTGATTAAAACTAGAAAACTAATAAAACTCTTTCCTTTTTAAAAAAAACAATTAAATTTAATTTATTCTAATACTTCATCTTCAAGAATAAAATATTAAGAGTTAAGAAAAAAAAACAAAATAAAATGAATCCACGATAATAAATTAGTTTTTACCGTTTTTGTTATTTTATATATTTAATTTGAAATAAATAAATTAACCTAACTAAGGAAACGTAAGGCTAAGACAACACACAGAATAAAAAACAGTTTCCTCATGCAAAGAAAAGTTTATCTCTTCTAGCCATTTCATTTGATTAAAAATTAATTTATTTTTCATCCCCGCATCTCTCGCCTCATATATCTATACGGTGTGTCAGATTTGCTGACACAGACATAAGAATTAAGAATATCTAAGGAAAAGTAATACGATAAGAGCACGTAATGTTTATTTTCTTTAAAGCATCAAGAATTTTTTTTTTTTTTCTAATTTTGTGTCTTCAAAATTATTTTGGATATGTAGCATTACGTACTTATGTATTAAAATTCACATTTTTTTTTTTGTGATATCAAAAAAGATTGCATGCAAACTTGGAAAATTTATAGTTCTGTAAGAATTTTCATATTGTTGTTAATCTATGGAATGCTAAAAATTAGAATTTTTTTTTATTTCTATTTGAAAATTTAATTAAAAGAAAGTTTAAAGTGTTTTTAAAAACTTTTTTTTTTTAGTACTGTTGTTGTTTTTAAAAATGCTTTACTAATGCAACAGCGTTTTTGTTCTGTTTAGTTTCATTTCCACAGAACACAAAAAAAATTATCGATTTTTAATTTATGTTCATGTTGACGTTTTCTGTTTGTGCCATTTGGGGTGTGGTCGTAAAATCGAGCGCCAAAATATAAGGAACATTTTATCAAAATGTTACATAAAACCTTATATGGATAACGTTTGCTGATTTATGAGTAGATACACTAATAATAAAGATTAGTAGAGTAACATTATAACAAACAAAGATTTTAACTTTTTTACTCTGAATGACGGGGCAATAATCTAGAGTCTAGACTATTCAAATATCACATCATTCAAAAGTTTTGCAGTGGAATCCCCGACTAATATTTCATTATTTAAAGTGACATATTAATGGTTATCTCCTCTTATATCCTCCTCAATTGTTGATTGATTGATTTTGAGTGTACGGCCAAACATTAAGCAAGATCTCCCGGTATTGAATTTGACGCCGGGCCCACCGAACACCCTTTTTACATTTACTTGGAAGGATTGCAAACACCTTAGCGGTCAATTGTTAGTAGTTCTATTTTATCTAAAAATTACTTTCCTACATTTTTTCTGAAAAGCTATGTCAATAATTAGTTACCAATTGCCCCTTATGTATTTCCAACCACCTTAGTACTTCCTCCGGCGGTTTTTAATTGATTGATTGATTTTTAAATAACTAATCATACTTCCAACCAATTAAGTTTAAATTTAAGTTTAATTTTATTTTTAAAAACCAGTGTTGGCATAACGGTAACATAACGTAACGATATAACGAAAAATCACAATATTTTTGATCTTTTTACATAATATTATTGAAACCAAAATTCTCAAAATCATCATTACGTTATCCTAATCAATAACACAATTTTTATTTTTGTTTCATTACGTTATTTAAAAAAAAATAAATAACACAATATCAAATTGTTTTTTACATAACCTATTACAACATTTTGTAGAGGTAGGTAGTCTACCAGATATTCCACTGAAATTTTTTCAAACGTGTGTAAACAAACACGTTGCATCTAACTAATAAATCTAAGCGCGTACCTCTTCGTTTTTTTTAAAACGAAATTTTGGCCTAAACGATACAGGATGTAGTCACCTGGGCCCGTGTTCTTGAAATTCACCGAAAAAAGTCGCCGATAATATTCTAGTGAAATGCGTCATTTCAGTCGAAAATTTAAATTGTTGTATACCAAAATCACCGGTGACTTTTCCGGTGAATTTCAAGTATACGGGCCCTGTAACAATTTTTAAATTTCGACATTCTAAATCATATTGAAATGTTGATTTTAAGGGTCCATAATTTAGCCGTGTATACCTCTTCCTTAGATTTTCATACTGCTCGGCTATAAAGTTTGAGCTATTAAAATCTCGAGGAGGGTTTGAACTAATAACTCTTACTTTTATATACTTTTATAAATTATTTATAAAAAGTAGTTAATAAAAAAGTTGAACAAATACAATAATATACGAGCAACCTCTTTTGATTTTTCAGAATTTCCATTCATGCACAAAATTTTGCGTTTTTTGGGTTTAAAACGTTTGCATCCCGGGAATTCCCGGGAATTTAAGAAATTCAAAGTATTCCTGTCTTCCGGGAATGTTGTGAATATTTCCTTGGAATACGAAAACCAATTTTAAGATTCCTCTATGTCGTTTTTTAACTTCATCAATCAGAAATTTTTTTAAACTGAATTATTCCACTACGTTTGTACACAAAACCCTGTCACAAGGAAAAGTAAGGTGCTAAGTTTAAGCTAAAAAAGGAAAACAACCAAATATAAAAACGATGACGGGTGGGTTTCTGTCGGGAATTTTATCATCATTGGGCGCATTCAGCTCCGCCGTGGTTTCCATAACTAAAGTGTTAACGCTGATAGTTTATCATCTTCTGCTCCCTAAGTGGCGAGATAGAACTAAGCTCACGTTCATCTCATTAAACTTACTTTGGATAGAAGTTTTTCAACTCAAGTGTTATCACCTACATTTTGGCCAAAGGAGGTCTTAATTCGACGTTTTGTAAGAAATCCAAAAAAACGGCAGTGGAGTTGTCCTATCACGAGTCAGTGGGGATCGACGATCATGTTTAGGAAAAATCAACCTAATCGATTACAATCCAACTTTTATCGTTTCAACATGCCAAGATAAATGTCTGCTAACTTCATTGCTATCACAGTAATGACAACTACGATAATTATAATTCAGTATAATTTTTATGTATTACTTTCAAATGTTTTTTATATTTTAGGTTTATCACTAATTCTATTCTCAATCAAGACTAAGAACTGGAATGATACTTGTGTTAATTTTGGATTTTTGAATGATCGTAGTCTATTCTGCCATATTGACAAATTGAGAATATTTATTGATACCAAAGATTTTGATGTTTTTGGTGTCATGGAAACATAAGATCAATAACGAATCTGTTGCGCTGAATGGTTAGAACATCTTGAGAGTTGACAGAACTCATAAAAGGGGTGGGGTGCTTGCATTTATTATAAAAAGTGTTTTAAGGTTAAGGTCGTTCATTCGTATATTTATGGTAAAACTGAAGTTTTGATGGCTCAAATGATTCTACCATCGATGACTTTATTGATTGTGGTTTGCTACAATCCGTCAACTCCTACGCAGTCCGATTTAGACGCTTTTCAGGAGCTTCTATCATCGCACATTTTAAACAATAAAAATTTCGTACCCATAATCGTACTTGGCTCGATCAATTTATTGTCCCTGAATCAGATTACATTAGAATATTTTCGTTTAGTCAATGTACGTTGCCTATTACTTCCGATCATGATTAACTGGCGATCTCTTATAAAGCCTTGTATAAATCAAAGCGCGTTAAAATGGATTACAGGCTTTTATCTACGACTATAGTCAGTTGGATGCTGAAATTATTATGAATTTTTTTCTGGCGTTAACTGGCGTTTTTGCACTAGTCCAATAATGTCAATTTCACCTTCCAGTGTTTTTATGATTGCCTATATTATTTTCATAATAATTGTGTGCCAACGACAAAAATTGTTAATAACCAATCTGTTGCTCCGTAGTTTAATAGTAGCATTGATAAAAGTATGCTAGCGAGCGATCATGCTTAGTAATATATCGAAGATATAGTAATATGTATATCGTAATAAATGCAATAGGTCACCTAGCTTGATAAGAATCTCAAAACAAAAATACTTTTTTTTGGAAATAGTTAAGTTAACCATGAAACGAATTGTGAGTAACTGCAATCATGTTGGATTAGGGGCTGGAAAATTTAGTGCTTCGTCCGATTTAGACCCTTCAATCATTAATTATTATTTCTGCAACGTACCCATTTGGTCTGTTGTTATTCCTTTACCTGAGTTGAGCTCACAGGTAATCACACGTCTCTCTCATTTAGCTGCATAAGTGAATTTAATATTTCCAAAGCCGTTTGTCTAAGATCAACTTAAAATTTCTTAAGAATAGGTATTTTACTGTATGTTATATCACCTTTGACCTACTTGTTTAATGACTGTATCATGCGTTCTGAATTTCCAGATATTTGGAAAATGAATATAGTGACTCCGATTATAAAAAAGAAGGACTTTGATTCTTAGGATAATCTTCAACCGATTAGTTCAGTTTCGATTCTATCTAAAATTGCTTAAATCATTCTTCATGACCAAATCAACCAGCATTTAGCTAAGTTTAATTATCTAAATCAGTTCCAAACCGGTTTTTTGTAATAACCATAGTACAATAACAATCTTTCTTCATGCTGTTGACGATCTGACGTGTCATCTTGACAAGAAAAACTCATTTGTTCAATCAGTACATCACATTTTTTTAGAATTATTTTAAATCTTACTTAGCTTGTTTTCCTTTCCATTTCTCGTCCTAAAATTTAAAATTGCTTGAATTTTAATATTTTATTAGGCATTGGATAAAAATCTTGTCTTGGCCCGAATTCCCGGGGATTTAGAAAATCACAATCCCGTTGCCCGGGAATGTAAAAGGTTCGAGAATGGACAAGCCCTCGTTATAATAAAATTAATGCAATAACGTTATAACACAACGGATAAACAAATTATTTGGTTAGAAACCCAAACCCGTAACAGACACGAAATTTTACTGTATGCGTGTAACTGAAACAATAATGATTGAGAATTTTTTCGTTATGCCAACACTGCTAAAAACATGTTATAGTTGCTTCAGATACCAGAAGCCGCCTCCGAATTTTTTTTGTTGCAGTATGATTAAGAGCAGTCTACATCTAATTATCAAGTTACTATCTAAATGTAATTTTGTAGTTTATTATACTAACAACTGCATTCTGAAATAACGTTTATTATTTTGCTGGGTCAGATTTCTGTACACTTCTTAAGTTTTAATCAGTATTAGTTCGGAGACGACCTAACATAATAAATATAATTAGGATCAGCTACTTATTCAAAAGAATTCCGCCGTACTGGTCACTATTGCAAATTAAACTACAGTTTAGCACAACTGCTATTATAAATAAACCATTTCCGCGAACCTGCCACTAAGAGATATTTGCCTTGTTCAGCGGGTTTGCCGTGACCATTCACTATTATGGACTCTTGAACAAGACTGCCGTGTATGAGTATTGATATATTTTAAAGCGTACATGGCAGGTTTAGGTGATTAACTTAACAGAAATGTACTTTGCTCATGCTCAATTAATGTCAGTAAGGTTCGTCCTCCAAATTCAAAATCGAATAACTTATTGACTTTTTGAACCAAAAATGTAACTTAGCTTATACACTGAGCGTACATCAGCCGTCTTTATGCAGGGGTTTCTCGGTCTCATCGAAATGGCTTGAAATGATTCAATAGATATTTATACATAAAAGTTTTCACATAAATCTTTTGCGAGTTGAGGGTGAACTCGCTCGTTGTTTCTTTTTTTTATGGTTGTGTGAGTATTTCGTTTGGATATGTATTTGTACTTTTTGACCTGGTTCAAAACCAACACTAATGTTCTACAAGCCTGATTCCGTGATGAAGTACACAGATCCCCTCTTACATTTAATCGCTTATACTTGAAAGTGTTGGTGCAAAAATTCCTTTGTTTTCTTGTATCGACAATTTATATGTTTATTTTTACTCATTTATATAGTGTATCCGATCACCAATACTTTCATGTATAAGCGAAAAATAAATTTATAATATTGATGGTAGTCAGGCTTGTAATTGTTGTTGGTTTTGCCTGGTTGTAAATGAATGACACAAGTTTAAGGTTGAGTAGAATTGCTCCTTGAAAATTTTTGAGATTCGCACGAAGAAAGAGAGTTGTGTCAAGAGTCAAGGACGTGATTTCCGTCCGACTATATTTTGAATTTATTAATTCAAAATTGATTAGAATGCTTAAAAAATATACATCTATAATTAATATTTTATTTATAACTTTGAGCGGCCATTTTGGCATATATGCATTTGGCATCATCAGCCGCCATCTTGGCATTTTGAAATATTTTCGATCTAGGCATTTGGGTAATCACCACAAATTTTTGCGATTTAATTATCACGAATCACATTTTATCAGTAACAGATGGTCATGCTCAATCCTAAAATTCCTTAAACCTGTTCAAAATGGACAAATAATATTCTACATGTCGTATATTACAACATTTAATAAACGTCAAAATAAAAATGTATTTACAATATAGGGTGGTTCAATAATTTCGTAGGGGAAATTTTGTATTTTAATACTAATGGGAAAATAACAACCAAAAAACATCTAGGCATTAGTACTTTTTGGTTGTTATTTTGAATGTTTTTTTTTATTTGTGTGGGTTACAAATTTTGTGTCGATACACATTTTTTTTTGTATATGCATACTATCCGTGTGAGAAGCGTTGCAAAAATAACAACGAACTTTGCTGTCGAAACGTACACTTAAAATCGATATTTAAATTTAGAAAAATGTCTTACCATAAAATTTAAAAAATTAAGGTTTATTTATTCGTTCTACACTTTTTTAGCAATTACTGGCAATGCGCAATCAATCAACTTTTAATAATTCTTGTTCAACGAATTTTAGACAAATATAAAACGGTTGCGTGAGCTAACAAAAACTATGAAAACAAAATTAAAAACAAAATACGGCTAAATTACATAAACGCCTATTGCGTTAATTTTAACTGTTGAAAATATCTAGTACTAGGTTGTTCTGGGGCGGCTTCGGCGCCCGTTTTCTTTGTTTGAAAATCTATCTTATAGAACTGAAAAATAGCAATTTAAGTGTACGTTTCGACAGAAAAGTTCATTGTTATTTTTACAAAGGGAAATATTTTTTTTGTATGGTTGTGTGCGTATTTCATTTGGATATGTATTTCTACTTTTTGACATTTGATTCGATTTTCAAACGGTTGGAAATGAATGACAAATTAACGGACGAGTAGCATTGCTGCTTTAAGAATGCTTTAGAATCGTGAGAAGAAAAAAACAACGAGCGAGTTCACCCTCAACTCGCAAAAGATTTATGTGAAAACTTTTTCGTATAAATATCTATTGAATCATTTCAAGCCATTTCAATAAGGTTCAGAAACCCCTCCATAAAGACGGATGTTGTTCGCTCAGTATTTAAACTAAGTTACATTTTAGGTTCAAAAAGTCAGTAAGTTATAATTCTATTTTGAATTTGGAGGATGAACCTTACTGACGCTAATTGAGCTTGAGCAAAGTACAGTTCTGTTAAGTTAATCACCTAAACCTGCCATGTACGCTTTAAACTATGTCATTATCATTACTCATGCACAGCAATCTTGTTCAAGATTCCATAGTAGTAAATGGTCACGGCAAACACGCTTTATCACTGATCAGTTTAAAATAAATTAAACAAAGCGGTTCTTTCAGGCGCAATGTTGACCGTAAAATCATGCAATTGAAAAGACAGTAGCGCGAAACCTCCCATAACCAAACTCACCAACAGCATGAGCAATACTAATAAGAAAGCATATCGATTAAACAATTTTAAAATTATTATTTTATTATGTATCAATGTACGAGTATATGTGCAATTTTCACAGCTCGCTATTTCCATTTCCGCATAATTTGTGGTCCTTTTGCTGGTATGTAATTTTCATTTTCAAAAACACTTGCTGCTACGGCCATGTATAGCAGATACTTTCACAACAAAATAAATTAAAGTAGGCGGTTGTTTTTATTTTTTTTTTGTATTCGGCTGACGATGTTTTTGAAATGCCGGAATATGTTGTATATTGCATATGTATGCGTAGATTTTGCATTGATTTTACGTTTTATTTATTTTTTGTTCTTGTCGATATTCACACATACCTGCAATATTTTTTGTTCGGCATTTTTATTTCCGTAACCCGAGTTCTATACAATTTTTTACTTACTCCTGCCGCTAAAGATGTTTTCACATCAAAAAGTCCATAAAGAACGTGAATTCCGGAAAAAATTCATACAGTTGAAAATACAAATAAAATTACTTTTGAGCCGCCATGTTGGCATTTACGCCATTTTGTAATATTTTGGCAGACAATTTAGGGATTTATGTAATCACTACAATTTATGGCTTGCAGGTTGCAGCTCGAAAAAATATTCGTTTAATAATCAGAAATCACTTTTTAACTATTATAGATGGTCATTGTGGCAAGCCTCATACCTAAAATTCCTCAAACCTATTCGTAATAGTTATATAATAATAGAAATAATAATCCGCATATCGAATTAATCAAAACAATACTACAAATGTCAAAAAATATGTATACAACATTATAGGCTGGTTCAATAGATTGTGAAATTAGTTCATAAAACTTTCACTAGTTTCGCTAGTCCGTGTACAAAATTGTTTGTTTACATTTTTTTTATATGGAGTTTTGCTAAAAACAGCTATAATAAAATTGAGATAAATTGAATAAAAAATGCCACAATTTGAAGTTTAAAGTAATAATAATAATTTACAATAGATTCAAATAATCCAAATAATAATCCAAAACCCTTTAATATCCAGGAAAACGACAAATTAAAACTGCTAATTTTGATATATTTATAGCTGATTTACCAACAAAACTTATTATTACATTTATATTTTTCAATGGAATTAACCAACTTTCTCTTTATTTTATATTTTTAAATACAAAATGTTGTTCAAATCCCATATTTTGCTAGCTAATAAATTTTCAAAACAACGGACATAACCTCATTAAATACCTGTAATTGCCTCATTTTAATTTCTAATTTTCTTGGATGTTAAAGGGTCAACGGATTATTAAATTTAAATAAAATATGTTAAATAGTATTTCAAAGTTTTATTATAACCATCAACGTTTCTTTCTTCAAGATAATTTTAATTAACAATTTTGCGATTTAATTGGACATGTTTTTACCGAAACTCCATATAAAAAAAATGTAAACAAACAATTTTGTACACGGACTAGCGCCTCTTGCGAAAATGTATGCGAAGCAGTTGCACTAAAACACGATCCGTGATATTTGTTCATTTTAGTACCGCAATTATCGTTAGTGTGAATTATCTTTTCCATAACAAATGAGATAATTTACACTAGCGCACCTAGCGTAAATGATGGCGAAGTTGATGTTTGGTACAAGTGCTAAACATGATCTATAGATTGTGAAATTAGTTCTTAAATATTTCACTAGTTTCGCTAGTCCGTGTAGGCCGCAGAATTGCCCTATAACGTCAGGATTTTGGGATATCCTAATCTGCAAAACGGGGGTTTTGTTTTTTTTAATTTTTTTTTTATTTGCTCTACCCATTATTTGTTATGTTGATAAATATTTATAAACATAAATATTTATGATACATTTTACTCATCGTCATAGTTGACTTATCGTCGAAATACATTATATTATAGAGGAACTTAGATTGAAATATTGCCCACAAATTAAGCGGTAAAATGATAAAGCAAAATTATGGAATGCGTAATAATTTTTAGTCAAATATGTATAAAGGGATAAATATACGAATAGATGTAAACAGATAAAGCATCCGTCTTATATGCTAGTTCTACCCGTTTGTTTCTTTATTCAATCTAGGAGCGAGACAAACAATTTCAAATGCTCTGCCTTGACCTCAAGTGGTCATGATAAATAACTAAATATTAAATTTTTAAGCTTCTTGCCTACATTGTTACTACATTCTGTGAGCATCCTTTACAAATACAGAATAAATCTAGGAACGAACGACCGAATGCGATTTTTAAAGATACCTACACTCAATAATTTTTCTAACAACTGAGTTTATTAAGATTTTCTTATTTTAATTCGTTTTCCACAGCGCACACATAATAACAAGTGAAGAAAACGAGTCATTGCAATACGAAAGTGAAATTTGCAGCCTGAGCGATAGCGAGGGCTGCAATCACTTGAGTATTGCCATGACTCATTTTCACATGAGTTATACACGCTATTTTTTCTACTATACAATAGCCTTGTAACATTTATAAATAAATAGAAACATAAAAAATTACAAACTTGTACGGATCAACACAAATTTATTAAACCATTAAAACATTTGGGTTTTCACAAATCGTGTAGCAATATTAAGAAATCGTTGTGTAATGAGAATATTTCCACACGATTTTAGTATACGAAGCAAAGGCTCCTTTTCTTATATAATTTAAATTCAAAAATCATCATCGAAAGTATAGGTTACTGCACTATCGTAGAAAAAAGTTTTTTTCTACGATAGTGCAGTAACCTATACTTTCGATGATGATTTTTGAATTTAGATTATATAAGAAAAGGAGCCTTTGCGTCGTATACTAAAATCGTGTGGAAATATTCTCATTACATTACACAACGATTTCTTAATATTACTACACGATTTGTGAAAACCCAAATGTTTTAATGGTTTAATAAATTTGTGTTGACTCGCTATCGCTCAGGCTGCAAATTTCACTTTCGTATTGCAATGACTCGTTTTCTTCACTTGTTATACAATATACTATTTTTATATTGTTTTCAATTTTTCATGTAAATAATTATAGAAGTAAAAAAAAAAACGAAAGAAACCTGTTAAATATTATGAATTTCCCTTTTTGTTTTTATGTATCCTACGCAGTGGGGAAAACCTTTAACAGCAACGTTGTAAAAGCTTTAAAAATAGCTTTTGATAAATGTTAGATTGTTATGAATTTATCTTTCCTTTTCGACTCTCTGTTAAAAGAACAACAACAAGGTTGGAAAATTATTTTTCTGCAATTTTATGAACAAATAAGATAAACAATAATTTTTTGTTAATGGTATAGTGGTAGATGATAACAAGTTAAAGGAAGAAATATTTAAATAATAATAAAACTACAGAACTAGAATTGTCTGTTCTGTGGGGAATTGAGTGGAAAAGCTGTTCCTTTCTTTTCCTTCATCTCTCTCTCTCTCTCTCTCTCTCTCAACTAACAGTTAAAACGAAAACATTGAGATATTTATGATGAAAAATTTGTGTATGCATTTGGTTTTTATTTCCTTTTGATGACTGCGATTATGATGATAATCATGATGGGATTGTTATGAGTTAATTTTTATTGTTTATATAATTTTCTTTAGATTATTAGCTTACATTTATAATTTATTCTGTACAGTTGTACTAATTTATAGTCAAATGGCATCTCATAAAGCTATAAAAACACTATAATATAGGGACATGTACACGATTATGTGAAAAGCAAACTTTTCCATAAAGTTGAATGAATTATGAATTTTCTGCATATTTGTTGTAGCTATTTAGTGGATTTTGGACCAGACGACAATGTAAAGTTTTCAGTTTTATTCTTAACGTAGCGTGCGAACGAGTGCGGTATTAGAGATAGTTTTATTGTGTAATGTGTATTCAAAAATTATGTGTGAGGATTATACACGATTCTGCTTCTGAGTCAAAAGTTTAGTTATAAATGTAGTATGCATATATTGTAATTGTAACTCTGTTGATAATAAAACTGGGGTTTTATTTATGACATCGTAATGTGTTCAAATGTGTTAGTTCTGCTTGTTTTAATTTAGGCCCGAATTTATAGTCGTTATTAAAGGGTGTTAAATTTGAGGTATCCTTTTAAATATTCCGTCATTTATATTTTTTTTACTAGAGTACCACATGTTATTTGACAGACAAACGTTCCGGTTAGTTAAATATGGTGAAAGTTATTCAGAAGTTGGAAGAAAATTTCGTTTAAAATACGGTAGAAAAAATGTTCCGACAAACCGTGCTATTAAACTTATCATTGATAAATTTGAAAAAACTGGTTCAGTTCAAGATCAGAGAAGCAGAATCTATTATCGTAGTGGTCGTTCAAGTGAAATCTATTGGCATACCTTTCTAAAGGCAATCAGGATGGTTGTTGCATTATTCTGTGAATTTTCTCCTTACTAACAATCCTACCTTTTATCTTTACTAACAATCTTGTTACGATTCACTGTGTTATTTCTTCAGTAGTATAATATATTATATACTTCTTGATAATGACGGGGCAACCCATCGAAACTTTGAAGAATTGTTGGTAACGATACTAACGATCAAATTAAGTAAATTTAATTATGAATAAAGAAACCTTCACAAAATGGAACAAATAAATATATTTAATTAAAACAAGACATTAATAAAAAATTATTATACCAGACCAGGAGTATCTAAATATTTTGGATACGTTTGAAACGTAAACGATGTTTGTCTGAGGGTGTATCGTCTTTTTCATCAGCTCAAAAATTTCGTACTGGTCATGTTTTGGGCAAAGTTGTTTCAATTTTATTACAAACAGTTCCAAATTGTCCGTATTAATTTTCTGATTTTCTTCTATTACATCATCATCGACTTTGCTTAGCATTCTTGAATTGTTGTTTAGAGATCGGTTAATAGTATGCAATCTAAATGCGAAGAAGCCACCTCTGTTTGCTGCATTGTAAAATATACTATAAAATTCAAATGCATATATAGTTTGTTTTGTCGTAGTTTCATAATATCATATCACTTACGAAATTAGCCGGATTATGATTTTCACATAGCATAGGAAATATGAGAGTGGTTACTTTAGCCAAATATAATATTGCCGATCTCATGGAAAAATTTTCGTCAAATTTATTTTTAATATTGAGAACGAATGCACAGTAACTTTATCAAAGTTTCAAAATTCATAATGCCATCTAGTTTTGGTGAAAATAATTTAGAATTCCATTTATAGGTGGACCTACCGTTAAGTTGTTTTATATTTGGTGTATCCCCCTTTTTATTAAAGTTTTTAATGTATTGTGACTGTGTTAGTGCATACAATTTTTTTTTAGAAAACAAATGTAATGAAAATGATTTTAACCAAATAAACACATCTGAAGTGATTTTTGTATTTAAATTTGATTTTTTCAAATATGTAAATTTAAATTAGGAATACATACATATAATTTATATACTTTTGAACATTCTCTTTTTTATTGTTATTACTGAAAATGATTTTAACCTGTGAACGAAATATTAAACCACAACAATTCAATGTAGTATATTATCGTTGGTTTTACAAGATATAGCAAAATATTCTTATTCTTCGACTTTGTCGTTTATATCTTTAAATATACCTTGTAATACAAAAACTACTTATTTAAATACAAAATATGCATTTATTTAGCCGTAAATTAAAATCTGTATTTAGAAAAACGTCCATACTTTTGTTATGTAGTAACGCTTTAATGAAATTTTACATTTAAATTTTGGGCGCTTGCTTATACAACCAATATCTAATTTCCAATTTTGAATATAGTTGACTTTGAAAATTTTAGCCCTCATCGACAATAAGCAATCCACAGGAATCATTTTCTGTGTATCCAAAATTTAACACCGACCGTTTTTATGAATGAAACAAAATGTTAGGGATGAATTAACTTTCCATTATCAGCCAATTTTTCTCTACATTGTTTTATTTTTTATTTTCACGTGTGATTTTTGACCGTGTGATTTTAGGATGTCATATTTTCGAATAGTGTGTTTTTTCCGTTGTGATATTTTCGACGTGATATTCTATCGTGTGTGATTTTCTCGTGTGATCTAATTTCATAGAACCGTGCGAACTTCTATAACTGCCATAAAAGTTTTGAAAGGCAATATTTTGGTGAATTTTAAAACAATGAATAATAATAAAAGTGACAACGAAACTGATCTACCCACCCCTCCTGATATTAACATAAATGGGAAAAACGCAATTATGCTTCAAATAATTTAGTGAAATTTGTGACAATTCCAATTGATTCTATAGTCGGCTCAGGCCTCAATTAAATTTTATCCAGGCCCTACAAATTTTGATGAAAAAAACCAACGACAAATTAGATGAATTCCATGAAACAGAACTACTAAGGACCGCAGAATACAATTCAAAACGTAAACAAGTTTTAACAAAGCCCTTTCGTGAACACTAGTTTTAACTAGTCAATTCTAAAATTAACTAAAGGATTTAGGGAAATCTAGATGATTGAAGAAAAGATATATTTTATTTTATAAGAATTGAAAATAAAAATTCTAGACATAAAAAAGAAAGAAGCTAACAGTGCGTTTGATAGTGATTTAGAAAATTCTTATAATAATATGAATTTGATGGGCGAAGATATTGATATAGCGGTAAATATCGTAGAGTTGAATCACCCAATTCAGAAAATAGTGAACCATTGAGGATAATTTCAACGAACACGTTGCAAAAAAGAAATGTTAACTGAGAAAATGTTGTCTGAGAAAATTTTAATGGAGAAAATACTGAGTGCGCAGAAAAAATAATTTTATTAATTTGCGGATTTGTTTGCAATATTGGTAAATGCTTCGTCAACCTTGCAGATATAAATCAAAGAAGTTATATCGCTCATATCTCTTCTACTGATAGATGTATTCTATAAATGTGATCATTAATCAAGCCGTGTTTCGGTAAATGTCAGATGGCTCATGTCTAGAGTAAGTTACTTGTTAAAACCCCTCAGTAAAACTCTGTTAGCGACTTCCAGTGACTTGATTCACCGGCTCAGGGAGAGATCTTGCTAATAAAGACATACAAAGCAAATTACTTCCCAGTTAGAACAAGCTAGAAGAATATATGTATCGTTCGGTATAAATAATTCAATCTTTATATATAAGAAGAGGAGAAATTGTTAAGAGTTTGCAATTCAGTTTCGATCTGCGAGCATGTGAAAAATAAATCATCTTTCAGTACATCTCATCAGGCTATAGCGACTGAACTGCTAATTTTTATTACACTGATTTTTCCTATATATAGGAATCAACGTGCACTTGTAGTATTAGCGAATTTTACATTCCCCTTTTTTTTTTTTTTTTTTTAACTTTTAACAATTTCAATGTTATTGTATTTACCGCATACATGCGGTTACTATGTTTAAACTTTTTAAATTATTTTGGTATATTCCAAATTGATAAAGCCTGATGAGATGTACTGAAAGATGATTTATTTTTCACATGCTCGCAGATCGGAACTGAATTGCAAACTCTTAACAATTTCTCCTCTTCTTATAAATATTTATCAATTTGGAATATACCAAAATAATTTAAAAAGTTTGAACAATCTTTATATGAATTTCCGTTGGCTCCACCAATTAAAAAAGGCTGAATTAAAAAAAGTGAATTAAAAATAGTGATTTTTGTATGAACACCTGTTACTTTTTTTAATTCATTTTTTTCACAAATTTTTTGAAATAAAAAAGATTCCACGACAATTCGCAGAAAAACAATTTGCAGAAAAACATTTCGCAGAAAAAAAAAATACAGAAATTTTGGAAAATGAAGATTTTATCTTACTTATCCAGAATTTTGTGTTGAAATATTTTGGAAAATGGAGATTTTAATTCTAATTTTAATGTTAAATCTCCATTTTCCAGATATTTGCGCGATTTTCTGGGAAATACTATTATTTTTTCTGTAAATTTTCTGTGAATTGTTTTTCTGTGAATTTTTTTTCTGTGAATTGACGGGATACCGATAAATATACATCCTACACAACTCGAAAAATTTGGCGCTAGCTGCCGAGAAGGTTTGACCTTTTGACTCGAATTTTATTTTTAATAAATATTCTCTTGGTATAATTATATTCCTTTCCTTTAGGAGATGAGAACAGCACTCCTCGCATTTATTCCTTTGTATGATTTTGTTGGTTACATATGAAACAAAGTATGTTACCACATTATTAACCTGCTCATCGTTGACTTTTATAGCTGAAAGTTGAACTTCTGATATGTTGAAATTATCCTCATATGATTCGCTTTCTTCGGTACTGGATGACTCCACGATGGTTTCCGGTACATCAATATCTTCGCACAGCAAGTTTTTATTATTATATAATTTTCTAAATCACTGTCAAACGTACAATTAGCAGCTTTCCTTTTTATCTCTGGAACTATTATTTTCATGTTCATTAGGAATTCTAGTGCAGTATTAAACTCTTTTGGCGATGGATTCCGGTTATTGCCGCCTTTGCTGCGAACTAAACTAAACATATTTTCCAAGATATGTATGTTGATTCAGTCTTCGTGTTGGTAAAATTTTTATATCGTAATCCTTGAATATGTGCTCTGACATCCATCATTAAATGCATAAACTCTTTTTTTACGTTTTCCTGCTTCTGAAACAATTTTAATTTTTTCTATGTATGATTTCATATCGACTAGAAATCGTAAGCTATCGTTATTGTTGCGCTCAAAAAAGCGATTATTGCCGTGCAAATTATTGAGATCCGTATTAAAAAAATCAAATAAATCGTTAAATTTTTTTAAAAGAATTTCTGTCGCCGTTGCCGAGTCTATTTCTTCATCATTAAATTTACCTAAATGTAATGAGAGGTTTATCGCCGAAGCAACGGAGTTGCTAATTATTTGAGTTGCAAGGCATACTCTCATTTTAGCAAAATTGTTGGGCTCGATATGGTTTATGGTCAGTTATGGACACATTTTGACACTGGTGGTTTTGTCGAACTCGTATATTTTTTTAATAAACTTGAAATCTGCCATACCATTAGAAGTTTCCAGAATATTAGAAATTAATATATTCCGCACTGATTTAATGAGATGTGGTGTACAGTAAAATACAAAAAAAAATTTATTCTTAAAAATAAAATACGGCGTGTCGTAATTTATATTTAAAATGTTGTATAATGCACGGTTATTGGAACCTAGATCACACACTAAAGCACGAATGCGGATATTATTTTCAAAACACTTTTCTAAAATTCGTTTTATTTGAATCTCCAGTAGTTCACCTTTTATGGCTGAATTCGATAAAACATGCCCAACAACAAAATTCCGTGAGGTAAGGAGGCCTCTAATTAAAAAAACGCAGACTTCTTTTCCAACTGCATTCGACCTTTGCACGCCGTCTGTACATATACCGTCTATACAATCCATTGCGCTATTGTACTCCAGCGACGGCTTTATGTGAATTTCATCGAAAACTAGAACACATTCATTTTCTTGTGGATTAGTACTATTTTCAAGATGAGTTTTAATTTTTAAGAAACTATCATCATGAATTCCGAAAGAGAGAGTTTTAATCGGTAGCCAGGTGTTTAGTGTTGATCTGGAAGGTAGACGAAATCCTAAATCTTTTAAATAATTATAAAACGATGTTGCTTTAAAATAAAGTGCTAGTGCAATATCGCGCTCTTGTTTATTGTAAATTTGTTTAACCGATTTATTTCGGAGTATCATTAAACAAAATGCTCCAGGGATTTCTTTCACGTGCGTAAAACGTTGAATTTCATTTACGATTTTATTGCTAGAGGCTTTTTTAGAACTCAAACTGCGTTGCTTTTCAATGTATTTGAAATGTTTCTTATAGGCGATGGCATTTAATAAAATAAAAAAAAAATTCTTCTAAAAACTACAACTCGACTTACAATTTAAGAATTTAAAATTTTCCCAATCAAAAAAACTATAACTGGTACTTACAATACTGTTTTAATAAAATTGTACACGGTGAGTAACGCATTTACCTGTTTAAACTAATTTTTTTAGATTTTTTAAATGATTTGCTAAATTGTCAGGAGAAATGAACCATTTGCAGTACAGAATATTTTTAATTAAACATGTATCCAAAAAGTTCTAGTTGAAAAACCTAAAATGCGTTCTCCTAAAAATCAAAGTTTTTGACTTATCGTTATCTTGCACGGATAGTGCGAATTATATAATAATAATATACTATATTATATAAATTGTGTATAGTCAATAAATATGTACCATATAACAGGTACATATACTAGATAAACATCGTACGTTTCAGCATCAAATATATAGTTACCTATTTTAAATTTATTTGAAGAAATCAAATTTAAATTCAAAAACTCGCTTCACTACTTGATGCACCTACATACATATCAGGGACGAAGCGTCCATATATTGAACGGAATGAGTGCTTCCGTACAAATATTTAAACTGTTATTAATATTATTTCAAACCTATTGACGAATCATTAAAAATTAAATTAAATCATATTTAATTTAATTATTCTTTCTTTTTCCGAAAAATATAAAATTTATGAAAAATGTTACTTAAGTCGTTGCTTAAAACTATATGTATATTTTTAGTTTTCAGCTACTAGCGCTATATATTCAAATAACCACACGGAAAAAGTATTATGAAAGATTGATCTACAAAAATTCATTCCCAGTTTCATGTTAAATTTTATATTACTGTCGCGACACTATCGCACGTCACATAGTAAAAATAATGATTTTAGAATATCATTCATTATTTTTCATGTTGCTTTGCTTTTCCTCTATTTCTTATTAAATTCCAATAGGAATTGTGTAAATGAGACAACTGTACAGTTTATTCGGCATAAAATGAACCATTTTACTTTTAGTGTTGATAGAACCTTTTGTTTTATTTCGTTTATTGATTTTTTTAATCTGAGTAAAATATATAAAATTATAGGCCGTCTCTTTTAAGCAATTTTATTTGAACGGAGGAAAATAGTTTCGCATTCAACAATGTTGAACTACGCCGGGCATACATTTTATTAGCATCTAGCGTGCAGTGTAACAATTTTTCTGTACATATTTCTAGTTCTTTATGAAATAAATGATTTAAATTAGAATATTAACATAATTTAATGAATATAATCTGGGGTGAGATTATCACCTTTCAGTGCACACTTTTTGGTGATTGTATTTAAAGCTATCATTTTCGTTATCACCAACAAGAGAATAAGATACAAAAAAATATTTTATGATTTATTTGTAGAAAACTTGAGTATTTATGAACATTTAATTAATTTTTTTTAAATATTAAATGATTAAAGAAATTTAACGCAAATGGCCCTTAAATAAAATCAGTTACTGAGCGCCAAATGGTATTTTTAAATTTTTTCTTGTAATTATTATGTTTAATAAAATTTTAGCTGAGTACCAAAATACAATAAATATTTCAACCAAATTATTATTTTATTTAATAAAATTGATTGTCCGTTTAAAATATCGTTAACTCTGTTGAGGAACGTTAAACCCATTTTCATTTTCCTTTTGACCAAGTTAAAATTAAACATTTCTAGCAAACGTAAAAATGTAACAAATTGACAATTTTTTGACGTTTCCAGTTTTTAGTTGACCGATATAGCATTTTTAGTACTTTTAGTAAACATTTTAGTGATCCTGTATAAAGTACCAATTTCACCTTAGAAGGTCATCACCGAGGGGTGACCATTTTTTACTATCACCAAAACAAAAATCACACCACCTTCTGCAATCTCACCCCTGTTTAAAAGAAAAAGTTATGTGCATCTTTCAAAGAAAATGAAATGCATTTGATACCAATTAGCAATCAATTTGTAAATTGGTGTGCTTCCGCTTCTGAAAATGTCACGCTTCGTCCCTGATACATATGTATGTATATCTATTTCGTTTGGTTATATGTATTTGATTTCGTCACCCAGGGTAAAATCACTTTCAGTATATTTGCTTTCCTTTCAGTAATTATAAAAAAAAATATTCGACGCGATATATAAAATGCACAATACAACAATACGAATAAAAAACCTATACACTTATGTCGTTTTCGATTGATCAAAAAAAACTAAACTCAGTGCAAAAAATACTAAACTCGCCATAGTACAAAATGTTCGAGTTTAGTTTTTTTGGTCAATCGAAAACGACATTAGCTAGTCACAAATCACAATACATTTGACAATATTAAAAACTGTAACAAAAAGGGGGATACACCAAATATAAAACAACTTAACGGTAGGTTATGGAATTCTAAATTATTTTCACCAAAACTAGATGGCATTATATGAATTTTGAAACTTTGATAAAATTAATTATGAAAAAAAATTCCGCTAGATGAGTTACTGTGCATTCGTTCTCAATATTAAAAATAAATTTGGCGAAAATTTTTCCATGAGATCGGCAATATTATATTTGCTTTAGCCCACAAAATGTTGTTTTCACTCGACGGATATGTTCCATGAATTTGTATCAAATGTCCGACCAAAATATTTATTAATTTTGTCCGCAATGCTTTTTGGAGTGTATTCGTTATATTAAACAATTCTAAATCAATAAGATTCTTTCGGCTTTTTATAGACACAATAAGCGTCTTCCATTGGCGAAAGCAAACTACTCGCAAGTACTTGTATCTACTCACAACTACCCATGCTCATACGATGGTGTAGAAAACAGAAGCAGTTACGCATAAAATTTGCGCTAGTGGATTTTAGTTGCGAAAATTCCAATAGATGGCTTTTAGACCTTTTTCGATATTTTTCGAGAGTTTTTTATTACGTTCGAGTTTTTTTATTTTTTGATGATGTAAAATGTCAAAATTAATACAAAATTATTTTATTGTTGATGATACATTTTTAAGGAAAACGTGTTTAAATATCAATGCGGTAAATATCAATGCTTTCCTTTTAGTACATGTCCATTTATTTTTGTCATATTTTGAATCTAATTTTAAATATCGCCATTACTATAATAAACAACTTTACAAAAGACAAAACAAACAACTAAACAGAAGGCTGTGTTTTACTTGTGTTACTCAATTTCTCGTTCCATTGGGTATCTACTCGCAAGTACTTCGAAGTAGCAAATTTTGCCCATTGGAAGACAGCTAATATATCTACCAAAAAAGTAGAAATATCAAAATCCCCCCCGTACTTTAACCCGAGAGTTAATACAAAATGTATTTTGACTCTAAAAATGAAAACCTTTCCTTGCGCTTTCTGTGGGTAATTTGGTTTCGTACTGATAATCTCAAAACAAAAAGTTCGATCTACTCATCAGGTAGCTACGACCAAACTACAAAAATACAATTCTAACCTCATACATTAAGTATGAAGCAAGAACGTAGTTGACTTAGCGAATTATAAATAAATTCACTAAATCAAAAAACACAAGGAAAACTTTTCATTTCTGTGTGTTTTATGCCAACACGAATAATAGAAAGAGAAGTTTAGTTGTCTGTGTTAAATCAATAAGATTCTTTCGGCTTTTTATAGACACAATACATTAATAATAATGGCATTCACAACATTGCACTTAATGACTGGCCTCTTCATTTTTCTGATTGACAAATCGAAAATATTGTGAATGCCATTATTATTAATATATTGTGTCTATAAAAAGCGGAAAGAATCTTATTGATTTAACACAGACAACTAAACTTCTCTTTCTAAACAATTCTAAAATACGTCTACCCTCGGCGTACTCTTCTAGGTATTTTTACAATTCCTTCAAACAGGATGGTAGAATTACAAATTTTAAACATACAGATAACGTAGGGGTAAAATAATATGTTTCGCAAACACAGTAAATGATGGTGTAAACCTTATTAAGAGTTGATCATTCGCAGAATACATATTTTAATCGTTATTAATGGTTTTAAATTAGAAATGTAAATTTAACCCCAACACGATAAACCATATTGGAGATGGGGATAGCCTGTAATAGAGAACCTTCAAAAATTAAGAGCAGTAGAAGTTGCGCAGGTGATAAAATGGTCTTAATGTGTTCCGAAGTTTCACTTTCAATTTCAACTTGTCAACATGAACTTTAAAGTTAAGTCGATTGTCTAAGTTCAAACCCAAATATTTAATAGTGTCAATGGTATCAATTTTTACATACAAATTAATTTAAGGAAGACTCATCATAGAGCAAAGAATAATAAATCAAATCATTTGGCATCTGGAGAGACTGCTACTCAAAACCATATCATGTATATAAAACCATTTCTTTAGTAAACTAACATCATCTCTAATGTCACTTTTCAATAAGAACATGTCTTTATTAGAGTATACTGAAGCGCCATGTCATCTGCAAAAGCGAGAATCTTTCCGTGTAATTTCAAATGAAAGATTGAATTACAGTAGACTAAAAAAAGTAGAGGACCTAAAATGGAGCCTTGAGGGACACCAGCATTAATAACTTTATGATCACTGTAAGAATTGTGTACAGACACACTTTGCATTCAATCTTGGAGATAAATTTGACAAATGAGAGAGCAAGACCAATATGATAAAGCTTGTCCAAACTAAACCAACTAACTAATGTTTGATTTACCGTATATCAAACGCGTTTAAATTATGATGAAGTGGACCTAGGAATTCAAGAAGTGCTTTTTCTGTAGACATATTTTTCTTAAACCCAAACTGTCTATTATCCAAGTAACTAATTTTATCCAGATTACTCGAAACTCTAGCTTTAATAATTTTTTCAAAAACCTTCGCAAAAGTATTTAGTAATGTTATTGGACGACACTTGTTGGGGTCGGAGCGAACGCCTTTCTTATGAAGTGGTTTCGCAACACATATTTATAGTTTATCCGGAAAAATCCCTTTTGAAAGACATAAATTAAAGATGAACACTAAAACATGCAAAATATCAAAAACAATTTTCTTGATTGTGATGTTCGATGTCAATTCCAGAAGAACTTTATTTTTTAATTCACTTACGGCTACAACTATTAGGTTGTTCAGAAATTAATGCAGCTTTTCAACCATTTTATTTAAAACGACATATCTCAGTTTAGAATAAATTTTATTAATCGAAATAAGAACCATGAGAATCTACACATTGTTGCCAACAAGATACAAGTTTATTAATTCCAGTTGCATAGAATTCTGAAGTTCTGGAAGCGACGAATTCTTCGAAAGCATTTTTTGCGGCTGTTTGGTCGTTGAATACTTTTCTTTGTAAGAAGTGGTCGAGATGCTTGAAAAAGTGGTAGTCGGTTGGCGAGAGGTCTGGTGAGTATGGTGGATGAGGCATAGCTTCGTAGCCAAGTTGGTTTAACTTCTGCAGCGTTGGTTGTGCAACATGTGGTCGAGCATTATCGTGCAGAAGAATTGGGCCCTTCCTATTGACTAATGATGGACGCAGACGTTTTAGTTCTTTGTGCATTTTGTCAATTTGTTGACAATATTTCTCTGCTGTGATATTTTCGCCAGGATTCAAGAAGTTGTAGTGGATAATTCCGGCTGACGACCACCAAACAGTCACCATAGGCTTTTTTTGATGCAGCTCAGGTTTGGAAAAGTGTTTAGGGGCTTTGCCACGGTCCAACCACTGCGCAGAACGTCGTCGGTTGTCGTATAGAATCCACTTTTCATCGCACGTCACAATGCGATCGTGAAATGGTTCGTTTTTGTTGCGCAAAAGAAGTGAAGAGCAAACTTCATAATGGCGATTTTTTGGTTTTCGTTCAATTCGTGTGGCACCCATGTATCGAGCTTCTTCGACTTTCCAATTCGGCTCAAATGTCCGAAATTAATCCAATACTTACGCCTAGGTCCCCTGCAAGCTCTCGAACAGTCGTGCGTGGGTTTGCTTCCACCAAAGCCTTCAATTCATCGTCGTCAATGGCAGAGGGACGTCCGCGACCTTTCTTCTCTTCAAGACTGAGTTCACCACGACGAAATTTTTGAAACCAACGTTGTATTGTGCATTCGTTAACACTTCCTTGGCCCCAAACTTCATTGATGTTTCGAGCCGTTTGTGCTGCATTGCGGCCGAGTTTAAATTCATACAAGTAAATTCGGCGAAATTCTTGTTTTGACATCTTAACTTCAAAGGTCTAAAAATAGACAAAACTACAATTTAGATTACAAATATATTATGTGATAAGAAAGAGCTTAAAATAAGCTTTAAAATGACTTATAATGTTAAACTCTTTGCGTAATTCTTTATTATTGAAAAATTGTTGAAACAAATAAAATCATAAAACCTGCATTAATTTCTGAACAACCTAATATTTCCGATTCAGTTATAGAAAAAACGAAAAAACTACTATGATATTATTTCTGGGTATATACCAAACTGTCTCTGATCGAGTTCTCAAAATTAATGTTTTCAAAATGTTCTTGCAAGATAACATATGGGATTTGATGGAAGTGATACCAGAATAATTAAAAAAAAAAGTTTGAATATAGTAACCGCATGTATGCGTTAAATACACTAACATTGAAATTGTTAAAAGTTTTAAAAGGGGAAATGTAAAATTCGCCAATACTATAAGTGCACGGTTGATTCCTATAAATAGGAAAAAATCAGTTTAATAAATTAGCAGTTCAGTCGCTATTGACGATTGTAAAAGTACGAAATGCGCCTCTAGCGGAACAAAACATAACTGACTCAACGCCGAAATGTGACGTTTGAATTTATGACAATTTGCCAGTTTATTTTTGTTTTGTGCTTTAAACAATATTCATCCAAAATCAGGTAATATTTTTTAATAACAATAAATTTTAAAAATGGAAATGTTCCAAAAATATATTAAGTTGAGGCTTACATTTTATAAAGAACAAAAAAACCGTAAAAAATAATAAATAACAGATACAATTTAATAACAAATCATGACTTATTTCTCAATGCCTGTTTGACTATTATTTATATGCCAAAAAACTGCGTTGGCCCAGTTAAAAGAAAATCCACTAGATGGAATCCGAGACGCTCCAATCGTCAATTGCCTGATGAGATGTACTGAAAGATGATTTATTTTTCACATGCTCGTAGATCGAAACTGAATTGCAAACTCTTAACAATTTCTCTTCTTCTTATCAATATTTATCAATCTGGAATATGCCAAAATAATTTTAAAAAAAAAAGTTTGAGTATTAAGAAGTACAGCAATAAAATTCGAGTAAGCAGAATTAGGAACTTCTGAAAGAAACACTGAACTCCAATCGCATAAACCTAATGCTTCAGAAAGGCCAGCATAATCTATTTTCGTATGGTAAACATGCTCGGGCCGGCGATGACTATTTTTCAACAGCTCAGAAAAAACAAATTTTACTTTTATGGTGTTATGATCCGTTACAAATAATTGCAAGTTATTAACAGGAATGGTAAACTACTCAGAGAGCTTTTCTGCAAAAATGTGACCAATACACGTATTCGCACATGGTCTAGTAGCACGTTTTAAAAGAGACTCCAAACCGAATGAAGAACAAAGCAACAAATAATCATCTTTTTAGATTGGGAATCATTCAATACGTCCATGTTTATGTCACTCAGAAGAATTTTGTGTTTAGATTTATCTGTCCCGAGGAAATGCCTTAATTCACTTCAGAAACAGTTAAATGAGACAAAATGAAATCTATAGATAAGAACAAAACACAATCTAAAATTACGTAAATTTACTACAATTTTCAAGGCATCAGCGGATGAGAAATTAATCAGCGTGACCTTATAGATTAAAGACGCACGTATAAACGCAGCTACACCCTCAGATCTATATTGATCATTGC
Organism: Tipula helvola; assembly: GCA_963556165.1. Lineage (NCBI taxonomy): Eukaryota > Metazoa > Arthropoda > Insecta > Diptera > Tipulidae > Tipula > Tipula helvola. Next base: position 94,349,975 of record OY744483.1, on the reverse strand, counting down.
AATTCGCGAAAAAAGAGAAACCGTCTAAACTGTAGTTTGAAGATTTGGAAGTAGAAATTCATGTTTCAGTTAAAAAGATAAAATCAAAATCTAAGTTAATCGCATTAAGGTTCTATCACATCAAGCGCGGCGCGTCGGCGGCAAATTTAAATACCTACACGTTTTTTCGCTAATGTAGTGATAGGAAATCATAGCTTGTGCAAAAATATAAACTAGCGTAAAACGCGATTTTTTTTTGCCGCTGATGAAATTTCATTTTATACCATTTACTTAAAATTGTAATTTTTCTATTAAAAATATAAAGTTTGTAAATTTTTTTATGAATAACAATTTTATTTTTGTTCGAGCTATGATTAACTATCACTAGATAAGCATAAAAACGTGTATTTAAATTTATTTAAATATGCCGCCGACGCGCCGCGCTTGGTGTGATAGAACCTTTAATGTTAACAAAACAAAATGAGTCCAGATTGTTACGCATATACTTCGAATGTTTTGTAAAATTACACTAAAATTACAGATATTGGGCCAGATACACGATACTCTAGCAATTCGCAAATCGATAAATATGGCGGATTTGCTAATCGAAAATTTGCTTGCGTAAGCTACTCGATTATTTTAGCAAAGTAAAATATATTTTTGTATTCAGCACAAAGGATAAAGTGCGTTAAAGTATCTCATTTTCTCAAATTCAGAAACAAATTGAATTGCTAAATTATCGTGTATAACATTTCTAGCAAATTCGCAAAAAATAACTGCTTATCTGCTTATCTGAGTATCAAGTATCTAGCCTATTATCACTCATTATAAATAAATGTAAAAAACAAACGCCAAACTAAGAGAAAATAAAAATCCACAAACACAATCAACATCTTACGCATAGGTACATAAAATCGAATTTTGAATTTAAATAAAATTGAATATAATTTATAAAATAATATTACCAATCCTTCCGGTGACCAACACGTTTCTTACTTGGGACAGCTTCAGTAGAAATAGTACAACAGTATTGGGATATGTTAATTGTATGACCAACTCTAATAACAAGGTTTTGTTATTTAACCATTTTATAACAACATTATAATGCTTGTGTTCCGCTTAACCTTCGTGTCAACACGAGAATAAAACCACTTTTACCAACACGTTCAACCCCTGGTGCGTGCGTATGAATTTAATCAAGAGTTTTTCATCAAAGACTGATAAACATTAAATATAGAAACGACATCATAATGAAAATTTCATTTAACTTTATTAGAAAAAAAACTTCATTAAGTTACAAAAATTCAAATACACACCCAGGTGTGTCGTGTTGACAGGAAGATTAAAAAATTGGGTCTATCCGACTCTCGGACTACACTTTTCCCAGAAAGCATCCGTTAAAGATCACCAAACCAACCATTTATATTTTACAATTTCCGTTATTTTGGGCAGGCGGTATTTTAGGTTTGCACAATATGTCACGGCTTTTCTTAAATTTAGAGACCTCTTCCCCAATATCACAATTGATTTATAAACCTTCTACTCTCACACCGCCAAATCACAGATCCACAAATAATGTTAGGTTATATAGAACTAACACGTGTTGAGCAGTAATCAAAGTCGTATTCGCCATTTTTCATCTTTGACCTTTAACAATTAGATCCAGTTAAGCATCAGTATACAGTTGAAAGGCCTTAAGAATTTAATTTACTCCATTCGGAGAGCATCCACAATGTTCAAAAATTTATTTTCTGAAAATTTGTGCCGTTTGTTCAGATCACAATATTATCTGAGCAACGTGAAATTGGTCAATATAATTCTTTACTCAGTGCTGCAGTCTGGACAGGACCATTCGAAAATACAAAATAATACACAAATATTACAAAATCAGAATTAACGTTAACTATCATTTGTTACCGAATCCTACCTCCTTGTCATATAGCATTTCATTTTATATATCTCCCAGCCCTCCTAAACCAGCGCCACACTAGTGGCGTGATTTTATTTTAAAGCCTCTCATAGTAATTTGCTATTAGGAGTTATATACGACTTACCAAGAGAATTTATTACTCATAAATAATACCTATAAAGGCGATTTTATTAAAGCAATTCACAAATAATGTATCGATCAACATGTCGTTGCAGTTTCAATCAATAAAATGTCATAAAAGGTCAATAAAACGTCACAGAAATTTAAATGTCAGAAATGTTAATGCCATAGAAACGGGAATATCGTGCTATATTTAAAAGCTCGCTAGATAGAATTATTTTTAAATGTTGACGATATTACTTGCCACCAGCAAAGTATTTTAGGTAAATTTAGAAGTTTAAATTTCATATTACACGGTAATCTATTTATTTTATCTTAAAGACAGCTAGGGAACAATTGTTGGAATTTGCAAGATGTATTAACTGTAGAAAAATATATCTTCGGAAAGTTCGGCATTACCTCGGTAAACAGAAAAACAAATTTATATTACTCCTGTTTGTCCAAACGACCCCCACGCAATGCTTCAATCGACTTAAAATTTTGTGAACAAGTAGATCATGAATTGTCAAATTTATCATCAACATAAGAAAAAAATCGTCGGTCTTGTTTTTGAGAAAATCTGTTTTGCAGTTTTCTCTTCCACTGCAACCCCCTCTATTTTGTACTCGAATGGACCTAAAAGATAACACAAACTGCTTATTACCAAAATCTATCTTGCAACAAAATTTCGACCAAAATTATCAATATTTGTGAGAATGGGAGGCAAACCAAAAATTAAAAAAATGTGCAACTGGAAGGACGGACGGATGGACGGAAGGACGGACGGACGGACACGACATTTTTCTGATCGGTGTTTCGGGGTCCTGGTAACCTAATTCGTCGAGAAATGTGAAAATCTGGAACAACATTTTTTTCGCGATCACAATACTTACCCAATATAACTTCGATATAGTGGGGAAAGTAAAAAGTTATAAATCGCAACTCAATCATTACCTGAGTAAACATGGCAGTAGTCAATGCTATATCAAGACTCGTGAGAGATGCTTCGCCAAATATAAAATGTCTCCAACCCCATTTTCACTAAGCCGCTACCATGTTACTCGCAACAAAGTAACCTCTTTAATACGTAAAGCTGAAATTGATTATTATTTCGGCGCACCTAGGAGGACATAAATCTCCATTTTAAATACAACTACTCCTTAGAATTCGATATCTTTACCTATGCCTGATATAAGTTTTCTTTGATGTTATAACAGTAGTGAAAATTTTTTGAAATTTAATGTAGTTGATGACGATGATATCAGTAAAGCCATTTATAAAATTAATTCGAAAATTAGCACTAAACTACTTTTACCATTGGTAATATGTAACTCCTATAAAAATAATAATGAATTATGTACTGTATTACTAAATTGGTTTTTCCTATAGTGATTGGAAACTGCCCTGGTTACACCCTTAGCAAAAACAAAGAATATCAAAAACTCCTACAATATCCAAGGTGTTTGAAACAATTTTTAAAGACAAAATACAGACATTTGTTAACCACAATAATTTTATTAATGTGCATCTATCAGGATTTCGTAAACATCACAGCACTGCGACTAGTTTGGTTAATGTAATTGATGATTTTGCCCACTCCTTAGATAAAAAAACCGATTTGCTGTTTCTGGTGCTTCTAGACTTCAGTAAAGCTTTTGAGTGCCTTGACCATGTTTTACTTCGTCAAAAACTTATGTTATGGTATCAATTTTCACCAACTATGTTAAGACTTATAACATCATTTGTGTCAGGACGAAAACAACGAGTAAAACTTAATGGCTCATTGTCTGATTATAGGCCTGTGGTTTCTGGTTTTCCTCAGGGTAGTATTTTGGGACCTCTCCTATTTAGACTATTGACCTGGTGAATAATATAAAATTTTGTAAATTTCATTTTTATGCTAATGACTGCCAGATTTATATTAGCGGCGAAATTAACCATATTTAGACAATTTTCGAGAAATTGAATGAAGATGTTCACGGTTGGTCTGTCTAAAATGGCATTTCTTTAAATACCATATATCTAAGTGTAAAGCATTAATTTTACTATTCTGTACTAATGCTGTTACCTACAGGTACCCTGTAGTCGTTTTGAAATATACTGTTTCGTATTTTATATTCCGTTTTAAAATATGTATCAATTTTTTGTATTTGAGAACCGTTAATCCCCTTAATTGTTTCACAACAAAGCTCAACTTTAGTGTGTACAAAATATTTTCAGTCTGTTCTCGATTAATTTATTAGAAAGAGGAGTTTGTCTGTATTAAAATCAATAAGATTCTGTCTGATTTTTATAGACAAAATATATTAACAATAATGACATTCTATACACACATTTTTAAAAATTTTTTAAAACACTTGTTAAATATTTCGCAAAATTACAAAAGGTTTAAAAAATCACTCGATCGATTTCGGCTTATTAGGCCATCATCAGGAGTATCTACTAAACTGTAAAAAATAAAATTGTAGTTAGATATATATATATAGTTGGAAAAAGCAAAAAGTGAAACCAAAATATACCAATAAAAAAATGTGGGAGTGGTAAAAATAAAATTGGTGACAGCAATAAACATTAAAAATTAAAAATTAAAAAAGGGGTGAGTTAAACACAGGTAAAATTTGTGAGAGCAATAAACATTAAAAAATAAAAATTAAAAGGGGGTGAGTTAAACCAAAGATAATATTATAATAGAGATAGTTCAATCAGTGCAAAATATAAAAATAAATCTAGGGTACCTCCATCATACTGAAGGGAGTAGTCTCTGCGCAAATATTTAAACAAAAATGAATCAATCAGTATCGGGCTTGAATTGTATAGTGAGTAATTGCCATAACTCGAGACGAAATTATAAATTAAAATTATTTCGTTTCCTGATTCGTATACCTGATAATTTACATAAAAAACGAATATGTAGTGCCCATTTTGATCCCAAGTTTATCGGAAAAAAGAGACTAATAAACACAGCTATTCCATCTCTTCATCTACCTTTCGATAATCCGCAATCAGAGATTGTCAATTTAGAGTCAATGGTTCTTAATAAAGCGTCGACAGCTGAAAGTAAGCGAACAATTAAAACCGTTGATCAATATAAAAAACAAAATCGCGAATTATTACAAGAAATAGAAAATCTTAAATCAAGATTAACTAAAAAATCAATTAAAATTAAGTATCTTACTTTCAAAGTGTTCACTCTAAAACGAAAAATTCAAATTTTATTAGTGAAAAATAACAAAAAATGGAATGATATACTCCTAGAGAGAACTGACCTGGAACCTACGGCTAAATCATTTGTGGAAATGATGGTTGCACCAACTAACAGGAAAAATATATTTACCGATTTACAAAAGCAACTAGCACAGACCCTTTATTTTAAATCTCCAGCAACTTATTTTTTTATGAGAAATTGTTTAAAATTTAATTTACCGTCTAAATCATCGATAAATAGATGGAGACCAATAAAAAATTTGAGGCCTGGATCAAATGAAATACTGTTAAAAGGACTCATATCAGCAGTTGGAGCTCTTGATGATAGAGGAAAACAGGTGACATTAATTTTTGATGAAATTAAAATTAGGCAAAATTTAACATACAATGAAGTTCATGATGAAATTCAAGGTGTTCAAGATTTTGGTGCTTTTAGAACGCGTTCAGTTGCGCAATCCGTTTGTGTTTTTATGGTCAGAAGCATATGCTCACAATGGAAATTTATCTTAAATTATTATTCCACAAAAACCAATATTTCTGGTTCAAACCTTCAAAAAATTGTATATGAAAATTTAAGAATTTGTGAAACTGTGGGCTTAAATGTTGCTGCAATAATTTGCGATCAGGGTAGCAACAATAGAAAATGTTTTAAAAACTTGAACGTTACCTCGGAGCACCCTTATTTTGTATATAATGATAAAAAAATTTATTGCCTATATGATATTTGTCATTTATTAAAAAGTTTACGAAATAATTTATTAAAAGGTACAAAATATGATAGTCCAGATGGTTTAGTTTGTTGGAGTGTGATTCAAAAATTGTATAATTGGGTAAAAATGCGACCACAAAACTTTGTCCTAAACTAACATCAAAGCACATATATCCAAATACATTTGAAAAAATGCGTGTTCGATACGCCACCCAAATTTTTAGTAAGAGTGTTGTGGCTGGAATTAAAACCGCAGTGGATTTAAAAATATACCCCGATCCTGAATTAGCTACAGGGTGGCTGATGAATTTTGCTACATTAAGAAACTCAAATAATTTTTTTTTCAGTGTATGGAATTCATTTTTCTTTTATTCATGTTAAAGCTCATTCAATTTTATTAAATATAGCTTAATTAGTTTTAAAAATAATGGAATTTAAATACCCCCCCTGCTCGTTGATGCATGTGCGGCATCTTACCAAAAAGTTGTTCATTACTGCTTGGAGAGTTGAGACAGGAATAGCCGCAATTATTTCTCGAATGGATTGCCTTAGTTCATTCAAATTTGTTGGTTTTGTTTTGTAGACTTCCTGTTTGCAATAACCCCACAAGAAAAAGTCAGGTGCAGTAAGGTCAGGCGACCTGGGTGGCCAACGGAATGTGGAGTTTCTGCTTATCAATTTATTGGGAAATTTTCGTCGCAATTCTGTCATAACAGGTTGGGCTATGTGAGGAGCTGCACCATCTTGCTGAAACCACACAGAGTTGAAAGAAATTCTCCTTCGGCGTAATTCTGGATAGAAAAACTCTCTCAACATGCTCAAGTAACGGTCTCCAGTAACCGTAACGGTGTGACCGTTTTCTTCGAAGAAGTAGGGCCCGATAATGCAGCGTGATGAAACTGCACACCACACTGTGACACGAAGTGGATGCAATTCCGTCTCATGGAGTAACTGTGGGTTGGAAGCACTCCATATTCGACAATTTTGTTTGTTTATGTTGCCGTTTAAATCGAAATGGGCCTCGTCAGACATGAAAAGACAGTTCAACATGTTTCCATCCTCTTCCACCATTTGAAGCATCTTCTGGCAAAATTCCAAGCGAATCGGCAAGTCTGCAGCGTTCAGTTTGTTGGCCAATTGAATTTTATATGGGAATAAGTCCAAATCTTTGTGCATAATTGACTGTAATGACTGTCTGCTTATACCCATTTGAGCAGATAAGCTTCTTGTCGAAACACGTGGATTGTTTTGTATGGCAGCAGCTACAGCAGCGATTGTTTCCTCCGTTCGAACTGAAGGGTTTCGATGGTAAGGTCTTCTGTTGACTGTCCCATGCTCGGCAAAATTGTTTACAAGTCTCATTATGGTCCATCTGCTCGGAGGATTGCCGCCAAACGTGCGCCTGTACTCTCTTTGAACCGAAACTACGGACTCCAGAGCGTGATAGCGGCGGACAATCCAAATTCTTGTTTCAGTGTCCCAGTTATCCATTTTTGTTAAATGTAAAAGTCAATCTGCAAAATAAAAAAAAAATTAACTAGATTCATTGAATAGAAAAAAAGTTATTCAATTTTTTTTTGGTAGCGGCTTTCATCAGCCACCCTGTATATCAACAGCAAAATTTACTGAAGTTTCTAATAATTTATTCGATTGTTTAAATAGCAAAACACTTTTTAATTCCAACTCTTATCGATGTGCTTTGGCTGAAAATAACAAAATTTTTCAAACATTAAACAGCTATTTAATTTATTTTAAAAATACAACATTTAAAGGAGCTAAATCTATCTATTGCATTGATGGTATAGTGCAAACCATTAATGCGGCAATACTATTGGGAACTGAATTTTTTAGAAATCCAAATCTAAACGTTAACTACATTTTAACGAATCGATTAAATCAAGACCCAATCGAAAATTTGTTTGCTCAGGTTCGATATAAAGGCGGTAACAATAAAAACCCATCCGTTTTTCAATTTAATAATATCCCGTCACAAATAATATCGTCCAAATTACAATTTAAATCCAATTTTTCTAACTGTGAAGCAGACGGAGATGATTTTTTAAGTACCGAGTTTCAAGAAGAGGATCAGCGGAAAGACACTATTTTACCAGAAATATCAGAAGAACAAAGCGAAGAATTATGCGAATTTGGGGAATCGTTTTATGTAACTACAGCAATTGGAGAAAATTCCATGAAATAGTTTGTTGGTTATGTTATTTTTGGAGTAATTGGTAAAATCGATTGCTTAAATGTTTGGAAAATATGTCGTCTAAAAATAACATCCAGCTGGACAATGAATATTTTTTATTCAACAAAAATTATTATAATGATAATAGTTTTGGATCACTAAATTGCCCAAAAGAAGACTTCTTTTTGCTATGTAAAATGCAAATTGAGAATTTTCGCCGCATATTTCAAAAACGATACCACGAGAGGCATATTAAACAAACTATAATGGATAGTTGTATCGAATTAGCCAATAACGCTCCACAATACGCTGAATATTATTCTTCAAATAATAGCTGCTTAGAACATCGTTTAAAAATTTTGAATTTTATGATTAAACTTCTTTTAAAAAAGCATTGCCAATGGATGCTAAACAGTCTTAAACAACAAACAAAGTTCTCTCGTAATTCACGGTTAACAATTCTACAACAATAGAAAATATCATTGTTGTTTGTGTTTTCTATCAAAACAGATCAGCATTTGTTGTTATATCATTCAAAAGAGAATAAAATCATTTAGGAATATTATAAATTTGTGTTTTTATTTTATTTATAAGGATTGGAAAAGCCCAAAACCAGTTTTAATAATAAAAATGAGCTGTTTTTACAAGCCATTGCTTCATAACACGGAACACTCAAAAAAAATTGTGGAACACCATTAGGGCCAGATTTATTTTAATATTAATGCTACCTTAACCGTTTAGCACTTTAAACCATAAACTTCATCCCAGCTTTTTCACAAATGATCAACACCTTGTGCAAGCGCAATAAAATACTCCAACCGCAACAAAATCAACTCACTGTAAACGTTTCTTAAGTATTTGCATGGATGCGATTTTGTTATCCAATAAAGTTCTATTGCATGAGCAATATTCTTAAAATATACCCACAAAATAATTTGCTTGTTAGACTAGCCTTTTATATTTTATAGTTAAAGCAAGCCAAGAAAAATACAACACCATTCAAACAATATGCTATTTTATTATTTATGTTGCACATTGATTGTGTGTGAGTATAGAAATGTAGAAAAGGAAACAGCAAAAACGAAATTATTTTGTTGTAAACGTGTATACAGTAAGCAAAAAAATGTTTTTATAAATTTTATTTAAACTGGAGGCTCCCTTCAGTATGATGGAGGTACCCTAGATTTATTTTTATATTTTGCACTGATTGAACTATCTCTATTATAATATTATCTTTGGTTTTACCGATCAATTTATAAGTTATCATGGTGTTTATCCATTTTTCTTTTATGTGTTTATAAATCAATTTATTTATGTATTTATCGATCAATTTCATTGCTTATGACGTAGAAATTTACTTTGTATGCAAATGAATACAATTATATGATTTAGTATGGACAAACTTAAAATTAAATGAAACCATATACCATATATGTACCTATGTACAAATTTTCCGTTGAAATTAAAAAAATTAACGCAACATACAATGACGAAATATGCAACAACACATCATGCAACATACTACTCAAGCACTGCTAAGTTTGTTGTTTCAACCATTTTATATTCTTATATCATTTCTAGTTTCTGAAGCGGTATGGCCGTTTTTGAAAACTCATGACGGCGGACCAATATGGCGGCTACAAGGCGACGTTTACCCCTAAGATTGCAGTCTTATCAAAATTGTGATCGCCAAAGTTCAACTAAAATTATAGGAAAAGCTTGCCTATGTATTTTTGGTCGCTGAATATGAATCCAACATCACTTTTGGCTAAAATTGCTATGTGTCGTTCCTAACCACAAAAAAAGAACTCAGAAAACCCAGTCATAATAAAATTATGAGGTAGGTTTACCTTTTTGCATTTTTGGTTGCTGAATACGAATTCTATATCACTTTTAGCTGAAAACGCTTTGTATCGTCCCTAACCTCAAAAAAGCCTCATAAAAATTAATTTTTATATACTTAACGTTGCTCAAGTCATCACAAAATCGTAAAAACAGCTTATCTTTATATATTTGTATTTGTATCTAACATACATCTATTCTTTTTTGTGGCTGAAAAGCAGCACGTCGTTCCTAACCTTAAAAATCCTCAAAATGCAGTGTTTTGAGCCTAATGATCGCTCATATCATCATAAAAATCATTAAAATGGCTTATTCTAATTCAGATTCAATCATTTATCTCGTATCTGACCTAATTCTTGACCGATAATGATTTTTTTATTTTTAACCTCAAAAACACGAATATTGTTTCAAGGGCAGTTCACATATAACGTAACGCTTCATGGGGGAGGGGGGGAGTTTCATGATTTGTTACGATTTATTACGGATAGGGAGGGGGTGAACATAAAAATGTTACGTAACAGAATATTTTCAAACACAACTTTATATTATAGTTTCTTACTTCAACTAGGCGCATTTACGTCGATTCTGCCGAAATTCATTATGAATAGCGAAACAAGTTCTAAATATCATTTTTACTCCAAATTTATCCAATATGCAGGTAAGCTCATCGGTATTTCGACATTTCTGAAGAGTCACGCAACGACTGGTATTTAGAAAATAGATCATGTCATTGATAGCCCGTCTTGTTAATTGGAAAATTCACTTTTACGTGATTAAAATAATTTAAAAATGTTAATACATATACCTGGAAGGGGGAGGTGTTCTGAAATATGTTACAATCTGTTAGGAAGGGGAAGGGAGAGGTCAAAGAAATAGGGTTCCCAACCGTTATTTTTTGGGAAGGATAGTCCTTCTTTTGTGAAATTTGTCCTTTCCGCTTTCTGTGAGCTGAAATGTCCTTTATTTTGGGAAAATGTCCTTTTTCTGTTTAATTATATTCTTTGTTATATAGTTTTGTGTGTTAGTTTTTTAATCTTACCATGCGAAATGTGTAACTAAGTTATACCAACAAAATATATTGTGATGAAATTCTGTAAATAACACATCAAATCGGTAAAAAAACGACTGAGTTGCTTTTTAATTCGGTTTATTATTCGGTCATAATCGGTTTAAAAATAGCCAAGATCTCGGTCTCGGAGGTTAAGTGATAACACTCATTTATGATTCGAAAAATAGTTACGTAACCCACAATCATCAACAATCATATCGTAATATCCAAAATTCAAATCACGACATGAGTCGATAAATTCTGCTTAAACTAATTAATGAATAAGCATAATAAATTATAACCATATAAAGTAATAAAATTGGGACAACAAAGTCAGCGCAAAATTACCACAAGCGCCGCGTATGAAATAATACAACGAAAACCACATAATTGATATCGCAGCATAATTTTGTATAAATTGGTCGTCTTCAGCTAACCAAAGTTTAATAATCGTTTTGTACTCAAACGAGTAACATTTGTACTATAAAAAAAGCATTAAAATAGTTAAATTGTTACGTTATGAAACACTGGGTGGCTCAAATAATACCTGTGTGTGTGGTTGTGTGTCTTTAGTTGTGCATGCATATTAAGGAAGCATATAATCCTAAGCATAACTTTACTCTCTTTAAAAAAACATGAACGATTTCATCATAATCGGTTAAGAAACGGCCAAAATCCTTCCTAATTGGCCATATTCCAGAACTAAATATAATACTCTTTTTTAGAATTTCCATTGTTCCTTCCCATATTTAGTCGTTTTCCAGAATTTCTTACCGGGATCCAATTAAAAATAATTGTTTGTTCTACTCTATTGTTAATTGGCGTTAATTATCAATTGAATTTATAATTGATAAATTATTTTTTGACATTTGATTTTTGGTACTCAAAACATAGTCCGGCCGAGCAAATAAAATTAGCACACCAAAACCAACTTGTTACGCTTTTGTGACTCTTTCCGAAATTTCCAAAACAAAGGAACCTTAGTTTCTGTATGTATTCTACTAATCAATTAGTCTTTGCGTTATTCGTTCAAAAACCATTGGAATGTATAAACCTCAAAAAAAAAAATAAAAACAGATAAAATAGAATTTAACATGTCGCCGATTACAACAGGTGACATAATATACAATTATACAGCGTCTATATTAAATCGCATAAAACGTCACGACGATTATTTAATACCAGCCGATATAAACGATTGTCAAGTTGAGGAGCAGCTATTCGAGGATAGATGTGCATATCTGTCACAAACCGATCATGATACCTGTTTCGTTAACAATAATTTAGTTGATTACACAACGTTTTTATTTTGTTTTGGAACTAACAGTCAAGTTCACTATGTGTTCACTATAGTAGTCATATTACTATTATGTTTGTATTTGTTTGCAGTTCTTGGTAATACAGCAGATCAATTGTACGTATGCATTATATTTATTTTTAAATAACCATGGGGGAGTATTATAAAAAAAACGTTTTTTTTTTCTAGTTTTTGCCCAGCACTTACTGTTATGGCGAAATTTGCAAAAATGTCAGAAAGCTTAGCCGGGATCACTTTACTCGCATTCGGTAATGGGTCACCTGATCTATTTATGGCACTATCATCTTCGGAGGGGGATACGGAGCTAATATATAACGAATTAATGGGTGGCGGAGCGTTCCTTATTTCAGTTATTGGTGGTACAATTATCGCAATTCGTGCGTTTCAAATGGAACCGTTCAAAATTGCGCGTGATTGCCTTTTTTTCATGCTAGCCATTAGCTATGTTAGTTATGCAATTCAAGATAAAAAATTTACGTTCGTAGAAACGTCAATCATCATATCAGTGTATATTGCATATATTGCGGTGGTTTTAATTGAACGTTGGTTTGAAGAAGGAGGCATAATCGAAATTGAAAAATTTGTATCAGACCCAGACAAAGAACCGAATTCGTTGGTAATGCAAGTATTAATTACCATGAATCCCTTCAGTGAAGTTGGCGAAGATGACGGTATATTCTCAAAAATTGCAATAGCAATTCAAATTCCAATTATAGTCTGTCTAAGGCTCGTAATACCAGTAATAGACTATACTTTGGAACGAGATGGATGGTGTAAATTATTGAATATGTGGCATTGTTTAGCACTTCCCCAATTTGTTCTACTTGCTATCGGACTATACGATGTTTTTGTTGGACCAATTCCACTCGCTTGCATTGTTTTATTAGGCTCTGTGCCTTTAGTCGTAATATTAGCCGTATTAACATCGAAAGACGAGGTACCCAAATATCATATTTTATTTGCATTTGGAAGTTTTGTTGGATCAATTTGTGTAATCTTCAGGACTGCAAGAGAAATTATGGCCATTCTGAATGTGGTTGGCCAAGCAACGGGGCTAAGTCATTCTATAATTGGAATTACAATACTATCCTGGGGGAATAGTGTTGGAGATCTCGTTTCAAATATTGTTCTAGCGAAAAAAGGATACGCTAAATTTGGATTTGCTGGCTGTTTTGGTGGTGCAATGTTCAGTAAGCATAGTTGTAATACCCTATCACATAATTATAACATAGTTTTATTTACTTTAGATTGTCTAACTGGACTTGGTGTTACATTCGTTTTAAAATTAGCCACTGCATCAAATCAAGTTGCTTTCGGACGTGCTGGCGCAATGGGTCCTAATTGTACAACTTACTTAAACCTATTACTTATGCTTGTATTAATAGCGTTTGTCTTAACAAATTTTGTTGCACGACGTGTCATCGGTTTCTACATGATAACCATTTATGTAATTTTTCTTTTAATGTGCTGCTTTAATGAAGGAGAGTTGAGTCACCCATATGGTACAGATCATTCCGATCAACTTAAAATACAATTTGGACCACTAGTATATGGAGATGAAGAACCTCCGCCTTAAAAATTATTACTGAAATAAAGCGTTATAATTATAATATCATCTTTGGTTAAACTCAGGTATATGATTATTGATTAGTCAACGGTCGAATAACAAAATTCCAGATGTTGATTTTTTTTTTTTTTTTTTTTTTATAACCCGATGAATTAGTAATTTTATGGTATGGAATGAGCATGTGAATAAAACAATGCGGGGTCGGTAATTGGTGAGAAACGGATTTCTCTCTGTTCGTTGAGGATATTTTGGTTAAGAAATATAGCTTTTCGGATTTCGTAAGATTCTAAGTTGTCTAAACGTCTGCTTTTTGGTTGTACATGCAATATTTCTAAATTGTTTAAACTGGATGTGTGATTTTCTAACGTTAAATGATTATAAAGGGATGATTCATGGCTACCAGATAAATGTTCTTTAACTCTAACTTCAAAATTGCGCCCAGTCTGTCCGATATAAGAGGAACTACAATCATTGCAATTGATCTTATAAACGCCAGACTTGGAAAGGCGATCAATTCTTGGTTTGTTGTTAAAAATCATTTTCTTAATTGTATTATTGTTATAAAAAGCAAAGCTAATATCTGTATTTTGTGTCACGATGTTACTAATCCGTTGACTAGTTTCCGTCATATGATCTTTTGGTACAGATATGTTGATGACATACTATGTCTATGGAATGGAACTGATAGGCTATTAACCTCTTTTCTCACTTGGTTAAATTCTCAATATCCCACCATTAATTTTACGGTAGAAAAAGAAGAAAACAAATCTATTAACTTTCTAGATATAACAATAACCAGAATTAATTCTTCATTAGAGTTCAAAATTTATAGAAAACCCACGTATACAGACGCCATTATACCTAACTCGTCAAACCATCCCCATAATATTAAAATGTCAGCTTTCCACTCATTCTTAGATAGATTAATAAACATTCCTTTGACCATATCCAATTATAACAAAGAGCTTAATATAATTTTAGAAATAGCAGCGAATAACGGTTATGCAGCTAAGACTATATTAAAGCTATTAAACAGAAAACTGAAACATAAAGCTTTAGCTAACATTTATCTACCTGATAGCCCAATGCCGAAAAATTGGCGCCGCTTAGAGTATATAGGAAAAACTAGTCAACGGATTAGTAACATCGTGACACAATATACAGATATTAGCTTTGCTTTTTATAACAATAATACAATTAAGAAAATGATTTTTAACAATAAACCAAGAATTGATCGCCTTTCCAAGTCTGGCGTTTATAAGATCAATTGCAATGATTGTAGTTCCTCTTATATCGGACAGACTGGGCGCAATTTTGAAGTTAGAGTTAAAGAACATTTATCTGGTAGCCATGAATCATCCCTTTATAATCATTTAACGTTAGAAAATCACACATCCAGTTTAAACAATTTAGAAATATTGCATGTACAACCAAAAAGCAGACGTTTAGACAACTTAGAATCTTACGAAATCCGAAAAGCTATATTTCTTAACCAAAATATCCTCAACGAACAGAGAGAAATCCGTTTCTCACCAATTACCGACCCCGCATTGTTTTATTCACATGCTCATTCCATACCATAAAATTACTAATTCATCGGGTTATATAAAAAAAAAAAAAAAATCAACATCTGGAATTTTGTTATTCGACCGTTGACTAATCAATAATCATATACCTGAGTTTAACTCACCCCCTTTTAATTTTTAATTTTTAATGTTTATTGCTGTCACCAATTTTATTTTTACCACTCCCACATTTTTTTATTGGTATATTTTGGTTTCACTTTTTGCTTTTTCCAACTATATATATATATCTAACTACATTTTTATTTTTTACAGTTTAGTAGATACTCCTGATGATGGCCTAATAAGCCGAAATCGATCGAGTGATTTTTTAAACCTTTTGTAATTTTGCGAAATATTTAACAAGTGTTTTAAAAAATTTTTAAAAATGTGTGTATTAAGTGTGTTTCGCCAAGTGCCTACGGCAGAAAGTGTAAGAAGTAATAATGACATTCACAACATGTTTCGGCTTGTTAATCAGAAAAAATGAAGAGGCCAATCATTTATAATATATCTACCAAAAAAGTAGAAATATCAAAATCCCCCCGTACTTTAACCCAAGACAAGAGTCATACAAGGTATATCCACTCCAAAAAATGAAAATCCTCCTTGAGTTGTCTATGTGGTAGTTTGGTTTCTTACTGAGAAGTTCACTCTATTCTTCAAGTAGCTACTACTACTACGACTACGACCAAACTACAAAATACAATTCTAATTTCATAAATTAAGTATGAGGAAATAACGTACTGACTTAGCGAATTATATTCACTAAATCAAAAACTCAAGGAAAATCCTCATTTCTGTGTGTTTTATGCACACACAATAATAGAAAACGAAGTTTGTCTGTGTATTAAAATCAATAAGATTATGTCGGCTTTTATAGACAAAATATATTAACATAATGGGGTTCACAACATTTTTCGACTTGTTAATCAGAAGAGGCCATTCATTTATAATATATGTACAGGGGGATTTTGATATTTCTAGTTTTTTGATAGATATAATATAAATGATTGGCCTCTTTATTTCTTCTGATTAACAAGTCGGAAAATGTTGTGAATGCCATTATGGTTAATATATTTTGTCTATAAAAGGCCGAAAGAATCTTATTGATTTGATTAATTTATTATTCTGTTGAATTTTGGGCTGAACCGTAAAACTATATGTAACTAGAAACTCAACCATGAAACGTCCGGTATCCATTTGAAAAATCTCTGCGTGTTTGCCCCGTGGCAGGGTGTCACTACTACATCTACTTATACTCCCATCAAATTCCTATTCATTAAACTTACACAATATTTGTTATTCTAAAAATACATCAAAATTAATTCACCATCATTATTATTAGGTTATATTGGATAAGATTTATTTGTTATTATTAGTATTACTATATCTTTATAAACAATGTACATTATTTTTATGCTGCCCCATAACCGTCATTAAAAAAAAACATCTTTGTATATTAATTTAAATGAATATTTATAATTTTTTTTTACCATTTATTGTTTCAGTCTGTGCGCTTTTTTGGTGGAAAATTCAAAATTAAATATTTCTCTTCCCACTGTGTATTAAATTGTGTACAATTTTTTACAAAACATTGGAAACTGGGGTAAAAACATTAAAATTGAGCTAATAAAACAAAAATACAATTTTTAACAGCAATTACTAACTACATTAATATACAATGTACAAATAAGTGAATCGCATTAATTTTATAACATCTTTATATAGTATTAAACCAACAACTTGTTGCTTTTGCATGTTCTTATATATTATACGAGTAAACAACATACCAATATGGTTCGTACTGAAATGCTTTTGTATGTCAATTCTATGTTTGTAAAATTAATGGGTAAAAAGGGCAAATTTTTAAATTTCTAAAAAAAAAAAATGTTTTGTTGTATTTTTGATGACCCCTAAGGCTGTTAAGAGAACGCAATATGTGTACATTATTTTATATCCACTAATTATTTTTATCTGTTTTTCTCTGATTACAGGATTACAAAGAATTTATCGATGCCGAAGGATTACATCCGTTGCCTACATCAGATTTTCATAATCCCGTATGTTTAGAAATGAAATCGTTAAAAAATTGTATTGGTAATTCATTTGGTATGATGCATCCAGCATCATCGTTTGGATTTAGTACAACAACATTACCATTAGAGACACCATTACGAAATTTATCATTAAGCAATAATAACAATAACTATAATAATAGTAACATAATAAATTTAAATAATAATAATAGTAATATAAATAATAATAGTAATTTAATGAATACATATAATAATAATTTTAATAGTAATAGCGCTGACTTAGCTAGTGTTGATAGTTCTGATACATACGCTAGTTGTCAAACGCATCCATTTTTATCGCAAGGTGATTTAACATCCGATATATTAGATCAAGAATCAGCATGTCTGGGCGGTTCCGTTGATCTACTCGATTCCAATAATTTATATATAAATCCATTAGAAAAAAATTCAAATGATATGCAACAACGATCTCAATTTAAAAAAAGTGCTTCAGGTGATACGGGCCTTCGAAGTTTAGGTGCTAGTCCAATGGATGAGGAATTTAAAAGTTTTCAATCGTATGGTATTGGAGGATGTAGTAGTAGTGTAAATACAGGAATTGCTGGAGCGGGTAGACATTTTTCAAATTTACAAAATAGTAATAGTTGCCAACAAGACGGACGTGGTAGTCGGGTTAGTTTAAATGAAATGACACCAGTGCCAAAACATAGAAAAACAAGATTCCAACAACAACAACAACAACAGCAGCAACAACAACAACAACAACAACAAAGTTTAATAAAACCACGTGCCCGATTCGATGATACATCGACCAAAGCTAGCCAAGAAAGTTTAAATTTACAAAATGATAATCCATCGGCGATGTACACTGGTACAACTAGTACGGGTGTAATGACAAATACAATTGGAACGATGACAACGGGGATTGGTGGCGGCATTAGTGAACAACGTGGTGGCGGTACAAGTGGCGGTAATACTAGCGGAAATATTAGTAACACATCTAATATAAGCGTGATAAGCGGAAAAAAGAATCGAAGGTCTTCCTTTATGCCTGCTAAAAGTTTAGCATCTGCTACAAAATTAATTAATCAACATTTGTTCGGTATTCAAAATTTTAATTCAAAAAGTATGAAATTTTTTATAGATAACAAAACAAAAAAAATTACAAAAAACATTTGCCTTTATCCAACAATAAAACAAAAAAACATATTTTCCAAATTCAAAATTTTTTACCCAAAACATTTTGATTAGAAATTGATAAAATTAATTTTTAATCAAAATTAGAATTTTTTTTGTTTTTTTGATTTTGTTAATTTAATTTTCTTCTCTTTTTTTTTTTTTATTTTTTTAAGAACAGAAACACAAAAATTCAGAATTAACATAAAATCTCAAACTCGTAAATGCCTTCAAAATTGTAGACAAAGCAAACAATCGAAAAACGTAATTTCATGATTTTTGAATTAAATTTTAATAATCTTATTATTTTTTTAATTTTTAATTTTTGATAAATTTTTGCTAATTAATCGTAATTATTAACACTTGTGAATTTTTGTACGCACAAAAAAACCGATTTTTGTATATTGTGCTGTGATCGTTTTTACGCCAAAAATTGAGGTTTTGCTAATTTTTCGACCTAATAAGAATATATGTGATTGTAATGACCTAGCTACTAAATTATATACCTCCTTTTAATTAGTGCCTTAATTACGAATCTAACCATCATCCTGAAAACCTTATTCGTATTTAAAATTAATTTTTTATTGAATTTTAAGCGGTCATCTTAATCCCAAGAACCACATTGAGAAAAGTAACTATAGACTACAAGCAAATTATCACTGTGATTTGTCGTTTAAAATTTTGTCAATTTTTGATCAACAATTTGTCAATAAACGGAACTCTAAATTTATAAAATTGTTACATTTTTAGGTAAAAATATTGACCCTATTAAAATTAGCCCAAAAGTTGTCAGTTGAAAGTACGAAAAATGTCGGTGATGCAGATAATTTCTTTGCTATCTTAGCCGAAAGTTACCAGCTGACATATTTCAAACCAAACATATTTCATATAAAATGAAAAATTGTCAAAACAACCTATAAACTGGTATTTTCATATACAGAGAAACCTCACTACAACGGACATCGACGGGACCAAAAAAGTTGATGGGTGTGAAGTTTTCCACAAATCCACAGATTCTATATATGTATTAGTTTTACACTGCTAAAATAAATTCCAATTGGAAAAATTACAATTCATATTGAAATATTTAGTACTAAAAATGTAATTTCTTTACAAAATCTTAAGAATAAATGTTATTCCCAGGAAAAATAGGAACGGTCAAGGAAAATATTAGTGGAATTTAGTCAAAATAATACATGGACTATATGGAAAATATTAATTTTAGGTAGCTACTCCATGTAGTAACGGATCCTGACAAGAAAAATTTCCATTGGTACCTAAAGTTTCCAGAATAATTTATTCCCCTGGATAGAGGGTAGTTTTTGGGCTCGATAGGCGGAGTAGTAAGTCAGCTATTACGTGCACTATTGAAAATTCAAATCAAATCTCTGGCAAAAAGTGCCAAGGTCCATTTATCAGTTTGAGTTAAAATTTCAATTGATATAAAAAGTTTCCAGAATCATTTATTCCCCTGGATAGGGGGTAGTTTTTGGGCTCGATAGGCGGAGTAGTATGTCAGCTATTACGTCCACTATTGGAAAGTCAATTCAAATCTCTGGCAAAAAGTGCCATGGCCCATTTATCAGTTTGAGTTAAAATTTCAATTGATATAAGAAGTTTCCAGAATCATTTATTCCCCTGGATAGGGGGTAGTTTTTGGGCTCGATAGGCGGAGTAGTTTGTCAGCTACTACGTGCACTATTGGAAAGTCAATTCAAATCTCTGGCAAAAAGTGCCATGGCCCATTTATCAGTTTCAGTTAAAATTTCAATTGATATAAAAAGTTTCCAGAATCATTTATTCCCCTGGATAGGGGGTAGTTTTTGGGCTCGATAGGCGGAGTAGTTTGTCAGCTACTACGTGCACTATTGGAAAGTCAATTCAAATCTCTGGCCAAAAGTGCCATGGCCCATTTATCAGTTTCAGTTAAAATTTCAATTGATATAAAAAGTTTCCAGAATCATTTATTCCCCTGGATAGGGGGTAGTTTTTGGGCTCGATAGGCGGAGTAGTATATCAGCTATTACGTCCACTATTGGAAAGTCAATTCAAATCTCTGGCAAAAAGTGCCATGGCCCATTTATCAGTTTGAGTTAAAATTTCAATTGATATAAAATGTTTCCAGAATCATTTATTCCCCTGGATAGGGGGTAGTTTTTGGGCTCGATACATTTATATTTTTGAGTGAAATTTGGATCAATATTGATGAATTATCTTCTTATAATCTTAACGGCTACACGTTATTTGGTGCTTGTAATGATGCTTATAGGTCAGGTGGGGTCTGTGTTTATTTTGATACTCATTTGTGTTGTTCACTTTTTGCCTTCAATTTAGTTTCGTATGATATCGTTACGGTTGATTGGAGTTTAGCTAATGATATTTATGTGATTTTGTGTATTTATAGGTTACATGTTACTCCAATTAACGTGTTTTTGCACGAAATTTCAAGTTTTATTGATAATATTAAGTCTAAGAATCTCTTCATTGTCGGTGATATTAACATTGACATCCTTGATTTTTCATCGCACTGCGATGATTACATGTTCCTTATGTCGTCTTTTGGTCTTGAATCATTGGTTAATGTTCCAACTCGAGTGACATCATCATCATCCACTTGCATTGATCATTTTTTTGTTCGTCTTAGATCGAATGATCTTTCATGTCTCAAGCCATCTGCAATCGACATTAAGATTTCAGATCATCACTTCATCGAGATATTATTCAATTTTAATACAGCTTTGCCTTCCCGTACTAATTTTTATTGTGGTTAGGAAAAAAATTAATATGGTATTGTTAATTGAACTTGTCGAGCAGGTTGACTGGACGTCTGTTCTAAAGCTAGATGATCCGTCTCAAGCTCTTGATTCATTTTCTAGCAATATGATTTAGCAATTTTTTAGTGCACGTAAAGCTGACAAACTACTCCGCCTATCGAGCCCAAAAACTACCCCCTATCCAGAGGAATAAATGATTCTGGAAACTTTTTATATCAATTGAAATTTTAACTCAAACTGATAAATGGGCCATGGCACTTTTTACCAGAGATTTGAATTGATTTTCCAATAGAGGACGTAGTAGCTGACATACTACTCCGCCTATCGAGCCCAAAAACTACCCCCTATCCAGGGGAATAAATGATTCTGGAAACTTCTTATATCAATTGAAATTTTAACTGAAACTGATAAATGGGCCATGGCACTTTTTGTCAGAGATTTGAATTGACTTTCCAATAGTGCACGTAGTATCTGACATACTACTCCGCCTATCGAGCCCAAAAACTACCCCCTATCCAGGGTAATAAATGATTCTGGAAACTTCTTATATCAATTGAAATTTTAACTGAAACTGATAAATGGGCCATGGCACTCTTTGCCAGAGATTTGAATTGACTTTCCAATAGTGCACGTAGTAGCTGACATACTACTTCGCCTATCGAGCCCAAAAACTACCCCCTATCCAGGGGAATAAATGATTCTGGAAACTTCTTATATCAATTGAAATTTTAACTGAAACTGATAAATGGGCCATGGCACTTTTTGTCAGAGATTTGAATTGACTTTCCAATAGTGCACGTAGTAGCTGACATACTACTCCGCCTATCGAGCCCAAAACCTACCCCCTATCCAGGGGAATAAATGATTCTGGAAACTTTTTATTTCAATTGAAATTATTATATTAATCTTGAAGTTTATATCGCGATTTCGATTGAAATTCTTAATTGGCCATTAACATCCCTTGCCTGAGGCGTGAAATGAGGTACCGACCGTACACGAGGTAGATGACTAAATTCCCAATACAACCAGCCCAGAATTTACCCTCTAGCCCGTATTAAAACGAAATTCTGATTTATGCTTCTTTAGTGGAGTTTGGTTTTTAATGCAGCATAGTTGGATTCCAATTGGAACCAAATAATATTGAACTAAAACTATTTGCTACTTTTTTGGTTTGTAACTTTGGTTTCTAGTTTTAGAACTTCGATGATTGGTTGAAAAAGCTTAACTGGTAGCAGAAAAGTATAATTACTTAAATAAATTTAATAAGTTTAACATTCCGCTTCAGTTATGCTTAAAAACTGTGTTTATTATAGATATTATTCTAATAGTTTTGTTGTAAGATTGAGATTAAACAATTCAGTTTATTAGATTACACCGTTTTATAGTAATAAGAGTACTAAATATCCCAATTTCAAATTAAATTAGTTTTATGTATTGCATTAATAATAATTTATTTGAACAATTATTTTGCATTGATTTTAGTCGTTTTTTATAAACAAAATCGAAATTTAATAAAATTATATTTATATGGATTCATAACAGTGTACAATACGCACAAACACATGTAAAATTAGATAGAATCCAATATGATATGAGTTTTTCCAATAGGATTTGTATACGTATTACTGTGGAATAAAGTGTGGAAAACTTCACATCCATAAAAGTTGTCCGTTGTAGGGAGGTGTCCCTTGAACTAAGGTTTGTGATTTTTTTATTATTGGGATTCTATTTCTTATCCGATTTTGATGAAATTCAGCATTTCCAATGGAAATGGGATTCTCAAACGATTGTTAGGCGAAGTTCTGGAATATAGCCAATTAAAAGGAAATTGGCCATTTCTTATCCGAGATCTTGATAAAATTCAGCATGCACGATGGATCTGAGATTCTTAAATCATTTTTAGAAAAAAAATCTGGAACATGGCCAAGTATGATGGAAATTTTTTTTTTTTTTTTTTTTTTTTTATAATTTATTTAATTGGGTGCAGAGCGGACTTATTAACGGTCCTAGCTCCTTGTAACTGTCAGAGCTTCTGCACCCAATGCGCGATCCTGCAAGTAAAGATTAATAGCTACCTTAAATTTATTCATTTTGTATTCCTTCGGAAATTTGAAGTGTATTAGCGAATTCCACTTTTTTGATGTTCGGTATATAAATTCGCGCTTTTGAAATTGCCTATTTCTTTACCGGTTATGATGAAATTTGGAATGTGCGTTAAAAATAGGATTATAAAATGATTTTTGGATGAAGTTCTGAAATATTGGCGATTTGGATGAAACTTGCCTATTCCTTAAACGAGTAGATTAAATTCGACTGGTTCGTTGGAAATGGGATATTAAAATGGTTATTTCATGTATTAAATGACTTGTTCTATAAATCATTTGAGAATCGCATTTCCAATGCACACGTTGAATTTCATCATAATTGGTTGAGAAATTGGCAAGTTCCATCATACTTGGCCATATTCCAGAACTTCATCCAAAAACCATTTTAGAGTCCCATTTCCATCGTGCATGCTGAATTTCATCAAAATCAGTTAAAAAATAGCCAAGTTCCTTCCTAATTGGCCATAGTTCAGAACTAAATACTGCTCCTGCCTAGTCAGTGTTTTACCAAGAAAACTTATCAGGTCAAGCTTCATGTGGGGAGCCCCGAAAAATTCGTTTGATTCAAAGACCCATATAAAATTTAAAAATTTGTATAAATTCAACTCTTAAAGTATTATGTCTGGAAAGTTCAATTAGTATACCTAACCAACAGTTGTACCTAGAAAAATGTTCAGCTTAAGTTCGTGTAGTGTGATCAGCTCGGTAAAATTCGTTTACAGATCAAAACGAATAAAGGTCACGGGTGGCAACGTCTGTTTTAAAAAAAAACATCAATCTAATGAAATGCTTATGAGAAATAATTAATGGTTTAATTGTGCTGAAGTAAGTGCCATCCCAACAACAAATACCGCAGCACAATCGCGATTCAATTAAGCTACCATAAAACGATTTCAATAACTCAAAAGGATAATGAGATCGTAGAAGGTACATTTTCCTGATAGTAGAGTGGAGTGAATTTTTCAAATCTTTAACTTGATATTTCCAATCTAAATGACAATCGACTTCTAGTCCTAAATATTTACAGGAACTTACTGATTCGATCACCATACAGTTGAGCAAGCGAGAACCAATTCTAAAACCACAGTCATCATGAAAATCTATATCAGTATTAAACGAACGATAGGCAATCAGCTAAATAAAATAGCCTTAGTTTTCGGGCTAAGCACCAATCCGTGTACTGAAAGCCAATTGCTCAAGACTGTAAAATCGTTTATCGAAAATTCGAGTTTACAAAAATTAGAAATAGAATTGGCCTAAGAACTGAACCTTGAGGAACGCTAGCATGAAGTTCGACAAAATTGCTCAGTGATCCACCGGTACTCACCTCTGAATCCAATATACGGTTGATATAATAAGAGCTTGTACGGCAAATAGCTAAGTAAAAATGAAGTCACCATTTATGTTAATAATTGCCTGGCAACATTTGTGGTGATAAGTTTTCAATATCTTCTGGAGGACTCGCGCTAACTGGTTCAAATTTTGTATGCAGTACATTTTCAGCTTAATCTTCATGATTGCACATACATTTTTGATCGGGTTGGCATCAGGTGACTGAGATGGCCAATCCAATGTTGTGATGCCCTTTTTGAGTTTAAATTCCGAACAAAGTCTGCTACGGTGTTTCGGATCGTTGTCTTCTTACAAGATCCAATTAGAGCACGCCGCTCCAAACCATTTCCGAGCAGATGGTAACAAGCCTCGTGCATAAATTTTACCTATTCATGAATGCTGCGTCTAGGTTCCGTGTGAAAACGATTAATTTACCAAAACCTTGCTTGGTGAAACATCCCCATACCTGGAGCATGGACGGGTGCTTAACAGTTTGGACAATCGTTTTTGTTTTTCTTTGCTTAGTTGACCAAACACGTCTTTTAACATGAAAACTCCAAATGTATGAATTGTATATATGTTCATTCCGCCACTGTATAGTTGCTTTTCAATGTGTTTTTTTTGTTAGCAGAGGTTTGGCCAAAATATTTCGATATGCGTAGACATGTTTCACAAGTCTATTTCGTATGGTTGTTTTTGATATAATAATATTCTTTTTCGCCAATATTTCCACAGCAGCATCCAGCGTAAGCGAAAAATTTTCATGAAATAACTGTATGATAGCGTCATCTTACTTTTTTTGTAGTTTGGCAAATCGTCAACATTTTTATACAATGAATAATGTGTAATCCTCTCCTGTACAAATATTTTCGATTTTTTTATATATTTTGCTGCACTTGCAAGTGACATTTTTGGTACTTTCGTTTAAGTCCCGTCCATATTTGTTGAAATACTTTTAAGTACAGTTAATCCGTACACGCTATTGTTGTATCACCTGTACGATAGTTTGTTTAAAGAATCTTGTAATCCACCATGTCAAATGCTTTGCAAATATCAATAAAGAGAGCGGCTACTGTATGTGAGTTGTTAAATTCTTCATGTAGTGGATTCATTAGATTAAGTAGGGCGTCTTCAGTACCAAAACCAGCTCTGAATCTAAATTGGCACGGACTAAAATAGTCAAACGTATTTAGGTAGTCAAATAAACGCAATTTAACAATATTTTCAAAAAATTTTGAGACAACTGGAAGAAGCGAAATAGGCCGATAATTGCTAATTAATAAGCGATCTCCTTTTTTATACAAGGGAAAAATCGTTGCAATTTTTAATTTTGCGGAGAAACACCTTCAATTATACTACGATTAAATAATTCAGCTAAAACGTCAATAATATTAAAGCTCAAGCCTACCTTATCAGTCATATGTTTATAGTTTCCAAAGAATTAATAACATAAAAAAATTATATACCGAAGTAATTGGTCGGTAGATGAAACCACTATTAATAGGCCTATCTAAGACCATCGACTTGTAGCTGATTATTTTCGGATTGTTATTTCAAGCGGGTGAGGAGACTACACATATTGCCAGATTCTTTTACACATAACCCTTCTCATTCAAAATTTTATTTACTAGATTCCATTGATTTTACCATTACCAGCGGCTCTTTGCAGCGCCAAGATTCTCGTATTTAACTTAGGGATAGTGACATTGCACTTTGTGTTATTTTTCGTAATAACCCTGTTAAAGTTAGCCGTAAGTTTCCAGCCGAAATTAAAAAGTCGATAATGCAGATTATGTTATTAACATTCCAGCCAAAAATAAAAAATTTTGTGGTTATCAGCCGAAAGTAAATAGGATAGGTACATGGATTGTAATAAACAAGTTTATAAATAGTCTTATGTGGAAAATTTTGTTTAACCTAATCGCGGAAAATTTCGGAAAATCAGAAGAATTCACAAAATTGGAATTAAATCAACCTCTAGAGTGTATATCTGAAGTTGAATCATTTTTATTGGATTTATCAATAGCTATCGCAGGAAAAAAATTCAGTAGGTTCAAGTTCCTCGTGGGATTCTCGGAAAATTCGATTTTCCAAAAATCATTAGAAAATTTGTATAAAATCAGGTTCTAGAATGTTATGTCTGGAGAAGTATTTTATTGATGTGACTTGTCAATAGCTGTTTCAGAAGAAAAATTCAGTTCAAATTTTCTAATGATTTTTGGAAAATCGAATTTTCCGAGATTTCCCACGGGAAACTTGAACTGAATTTTTTTCCTGCGATAACTATTGACAAGTCAGATTAATAAAATACTTCTTCAGACATAACACTCTAGAGGCTAATTTTATACAAATTTTGTAATGAATGATCGTGGTTTTGCGATGGTACAACAAGATGGAGCATATCTTAAAAATTCTTACAAGCCCACCAGTTTTGAGCCATTACGACGTAAATGCTGATGTAAAGTTATCTGTAACTGCAAATCCTCTTGCTTATGCAACACGTGCACTTACAAGGCTGAGCAGAACTACACACAAATTCAGAAGGAAGTATGTATGCGTTATACACAGTGTATAGCTAAACGTTTCGCGTGCAAAAAATTCTATGAATATGTCACATACTCACATGTATGTATATGGTAAAATACTGCTAGTACTTTGATGAAAAAGTAACGCAATACTTCTTGATCTATTTCTTTAAATTAAATGATGCATTACGTTTGTATTGCAATCGATTCCAGGACATTTCCTCGCGCACATTTCCTCGCTAAAAATTCTGGAAAATAGAAATTTAAAAATTATAAATTTTGGAAACGCTCCCTTATATCAGGCGAGGAAATGTTCCCGCGAGGAAATGTGTTCGGGGAAATGTGCGCGAGGAACTGTCCTGTTACCGTTGCGATTCCAGGAAGATAAAACTAAAAATTGAATTTGGCAAATGTCTAATTAATCAATTTTATTTCCAAAGATAAAAACATGACGGACGTCAAAATTATAACTTTTTAACTGGTTGCAATTCGCACAGCAAATCAGTTAAAATATGTGGTAAATTTTATTATTTTTACCACAGTTAAAAACAGTTCTTCATTACAAGAATAAAAACCACGGATAGTTACGCCGCTGTTCCCAATGCTAAAACTCAGTTTGAGCATGATTCCAATTGAGTAATTAATGATTTTGGGCGGTCCCCTTCAGACAAGTTCAACCGCTATTCTCAGCTCGTTAACCGTCTAGATTGTCGGTTACTCCGTTTTGAAAATGATATTTCTCATAGGTTTTCCGTGGGGTGCGGCAGGACAAACAAAAGATGGCATCACTTGATTTACTTGGACTAGTTAAGATAATAAGATCAACAGTAATTCTAGAAGAAAGAGTCTTGTCTAATTTAGAAATGCTACCCTCTAAATCAGCTACAGTATATACACGTAAAAGTAGTGTACACGTGAAAAAAATTTCTTCAAAGAAAAAGAAAATGAATTTCTTAATTTTACGGTTTTTAAAACGTGCTAAAGAATTTCTAAACCTGTTAGTTCTACGATCCTCTTCATTGACATTTTCTTAAACCAAAGATGTGTACAAGGTTTCTATTGCACCAGGTAGGTTGCGTTGATGAAGAAACCTCTAGGCAGTGCAATTTTGAAAATTTTCTCATTGAGATTTATTTCATTGCTTCAAAAATGTGAAGCTATCGAATTTTAGAATTTTGAAAAAATCTTCATCTTTTTCCTGGCCAGAAAACATTTTAATTTTGATTATTAGTTTTATATATTGAGCCAAAGAATATTTTTAAAAGCTTCTTTATTTTCTTGAAGGATGATAGAAAGTATGAACTTTTCTTTTTTATCTCTGAAATTTTTATCGATAATTTTAATTATGTTATTTATTTGTCGATTAGCCGGAATAATATGCCATTTTGTACGCATTAGCAAAAATTATAATAATTTATAATATTTTCATTTTAAGCGTAGTTAGACCTCACCAAAAAATAAGAAGGTGTCACACATTTTACGTGCTAAAAAAATTAATTTTTTGTGAGAGCTCAATGCACCGAAAAAAATACTCCTATATAATTTGACGCCAAAGGCTAAATTTTGTCGGTATTTTTATTTTTATTATTTATAGCTTCTAATCTTCGTTTGTTAGCATTTCGAGCTTGTCATAAGCTGTTTACCGTCGATAATGGGTTTTCAAATAATTTATTGGATAAAACTTGTCATTTTTGAGCGTTTTTGTTCATCACATCACTGACGCATATTTTGAATGGCATTATTTCTAAAAGAAACAGTTAAATGAAAGTAACACATTTGTTTCAGTTTTCCCAGTAAAAATCATCATCTTCCAAAAAAAACGGTTATAAGTGAACGGAAAATTTCACATAAAATATGATTTTGAAAAAAAATTTAACATAATGGAACGAGATCAGATAGGTTAGATCAAGCAAACGGTTTGACTCGTCATATCTCCAAAACAAAAAATATGCTCAACTTGAAACTTTGTAAGATGATTGATCATTGATTGATTTCGAAATTTGCGGTCACTCTTTGTTGACGCTTTGAAACTCGAAAAAATGGCCAATAGCTCGTGAAACTTTAAATATTTTAAATTTAAATAATTTAGTATGTAATTTAATCTTTGCCATACTGCATGGTGTGCATTTTATTATTATTAGTTGAGGGCCATGTGGGCGTTCAAGCCACCCCGCACTGCGACCTAAAAGATCTTTTGTGCATGGAGCCTACTTAATGAGCCGTCCAGTCAATATTCAGGCTCTTAATGAACCTGACAATGCTGCCGGCCGGTATATGATGCATACCATCCGGGCTCATTACTCTCCCTCCTAGATGTTGTAACCTTTCGCAGAAAATGGCTGGGCAATGGCACAGAACATGTTCCGCTGATTCCGCTTCCATGTCACAGAAGCGACATCTATCCGTCGAACTTAGGCCCATTTTCTTTAGGTGATACCTTAATGGGATGTGACCTGTGAGGAAGCCGGTAAGCAGCCTCAACTCAGGTTTCCTAAGTACAAGACATTCCTTGGCCCTGGCCGACGAAGGTGAAATAAATTCCTTCGCCTGTCGCAAACCTGGAATTCCGCGCCAGTAAGAGGACTTTTGCACATCCTCCCAGCGTTTAACTGCTGCCCTAAGGTGCCCCTTAGAGACGCCGCAGAAGGGCTCTGGTCCAATTAATGGAAAGGCAGATCCCTCGCGGGCGAGGACATCAGCTGCCTCGTTTCCCACAATTCCAGTGTGACCTGGCACCCAAACAAGTGTTACCTTATTTGAGCTAGCCAGCAATTTAATAACCTTCAGACAATCCCATACCAGCCTTGACTCAATGGTAAAAGACCTAAGAGCCTTTAAGGCCGATTGGCTGTCTGATACGATATAAACCTTTGCGTCGTTTAGGCCTTTAGATATGCCTATCCTAGCACAAAGTTCTATAGCATGCACTTCTGCTTGAAAGACGGTTGCATTGGTACCCAAGGACTTCGAGAGTGATACTCCACTCCCATGTATTCCTACCCCCGCCCCATCTTCCGTTTTTGATCCATCTGTAAACCACACCAATGACCCTCGCTCAAAGGATGGTCCCCCGGTACTCCACTCCTCCCGGTCAGGTAATCTAACACAAAAGGGTTTGTGGAAATCCAGTTTGGCTGGCATACAGTCGGAAGGCATTCCTATAGTGGGATCTGTCTGAAACTCCTTAAGGATCTCCAGATGGCCCACCATATTGCCTGGTTTGATGTTACCCTCCGCCTGCATCTTAAGGGCCATAGTAGCAGCATCCTTTTTTATATGCAGATGCAATGGAGTTAGTCCTAGGAGTGTCTCCATTGCTGCGGTCGGACATGTTTTCATTGAGCCCGTAACCCCAATGCAGGCCATACGCTGAACCTTATTTAATAAAGTTTACGCTGTCCTTTGTTGAGTTTTAGGCCACCACACTAGCGATGCGTAAGTGATCATAGGCCTAATAATTGTTAGAAATGACCAGTAGATCATTTTTGGTTGTAGTCCCCAAGTACGTCCATAGAGTCTCTGACAGGCCCAAAAAGCCTTTGTGGCTCTATTTTGAATTTTTTGTGTATGTTGTTCCCAGTTCAGTTTATGATCCAGGATAACCCCTAGATATTTAACCTCTTTGGAAAAGGCAACAATAGTACCGTTTAACGAGGGAGCTACAAGCGAGAGCTTTCTCCTCCTCGTAAAAGGGACAATGACAGTTTTGTTTGGATTGACACTAAGTCCTTCCTTGTCACACCACTGCCATATCAAGTTGAGTGCATTTTGCATGAGATCAGAGATGATCTCATCAAACCTGCCTCTAATCACGATAGCCACGTCATCCGCATAGCCCTGGACATCAAACCCATGGCTATTCAGGAGGACCAGTAGTCTATCAATAACCAATGACCATAAAAGAGGAGACAGTACACCTCCTTGGGGACAGCCCTTTGCGGCCCTGATGGTTACTGACTCGCCACCTAATGTGGCTGTAATATCGCGATATTTCAGCATGGAGCGGATCCACCTAGTTATAGACGGCGGAACCCCCTTCTCCATGGCTGCCCTCTCTATTGAACCATAGGAGGTATTGTCAAATGCCCCCTCAATGTCCACAAAGGCACACAGGGCAATTTCCTTAAAAGCCACCGCTCTTTCAATCTTCGTGACTAGACCACTAAGAGCCATCACAGTTGATTTGCCAGCTTGATAAGCAAACTGGTTCCGATGCAGTGGGTTATTTACAAGGATTTCATTTCTTATTTGATTATCCAGGATTTTTTCCATCGTCGTCAATAGAAACGATGTCAGGCTAATTGGCCGATAAGCCTTGGGCTGGGTGTCCAGACGACCCCCTCCCTTTGGTATAAAGACCACATTTACTTTCCTCCATAGTTTCGGAATATAGTTAAAAGCATAACTTGCCCGAAACAACTGGACCAAGCTGGGGAGTATTTCCTCAATACCTTTTTGAAGTAAAGCCGGAAAGATACCATCCCCTCCAGCAGATTTGAACGGTTTGAAAGAGCCAATAGCCCATCTCACCTTGCTGGGTGTGAACATTTTTCCAGAGAGGCTCCAGATCCTACTGTGGGGTGAATAGTCTACCTCACTTGAAGGGTCATGCGGGTCCTCCTGGGTACCTACCACTATTGAGTCCGGAAAGTGGGTACCTAATAGTAACTCCAGGGTTTCCTTCCGGTTTTCAGTGAACATCCCGTTTTGCTTCTGAAGAAGCCCCAAACCATTTGAGTGATCCCTAGCAAGGACTTTCTGGAGACGAGCTGCAGAGGGTAATTCAATGATTCCCTCACAGAAGTTTCTCCAGGTAGCCCTTTTGTATCTTCTTAATTCCAGATTATATTCCGTTAAGGCCATCCTATACTCGCCCCATTCCCCGGTGCGTTTAGCCTTATTGAATAACCTTCTAGATTTTTTCCTCAGCTTACTCAGCGCCCCGTTCCACCAAGGGACCAACTTAATGGACTCTCTTCGCTTAACTGGGCAGCTGTTTTCGTAAGCCGAGTGTATAGAATTATGCAGCTGGTTTGAACAGAATTCCAAGCCCTCTGGAGACTCTATGTTCCCCATTACCGAGGGCATTCCTGATTCGAGTGAAACTCTATAGGAGTCCCAATCGGTCAGTTTTGGAATTCTTATCTCCTGCCGCTGCATGGCCTCGGCCGCCAAATCGAATCTGATGTGCAAGTGATCCGATAAGGAGGCCTCTTCAGACACATGCCAATTTTTAACAAAATGACTAAAATGCGGACTAGCGAGGGTCAAATCTAGGACCTCCTGCCTAATCGCATTTATGAAAGTAGGTTTCCTTCCCCTATTGACAATATCTACATTGTTAGTAATTATATACTCAAAAAGGTACTCACCCCTATTATTGATGTTCGTGCTGCCCCACACCGTGTGGTGCGCATTTGCATCGCATCCTATTAGGTAAGCCAGCCCATTGCGCTGGCAATGAGCTATGAGCCGCCTAACTTCGAGAGGAGGTATCATTTCCGAGTCTCCAGGAAAGTAGGCGGAGGCCATTATAGCCTCCTGTTTCCCTCTTTCACCCAGAACCTCCACCATTACCGCCACTAAGTCCCTGGAGATGAACTCTGAAATGGGAATAAAATTAATTTGCGAGCTGGCCAAAATGGCCGCCCTTGGACTCTCAGTTCCGTTACAATAAATCAACTTACCCATTTGTTTTGGTATACCTTTAATTTGGTTACCTATTACCCATGGCTCCTGTATTAGAGCCATGCCAATTTTCTGGCAGATAAACCTACGACAAAGGACGTCCGAAGACGCCTTTGCATGATGCAGGTTTATCTGTAGGCAGGTTATGTGTGCCATCACTGCAGCGACGTCTGCTGAAGGCCTGGATTAGCCTCCATCTTACTGCTGCTGTCTACAGCTGACTGAGAGCCACCAGGCTTCACCAGTGGTTTGCGCGAGGTGACCCCTCGCGGGGCCATTCTCCGTACAACCGCTGACGCCTTCCTCTCTCTTTCTCTCCTTCTCCTCGCCTGTCTAGCCGCCACAGGTGCGGCCCCGATAGCCGCCACAGGTGCGGCCACGATCGCCTTCACAGGTGCAGCCACGATATCCTCCACAGGCTTGACCACTTGAAGCCCGCCCCTGGAACCTGACTTTCCACCACCCTGGCCCCCCTTGGGGTGCAGTTGGACAATCCCAAACTTAAAATTGACTTTGAAATCAATTTGTTTGAGCTTCTCAACCGAAGAGTGGTCCATGGAGAACGTGCAAAAAGCTGAAGTGCCTTTCGCCTCTCTCCTGACCACTCTCCAGTTGATCGCCTGCATGCCCTCGTTTTGGCTTCTGATAAAACCCAGAAGCTTATCCGTGGGCAATTCGGCACTGTTTGGGAAGGTACCAATCACGATTCTAGCTCGAGGCAGATTTCCCGCCTCAGCTACAATCAGCTCTGCACCATCCCATGGCTTAATAGTGCCTATGGTCTCCCTGAGCCACTGTACAGTGGCCCGGTCGGCACAGGTCACTACCAGCCAACCAAGCCGAAGCTGACTGCCAAGGAACTTGGGTTTAAGCTCCTTGGCCTCCTGCTCCAGCACCTTATCCAAGATTCCCTCCTGGACAGCTTTAAGCTGCTCTCCAGTGAGGGCAACCTCAGGAAAGCCAGAGGGTAAGATCCCAATGATTTCTGATTCCGCAGCCTGCCTGAAGGTAACTCCAGACCGGACCGCAGAACCCGAGGCCACCAGGACATGTTCTTCCCCCCTGGCCTTTTTTTGTGCCGGTGAAGTATCGTCATCCGAGCGGTCCCTCTTTGGCGGTTGGGCCGTCGTAGGAGCGCAAGTCTCCTTCCGTGGCCGCACCGCCAGAAGCCTTGTTTCACTACCGGGCGCTTTGCCCTCAGCTAGAAGCTTCCTGTACCGCTTTTTCGCAGCCCCACACATTTTCACATGAGGAGCCGCAGCAGGTTTGTTGAAGTCAACCTCACCCTTCCGACACTCCCCGACGTCCGCACTTTCCCCTGTTTTCACAGAGGAGATCCCCCCACTTACGGGGGCCAGTTCCTCATCTCCTGAGGTTTCCATATCGGAATTGAGAAGTAAGTTCTCAAACTCCGAACGGATTTCCCCATACGATGTGCCACCCATTGGGGCTTCCACAGCGGAAAGAGGACCTGAGCCCTCGAAAGCCACCGCAGAATCCTCGCTGGTTCGTGACGCTTTAGAAGCGTTACCATCCTTATCATTATTTTTTATTTTTTTAGGCATTTTATTCCCACGAGTATTTGGGAAATGAAGGTCACCTGTGGGACACCCAGCTACCACAGGAAGGCTAAATAAAACTGGAGGGCGCCTGGTATCCAGAGTCCGCATATTTGGGACTGATTAACCTATCAGTCATTCATCCATCGGCATATGCTGTTCCACCTTAGATTAGGGTTTTTTGTTAAGGTTTTCTCCTTTAGCGCCGTACTTTGGCCTGAGTCAACTAGAACAAAACTGTAATAGACGACATCAGTTACCGACGATTGCCACGTGGAGGCAGTACGTACACCTGCGAATTGTGGCAAGGTTACCCCTACCACAATCGTACTCATCCCGCCAGCTGCCTGAAACATGACCAGAACAGCTCACGTGAAGAGCACCCTGCTGAAGGTTACGGAGCTGATCTAATCAGCTGATCCCCCCACCAGCAGACGCCAAATCGTCCATGGTGTGCATAATAATTTATTATGTACGGACAGTGTCACAAAATCAGTTCTGCAAAATTTTTACATTTTTTTTTATTAAGAATTATAAGGGGGTAAAATTTATAACCAAATAAAAATTATTTTTCGACAAATTTATCATAAGTTGGTGGAACCGTTTAATGATCACTTATTTTCCTTCCTTACCCACCAAAATATAAAAAAAAATTGCTCCGATAAAAACTTGAATATCTTTAAATAATAATATAATGTATGAAAACCTCGATATTTCCAAGATTAATATCTACAGATGCAAGAATTACAAATTGGGAGATTGGATTTTGTACCAAGGCAAACAAACGATTTGTTTTATTAGGGTTCGAAATCGTTCAGTTTTTCATCCGAACAATTGTAAATATCGTGTTTTCTGAATTTTGGCATTTGAAACGTATTAGCAATCTAAAAAGGGCACTTTTTAGGGAGAAAATTTAGCGAAAATCTCACACGCATTTGTTTATTATATTATACTAGCTACACGGATTTCACGGAAAACCCCACTAAAAAACTTCCTATTTTGAAAGGAAACCAAATCCCAAAATGAAAACCCAGTCCATTTCAATAAGCCAAAACGATGTCCCTGAAGTTTACAACCGCATGAATTGAACAAAAAAAAAAATAAAAATAAAAATTGAAAACTTGCTTTAACTTGTATATCAATCAGTTCCTAAATAGCTTTCTACAATAGCTTCCACTTGTTTAAGAGAAAATACATAACACAACTCTAAAAACGCTTTCAAATACATCTAAATGTGCATGTATGTATATAAAATATACCAATACATGCGCCACAAAACATATTTATATATAAATACACAAAAAACTATTTGTCTTGTAAATTAATGTGTGTATGTGTGTGTATCTCCAAACTATATTTTAAAAAACCAATATTAATACAATTCCATTTTTGTTTTTGTATTTTTTTACGCGATTTTGCGTGTGCTACAGGTAAAAGTAACGAAAATAAGTCATTATCATTATCAATAGATTCAATAGATGCATCACCGCCACAATTAGAAACTAATCGTCGTTCAAAATCGATATTAAAAAATAAATCGGACCAATCACGATTACTAGGTGGTGATCCAGAAAGTGAACGTCTATTAGCGGATAATATGTCTGGTTCGGGAATTTCGGATAATGGTGCTTTACTTGTATGTTGCCCGAATATCAAAAAAAATTCTAAAGCACTAAAAAGTTAAAAAAATATATGTCTCTTATATTAAATATAATTACAGGGTGATTCAAATAGTGATTATTCACCAAATAAAACACCGCACAGTATAGCAGCATCGGCATCATTAGCACAATTTGGTTCAAAACATCGTACGCTAATACAACAACGATCGACACCAGCAAATTTAGGTAGTAAACAAACAAAATTTCAAACGCCACGTTTACCCGAAGAATCAACACCACGTACATCATCCACAACACTATCATCGTCGTCGAATAGTGCCGCAACAATAACTTCCACGCAGCAACAACAACAACAGCAACAACAACATAAGCCACAATTACAACGGAGTCTTGGAGTTGGTGGTTATATAGACCATTTAACTGGAGATGGTCGATTAGATTCATTTGGTCGCGATAGTAGTTTAGGTGGGTATATCCTTAGCACACGAAATAACTACATACATATATGAAATATTTACGAAATCAAAATTATTTTATTTATTTATATACAGAGTCAGAAACTGCTTCATCAACATATCCATCATCATCAAGGGATCGAGATGACGGTTGTGGATCGAGTGATGAAACACGATTACTATTGACGAGGGGTAATTCATTAGAAAATCGGAGTCAACATGGATCTGAAACTACCTCGTAGCAGTAAATAGGTATGTTAAACTATTAGAGCCTTGACTTTTGTGTCTCACTAAAGAAGTGATTTTAGTTGTTCAATGCAGGATTATAACGATCATTTTCAAGTATTTTGTGACTCGGTTTGATATTTTACCTTATGGATCGTCCTGCAGCGATCAACACATTCTAAATTTTCAGATGTTACTGTTAAAATTCGAGAGCGTGAATAGACTGCTGAAATTCATTGAAGTAATATTTGTAGTAACCTCAAAGAGAGAGTTTTTTAACCTCAAAAATTGCCGCCAGCGATTTCCAATTCTCTTGTTGCGCTGCTTGTCCAAATTATTTTAGATTATTTCGAAAGAACTATTTTTGCGAACTAATGTAAAATCAACTCATTTTAGAATTTAAAATTTATAATCGATTTTAAAGCAATGGATGGCATGGATAAAAATACAAAAAGTGATATACTTAGAATCACCTAAGAATGAATTAAAATATAGCAAAAAGGTTATATTTAACATTAGTGGATGAAAAGCGTATGATCAGACTAACAAAGTGGTGATCACCGCAAAACAAAAACATGTTTTATCTTCATCGATAAATGACCGAATGAGACATTTAAATTTAAATAGTTTACGGTATACATCTTCAACTTCTTTGAAACGGAATTTTGTATTTTATAACATTCGTCGACGAACAATATTTCACAAGATAAAAATCTATGAATTTGACGCCAAAGACTAAAATTAATGTGAATCTATACAAAAATTATCAAAGATTCATTAGGTTATCTCATTAATTCCAACTAATAGTTGTTTACATACTAAGAACAAAAACAAGAGTTATAACCACTTTTGTGGAATTGAAAAATGTTGTATTCAGAAGGAATTACCAAAAATGTTCTTGCCGACAATGGGAATTAAAATTTCAAGGGGTAATTATTGAAAATCGTACTGAAATCTGGCATCGAACCTCAAAAGGAGCACCTTATCGAGTACGTAAGATACGTTGTTGCGAATTTAAAAAAAAAATTGTGGTTCAGTATTTTATGAAAATCAGTGCTTTATATTGATCCGAATTCCAAACTTAGTCATATCCTATTGACATTTTCTCAGAAGCGTCAAGAATTGGTAATAAATTAATGATAACACCGATAAAGGTGCGCCACAGATACAGATCACAATAGGCCCTCCAATTAACTCAGAGTGACGTGAGCCAATGTCTATTGTGTCTAATTCTGAAATTCTACGAGTGGTAAATATGTCCGCGATATTTACCACTATAGCCATGCCTTCTGAAACAACCGATATTGAATGGCTAATTTCGTTTTTTGGAGAAATAACTGAAACCAGTAACGTGAGATGTTGATCGCCGTAAGTTATACATTCAATCGAGATGAATGTTGCCGCTTTTATAAAGTTAAAGTTTTTACAAAACTGTTGTATTAATATTGACTTGAATTCAAATAAGTATTTTGTGAAAAGTTTAACAAATTAGTATAAGTTTAAATAAAATAAAAATAAATAAGATTTAAGGAACATGATTGCTGATTCATTGAACTTTTGTGGTTTACGTACAATTCTTTCTGAACTGGTGGTTATTTAGCGAGGTTCCCCATCTTCATCTGGTTTGGTTTTTGACTGACGGAACATCTCATATTCTCATTGAAAAATATCAGAATTATAGCAAGTACGACTAGTTTCGATGTCTTTTGATTTACTATTATTAATTCTACTTAGCTATCGCCGAATTATTAAACAAATCAGACAAATGAGATGTATT
The DNA here is from genome assembly GCA_963556165.1 of Tipula helvola. Classification (NCBI taxonomy): domain Eukaryota; kingdom Metazoa; phylum Arthropoda; class Insecta; order Diptera; family Tipulidae; genus Tipula; species Tipula helvola. Next base: position 94,311,252 of record OY744483.1, on the reverse strand, counting down.
GATGTCGGCTTTTTTTTAAACGCAGGTGTAAAGTATTACCCTAAAATTTCTTTCCTTCATTGGTTTGAACAATAACAGATCTATAGGAATTGGTGTTTCCTTTCGTGACAAGGTGTTAGGTGTTAATTCTTTCTTATCAATATGTTGATTCTCTTGCATAAGAGTCTCCCAATGTTTTTGAGCTCGCATCTACCGACAACTTTACACATAAATTGACGTTGTAATAATGGATCTGCTTCGTAACCTTTAGAGGAAAAAATGTGCCCCAAAAACTTTATTTAAGTTTTATCAAATTCACATTTTGTTGCATTTAACGTCGCTTCTTTATCATGCAATGTTGATATGACCCTCCTGGTTATTTCGCGTAATTTTGTTTTGTTTTCTGAATGAATCAAAATATAATCCATTGCTATTTCAATAGTGGGGATTCTTTGCAGATTGTTGTTCCTTATTTCTGAGAAAATCTCCGATGCCGAGAATATTCCAAATGGCAAGTGTAAAAAATTTGTATCTACCCATTCAGTGACAATTGTTAGATCTTTAGATATTTTGACGATTTCTCTGAGATTTTTACCTTCCAAAAATCCTTCATACAATCGAGCTTAGTAGAAATCTAAGATTTTACAATTTTGTATCAACCTCTTAAACAGTTTTTAGCTGATACTGATTGTCTCTTAGTGTTCTTATTTAGCTCTGTAGGGAACATGTCAATATGAATGTCGCATTTTTGTTTTACCACCACAAGGCGTTTGACGGCTAGCGATGGTGGAGAAATCGGTTCGATTACGCCCATTTCAACCATTTGGTTAAGTTTCTTCTGGGAGGTATTATCTTAAAATTTGGTTCACTAATAAAATCTAAATCGTATTCATAATTGATTAATTGCCGTATTTATTTTTTGCACTGTAAGGCTGCCGATTGCCTTTTGTGTTAATGTATTGCTGGTATTTTCACTTAACCACAATTAAACAGCCTTGTTTAATACTACTGTTAATAATAACACATTTATTTTTTATAACAATTAATTAATTAATAATTTTACAAATAATTTAACCGAACCGATAATAAATTTATGTAATTTTATTTGCTTTTTACCGAACCGCATTAACTTTCCGACTGACTTTATTTTTACATTAAGATTTTTTATTTGGCTTTATTTTGTACATTTTTTATAGGGTGGTTTAAAAGAAAATATTAATATAATTCTAATGATCGCGGTATGAACGAAGTTAATTGACATAATAAATATTTAAATATAGCAAGTTACAGAATAAAGTTAAGTTTTCATTTTTTCAAAAAATCGTTTTCTTTCAGCTGGTTCAACATTCTCCCCTCCGTTAAGGGAATCCTTAACCATTATTTCATCGCCCTCATCCGGACTTGGAACCTTGATCAATTTGGAAATGGACCGTTTATATGTTCCTTTGGAAGTTCTTATATCCACCACTCTGACGTTGTTGTCTTCTCCTGGATAACATTTTGCCACTTGAGCGATTATCCAAGCACCTGGAGGTACACCATCTTCTTTCACAATTACCAGATCGCCCTCTTGCAAATTTTGTTCTTGCCGTTTCCATTTTGGACGATGTTGTAAGCTGTTCAGGTATGCCTTGTGCCAATGACGCCAAAACGATTGCTTCATCTTGGTTATCCTTTGAAATCGAGACAGTCTATTCATTGGGATTTCTTCCAATGACACTTCCGGAATGTTCGTAAATGGTTCGCCGATTAAAAAATGTGCTGGAGTCAATACCTCAAATTCTTCTGGCTGCTGACTTAAACGACACAACGGTCTTGAGTTGAGAATTGACTCAATTTGCAAGAGAAATGTAATTAATTGCTCATAATTTAGTAATTTATCTTTCAACACTCTTTTAATATGAAACTTTATTGATCGAACGCCAGCTTCCCATATTCCGCCAATATGTGGAGATAACGGGGGTATAAAATGCCAAGTTATGCCCTCACTGGATAAGTACGATAATATAGGGTCAAATGACTGCCGCAACTTAAACATCTGTCCTAATTGTTTATTAGCTCCAACAAATGTAGTGGAATTGTCACTGTGCAAGTGAAGTGGAATTCCTCTACGTGAAATAAACCTTTTCAGGCTCGCGATAAAGGCTTCTGAAGTTAGATCGGTAACCAAATCTATTGTCAGAGCTTTCGTAGCTAAGCAAACATAAACTACAATATATGCCTTGTATGTTATCTTGCTTCTCCCTTTGCACATTCTCAAGGTTACTGGACCTGCATAATCTAACCCAGTGTGAATGAAAGGCCGAATTTGTGCTTCCATCCGAGGTTTTGGAACATTACCCATCAGTTGCTGCGCCGTTTTTTGTTTATACTTAAAACATATCAGACATCGGTTAACAATCAGTTTTGCTACATCCCGACAACGAACGATCCAAAATTTGCGTCTGCTGATGGACGTTAACAATGTAGGGCCAGCGTGCAGGTATCTTTCATGATAATGTAACATCAGAAGTTTCGAAAATTTATGACTTTGAGGTAGCAATACTGGATGTTTTTGATCGAATGATAGCGTAGACCTTGCCAATCTTCCTCCGACTCGTAACAATTCTTCAGAATCAATGAATGGATGGAGTGACAATATTTTACTCTTGTTGTGAACTGGTTTACCTTGCTTCAAATCATTGATCTCTTGAAAAAAGGCTGACATCTGACATCTCTTAATGCAAAATTTTTCCGCCCCAATCAATTCCGATGCAGTAAATATACACGAAAAATTTTCCTTTTGTTTTAGATACTTGATAATTCGAGCCCAAGCTGCAACGAATTTTATTAATTTATTATACGACGAAAATTTACCACATATTTCATTAAAAAATATTTTTTTGTATTTGCAAGTAGAACTTTTACTCGTTTGCGGATTTCCTTTTCTACATTTAAATGGTTACACGGAACATGACTGTTTGGCCATTCAGTTGAATTATTTTTAAGCCACTCCGGACCATACCACCATATATTTAGACCTAACAATTCTTTTGCTGGAACACCACGTGAAACATAATCGGCCGGATTATCTTGTGATTTTACATATCGCCATCTTTGTGGTGGAATCAGCGAAATAATTTCTTCAATTCGGTTAGCGACATAAGGTTTTAACTTGTAAGGCTCATGAGCTAGCCATGACAAAACTGTTGTGGAATCACTATACGCAAACGATTCAATGTTATCAAGTTTCAACACATCTTTAACATATATGAGTAACCGACTAAGTAGAACTGCAGCATTTAATTCGAGGCGTGGTATTGACGTTACCTTTAGTGGAGCTACACGTGACTTTGAAAGGACTAGTTGAATTTTTGAATTATCGTTATTATCAATGGATTTTAAATATACTGCAGCACCGTAAGCCTTTTCGGAAGCATCACTAAATCCAACTAGTTGGTACTTTACTGCATCTTTGATTTTTAAGCAATGTGGTATCTTAAATTTCTCGACTTCAAATAATTGATTTTTGGTTTCGTTCCATACTATTAAAAGGTTGGTAGGAATTGGGTCATCCCAATCTGATTTTTCAATCCATAACGCTTGCAATAAAATTTTAAACTTAATCACCACAGGTGACACCAATCCTATTGGATCGAATAAACGTGACACTTCCGACAATATTGTACGTTTTGTTACCTTACTAATCGTGTCAGTGGATGAATATCTGTATTGTAATGTATCATCTGTTGCATTCCATTGTAAACCTAATATCTTGGTAACCGGATTATCTTTATCTAAATCTCGAAGCACAATTTCTTGATGCTCATCAGGAATACGTGATAGCAGTTCAAGTGAATTTGACTTCCACTTCCGTAGGCGAAGACCGTAAGCTTCAAGAGTATTGATCAGATTTTCGTATTTGTAAATTGCATCTTTAATACAATCTGCTCCACTAAGTAGATCATCTACATAAAAATTCTCTTCTATTATCTTTGAAATTTCCGGCTGTTTATTTTTGCAGTCAATAGCAATTTGCTTTAAAGCTCTTGTTGCTTGATACGGCGCGCATGAGAGCCCGTATGTTACTGTTTTTAGTTTATAATGGTGTATGGGTCCACCTTCCGATTCACGCCATAAAATCCTTTGGAAATTTGTATCACTCGGCTGAATTAGCATCTGGCGGTACATCTTCTGGATATCCGAAGAGAATGCAATTAGATGAAGTCGAAATTTCAACAATATATCTATCATGTTTGGTTGGATGACTGGACCGACCATTAGCGTATCATTTAGTGCAATGCCGTTTGAACTACGCGCCGAACCATCAAAAACAACTCTGGTTTTCGTTGTTGTTGACTCTTTGATCACCGCGTGATGTGGCAAATAAAAACAAGAAGATGAGTTGATATGGATATCATTTGGTTTGATTTTCTCATGTGGCCAAGAGATTCATATTCCCGCATGAATGCCACATAATCAGTGTGTAACTGTTTATTTCTTTTGAATCTTCGTTCCATTGCATAAAGCCGTGTAGTTGATTGCTGCTGAGACTTACCCAATATAGGAGAATCACTTTTAAATGGTAATCTTAGCACAAAACGACCAGTGTGATCACGATCATACGTCCTGAGGAAATGTTTTTCACATTCGATTTCATTTGTTGACATTGTAGTTTTCCGTGAGGGGATTTCTTCAATTTTCCAGAATTTACGCAATAAATTTGACAAATCTAATTGACCGGTACAACTTGTTATATTTTGATTTTGGTTAACTTCAATATTCGGTATTTGTCCAGCTATTACATAGCCAAACACTGTGTTATGTGCACAAAGTTTGCAGTTGTTGTCGAAGACTCTTCCGTTTTGTATTAGTTCAAAAAACTTTGGTGCTCCAATAATGACGTCAATTTGTCCGGGAATGTTAAACTGCGGATCTGCCAACGTTATATTTTTCAAGTACCCCAAATTTTCAACTGAAAAAGATAGTGATGGCATTGTGGATGTTAATCTGGGTAGAATAAGTGCCGACGATTCACATATAATGGTATCATTAAACCGATTTGCCAACTGGAGATGGACCATACCATTTGTAGTTCCAGCTCCCGATGACGCTATTCCGTCTATTGGTATTCGAACACTGACCCTTTTTAATTGAAGTCGTTGGACACATGCTTCCGAAATGAAATCTGATTGGGAGCCCGAATCCAATAAAGCCCTGCACATTTGCAAGGTACCGAAATGATCTTTCACTTGGATTAGTGCAGTAGGTAGAACAGCGCTACATTGATTGATAATCATATTCATTGGATCCGAAGACACCGCCGATAAAACAGCACTTGAAATATTTGGTTGTTGAGAGTTGATTGGCAATATTGATTTAAACGTATTGTTTGTTGATGATTCTCCTTTTTGAAGAATGCTGGTTTCATTTCTTTGGACTTGCTTAGCCATGGCAGGTAATACTTCATTAGCGTTCCTCCGGTTTAATTCATAATCTTGTTTATTTGTAACACAGTTATAACAATTATCACCATTCGCATTAACATTTGCCACTGATGCACTAACGGCCTTACTTGAATTATTTCCATAATTGTTAGAATAATATAGAAGACTGTGATGCTTCCCATCCAGGCCGTTTTTTTGACATGTGAAACATTTTCGTTGATTTTGACAGGTTCTGGCAGTATGGGCCTTGCCTTAAACACCAAATGCATAAATTATTGTTGTAAACGAATTGTTTGCGTTGAACTGCCGTAAGTGATTTAAACTCAACACACTCATGAATTCTGTGAGATCCGTTACATTTAACACATGTATCACTTGCAGTAGAAACGTGGGTTTTGATAGAAGTGGATGCTTGTCTAGTGTTTGATGTTGACTGATTTATGGCAACCGAATTTTCAAAGGCATCACATCTATTTTCTAAAAACTGTATGAAGGTTTTCCATGATGGCAAATCCTTTGTATCAGTAAATTTCCTTGCCCATGCATCACGAGTGTCATTGTCTAGCTTCTGCAGCACGATGTAAACCACGAATGCTTTCATCTACTGAATCGGTAATAGCCCGTAAGTGGATTGAATTTGGTTTCTGCATTGCCCGAACATTGCAAAATTCATGTATGTATGAGTAAATAATATAACGTTTCCGATCATACCGATTTAATACCTTTTCCCACGCTTCTGAATAGTTTGCATCGGTAACCCTTGTATTTTTTAAAGTAGTAGCTGCTGCACCTTTTAATAAATTCTTAAGATGTTGTAATTTTTGTGCATCAGATAATTGTGTGTTATGAATTGCGGCCATGTACATATCTTTAAAAATAGGCCATTCTTTATAATTACCATAAAACGGATCTAACTTCAGTTTAGGCAAATGAATATCATGTGTATGTTTGTTGAATTCCGAAACTTCTTCGATAAATGATTTTTGTTGCTCCGCAAGCGCTTCTATTGATGATAAACCTGCAACCTTGGTTCTAAATTCCTTCAATTTTCGTTCCTCAAACCGTAATTTTGATTTAATACTGAAGTAGTCAGTTTCAAATTTTTCTATTGATGTGTTAAACTCAGCAAAAGTTGACATTTCGTCTTCGATTTCATGAAATTCTGACCATAATTCGTCTAATTTTTCAATACGCGTTTGAATGTCATCGACCGTAGTTCCCTCATCTAACACCATGTTTGAAATTCTTGTTAATGATCCCTTGACTCTCGCCCGCTTATTATTTAACACTTGGTAGTTATTAGCCATTTTATAACACTTATATTTGTATCACTTGTTACTGGACCACCTATTATTATTTGACGTAAACGATGGTCGCTTGTATTGTACCAAACAAAAACTCAGAAAATTATTGTAACACCCAACAACTGTTGCAACTGTTCAATTTTCTCACTAAAATGCACTTCGAAAATTCTAGCAACTTTTTATGATTTTTGATAACTGCAATATCACGACAATTGTAAGCCGTTATAATCAGCTGAATTGATATTTAACAAACACTGATTCACTTATTGATGTGTCACCCGTTAATAATTGACGTTCAATGATGGCCGATTATTTGTATTCAATTGAAACCTTATTTAAAGGCACTCACTCATTTGAAAATTGTATTTTTCTCGATACAGCCATACACATAAATCAATATAATGCATTAAAATATTATAACAATAAAATAAATATAAAACAAAATGTTTTATAATTTACGTAGAATGTCACTTCGTTTGTAATAAATACAATCGAACAAAATGTCTTCCGACTTTCAAGCACGTTTTTTTTTTTTTTATAATGAATTAAAATTTTTTCACTTAGAATATTCACGTATAATTGTACTTTAAAAATTTGAGTTTACCAACAATATTAACACAAACGTAATTTAATTAAATCCGGCTCGAAGGACCATGATTAATTGCCGTATTTATTTTTTGCACTGTAAGGCTGCCGATTGCCTTTTGTGTTAATGTATTGCTGATATTTTCACTTAACCACAATTAAACAGCCTTGTTTAATACTACTGTTAATAATAACACATTTATTTTTTATAACAATTAATTAATTAATAATTTTACAAATAATTTAACCGAACCGATAGTAAATTTATGTAATTTTATTTGCTTTTTACCGAACCGCATTAACTTTCCGACTGACTTTATTTTTACATTAAGATTTTTTATTTGGCTTTATTTTGTACATTTTTTGTAGGGTGGTTTAAAAGAAAATATTAATATAATTCTAATGATCGCGGTATGAACGAAGTTAATTGACATAATAAATATTTAAATATAGCAAGTTACAGAATAAAGTTAAGTTTTCATTTTTTCAAAAAATCGTTTTCTTTCAGCTGGTTCAACAATAATCTTTAAATAACCTAGCATACTCAATTTGAAATTTCACATGGTTAAATATTACACTCAATGATGTCTATGTCAATTTAAAAAGTAACTTTTTGGTCACCTATTTGTAATGTTTCACTCCATTTTCTATCTTCGATTGAATTAACCCATAGTGAACTGGAGAATTCATCATCTCATCACCATATAATTTTAATTGATTAATTGAATATTCGTCGTCAGAATTTTCTTCATTTGTACTTAAAAAATATTCGTCCGAATGGCTGTCCGAATGGAGAATCAGTTATGGGGGATATTTTCATAATGTGGACAGATCAAGCTTTCCGGAACAATTTTTTTCATTAAGATAAAATGGGTTGGGCATGTCGACAAATTTTTGAAAATTGTAAAAATCACTTATAATGTTCAAAACTGATGCTACCTACACTATTATAGTTTTCCAAAATTTCAGAAATGTTACCAGGTGTGTGTCTAAATTCCATCAAGTCGACAGGTCAAGCTGTTGTTGTTATTAAGATAAAATGAGTTTAGCATTTTTTACAATTTTATATTTTATCATATTAACAAAGAACATTTCGAAAATCTTTACTTGTCCACTTTACGGAAGTAATCTCTCAGATTATGGGAAATGGCACGTAGTGTAGCAGGAATTTTGATCATGCAAAACCCTTTTGCTCTTAATAAAAAAAATCGTTTTAGAAAGCTTGAGATGTCCTCTTTATGGAATAACATATTTTAGATTATGGGAAATCGCCCCTAGCAGCAATTCCAACAGGTCTGGCATTTTTTACAATTTTCACAAATTTGTCGAGTACCTATGTTAAACTCTTTCCATCTTAATAACAAAAATCGTTTCGAAAATCTTGGCATGTATTTTATAGAAATATAGGCTCACATTTGGTAACATCTCTGAGATATGGGAAAATGGACTAATAACTAGTGGAGCATCATTTTGGAATGTTCAAAGTCATTTTCACGATCTTCAAAAATTTCTCGAAAAATTGTTTTGGCCTCATACTCGATTCTACTGGTTATTTACAATTTTTTATGTAAGTACACTTTTCGTTAATTTGTGTAGTTACATTTTGTGTGAAAACTTCACACCGGTTATACGAGCCTCGCGTAAATTTGATGCTAATATAGATATGTGTCTCTTTCATTTGTTGTCAAAATATTTTAAATTTATATACATATTTCAAACTATTAGGCAATGAAATTTATAATTTTACTAGCTTGATCCCACATCTGAAACAACATAATATCATGAGTATTAAATAATACACAACTGTACATATTTGGCAATAGTTAAAACCAGACTGACTCCTTTATTAAATATCAATGATACAATGATAGTTGTGTGTTAGTAGTATCGGGTAAGTATAACATACCATTTTTATCACACCGTTCCCTACAAGTTACCCATATTGATTTATTTGACCAGCAATTGAAGTGAATACACAGTTTCCCGTTTTTGGATATATTCGCGACTCCCAGCAAAATAGCTGATATCTAGTAAACAAAGAAGATTAACACTGTCAATCTGTTGATATTGAAAATTCTCGTTTCTTTTGTAGGCACTTACATATATAATTGGTTCACAGAAAGAAAAAGAAAATCACCTTTTTCCAAATCAAATTCATCTTTAAACAAAACATATTTATGCTTTTACAAATCAAATTCAACCGTAGACAATATAAAACCAACATAATTTATTTAATTTAATAAATTTACTGTATTTAAGTTCTAGATACAAAATAACAAGTTAAATAAATAAACCTTTACTATAATAAGGGAATAAAATTCACCTTAAAATTGGCCCTATAATTTATTATAAACTTCACCTTAGATGTTATCGTAAAATTCACTGTAGAATTAGTCCCAAATTGATCTAAATTCAACTTAAAATTCATTCCCAAATTTACCATATATAATGTCTTCTTAGACTGGGTCCGAAACCTGTGATAAATAATTTGTAGTACTAATTTTTGACATTGTTTGAAAAAACTGCGCACACACCTAAATTATCATAGTCAATTCCTATGATAATTTGTGACAGCTACAGAATAAATTCATTGTTTGATATACTAGCTGTGATTAATGAACTATACCGACTTAACTTAATTGGCGTAATTTGTGCCTTAATAAAAATACCATTGATGACACTTTTTGTTCAAACAATTATCCATTTCTCCAAAATTACTTTAATTAAAATGAAGCAACAAAAATGTGAGTCGGGGAAATATACCAACAAATTATTACACTTTTCGAACAGCATAGTAAAAAATTATGAATGTTGGGGAATATTTTTCAAATAAATGTCAAAAATGTTTACTAAAATATTTTCATTATGAGTTTCGGACACAGTCTTAACTAAAAATGCACCTTTAAATTTTCTTTAAAACGCACCTTAGGCTTCACAGTAGAACTCGGCCTTAAAGTTCATCCTAAAATTCACCCCAAAATCAATCCAAATTCTCCATCAAATTCATTATAAATTTACCCCAAATTTACTTTAAAATTTTTTCTAAAATTATGACAAATTAATTATAAAATTCACTTTCAAATTCAACCTACCATAGAAATCATCCTAAATTCATTGGAAAACTCTCTCTAAAACTAACCTTGAACTTCACTCTAAAATTCACCCTAAGTGTTAGAAATTTAGAAAGTGAAAACCCGTAGGCGCTTATGGAATAAAATCATTTATTTGGAATTATTGAGTTTAGAAATTAACGAATTTTGTAACGTAGCTGTTAGGAAGAAAAGAAATTAGGAAATTCAGACAAATTAAGAAGATTTATATTGTGGGTATATTAGAATTTAATAAAATTATGTATTGAGAATTTGGGAAGGTAAAAATAGAAAATGTGAGTTTAAAGACCTAAAACTTTCAAGCTAGTATATACCTAGGTATTCGTAAAATTTAAGAATCCTGATACATATTTAGAGAATTTTTACGATATTGTTTTAAGAATTAGTTAATCTAGACATTTAAACTAAATACAATAATTTAAGATTTTGAAAATTTAGAAAATTAAGAAAAATTATAAATTTTAGGAATACGGAAATTTAAATAGAAATACAAAAATATAAAGTATTACATATTTAGAATTTTTAATTTTAATTATATGTTCTTGGTTCTTTGGTATATAAAAGGAAAAATTTGCAAATATATAACCAACAGCTACTTATTTCACGAGAAACTGCGGTGGGCTCACCCATTCGCTCGCGGGTTAAGGGAAAGCGGGGTGCTAGGCTAGTTTCTCCCGGCCTACTGGTACAAACAATTAAGTTTTTACTGGTTTATCATTGAATCGATGAAAAACAATTTTTACGCCGCAGACCAATATCAAAAATTTTGAATAATTTTAAAATTTTCAATAATTTCCAAAGAATCTCAAAAATTCTAAATACGAATTATCAGTGAAGGACTTCAATCCGATGTTTTAAATTTGAATGTGATATTTTCATAAATGATGAATTTGAATTTGGAAAAAGATGAATAATATGTTTTGGATAAAGATGAATTTGATTTGCAAATTGAGAATTTAAATATATGTATTTATGTTTATATTCTATGCGCGATTTTACAAACAAATGTTCACTTCTGAAAATGGCAGACTCAAGTAAATTATTATTGTATTCGTACCTCTCTCCAATAAAAGGGCAAAAAGAAAACCAAGTTAATCATTGGTTTGTATGAAATTTCAACATACATAACAAACAAACATTTTTGTTCGTTATGTTGGAAATTTATACAAACCTGTAAGTTAAAAGTAAACAGTTTTTTCATTGTGAATGCTTTGTATGTTTTACAATTTTATCATTACTTATTTACAATATTATTACCAATATTCCAATATTGTGAACCAAGTTAAAGGCCAACATCAAAATTTTCACTGTTCTCCAAATAAAACGAGATAAATACGAGTACATATAAGCCTTAAAAACAATAGTTTGTCGATTATCGTAAAATTTAAATCCAGGGGCCCTATTATGAAATTTTCGATAGCGTTTTTTTTCGATAATTTCGAGAGTTTCGATGATATCGAAAATAGCTATTATGAAATAATCGATATCGAAAATCATTTTTATTTTAGTTTCAAATCACATATGCAATTATTTTTAAATTAAAATTCTTTAACAAAACTAATTTTATTATTAAAAATAAATTTTCTGAAAACTCGTTTACTTATTATTATATCCAAGCAAACTGCGTCATTATTTTAAACTTTTAGTGTAGGCCTGTTAAAAATAATTGTAAACAAATCGTAAGAACTACAACAACAAAATTTTTTTTGTAGTAAATATGTAATAATTTTAAATTAAAAGAGCATTTTTATTATCACAAATTACAAGATTAACATCGCGATTTTATTTGCGTTCTAAATAACCTTACTCTTTTCCTCTCATCGACAGGTTTTTCTGGAGGTCCTGCATAGTTCAATCATTTATGAACGAAAGGCCTCGCTAAGAGGACAAAATAATTATGCCATAGAAAACAAAAGGCCTCTATAAGAGGACATGTGAAGTAGGGCATAGAGATAACCATGGAGATTTCTGAACAAACCGGACATGCAATTTGACATGCGTCTTGGAAAAGGGATCCTGAAATGATGTTTAAATGATTTTTTGGAATATTGCCAATTAGGATGGAAATTGGCTATTCCTTAACCAATTACGAAGAAATTTATTATGTATGTGCGTTGGAAATGGGATTCTAAAATGATTTTTACTGAAGCTCTGGAATATGGTGAAGAAGGATGGAACTTGGCTGAGAGTTCTGGAATATGGCCAAGTAAGATGGAACTTGGCTTTTTCTTAACCGATTTTAGTGAAATTTTTTATTGGCGATGGCAATGGGATTCTAAAATGACTTTTAAATGAAATTCTGGAATTTGGTCAACTAGGATGAAACTTGGCTATTTCTTAACCGATTTTGATGCAATTCGACATGTACGATGAAAATGAGATTATAAAAAGATTCTTAGATGAAGTTCTGTAATATAGCCAACTAGGATGGAACTTGGCTATTTTTTTTTTTTTTCGCTGGCGCTACATCCCATAGAGGGACTTGGCCGCTTCATAGTGAAGTTTCGTAATCAATTTTACAACGGATAATGAGTGATTAGTTCATTGATCCATACATTAACCAGTCGTGATTTTTTCATCACCCGCCCGGAATCGAACCCGGGACCTCCGGAGCTTGAAGCAAGCATGCTAACAACTGTGCCAACTTGGCTATTCCTTAAACGATTTTAGTGAATTTTTTTATTGGCGATGGCAATGGGATTCTAACATGATTTTTGGATGAAATTCTGGAATTAGGCCAACTAGGATAAAACTAGCCTACTCATTATCTGATTATGACGAAATTCGACATGCATTTCATATTTCAGAACTTACTTAATTACATCGCGCATGTAAATTTTTACTAAAATCGGTTAAGGAATAGCCAAGTTTCATCCAAGTTGGGCATATTCCAGAACTTCATCTAAAAATCATTTTAGAATCTCATTTCCATCTCACATGCCAATTTTTTACTAAACTCGATTGAGGAACAGCCAAGTTCCGTCCTAGTTGGCCATATTTCAGAACTTCATCTAAAAATCATTTTATAATCCCATTTCGATCTCGCATCCCAAATTTCACTAAAATCGGTTAAGGAATAGCCAAGTTCCACCCTAGTTGGTCATATTCCAGAACTTTGTCCAAGAATCATTTTAGAATCCCATTTCCATCGCTCATATAAAATTCCACTAAAATGGGTTAAGAAATAGCTAAGTTCCTTATTAATTGGCCATATTCTAAAACTTCATCTAAAACTAATTTTAGAATCCCATTTCCATCACGCATGCCAAATTTCACTAAAATCGGTTAAGGAATATCCAAGTTCCATTGTAGTTGGCCATATTTCAAACCTTAAGAGTATTTCAAAAAAAAGCTCTCATTCTTTAAGGATTAAGCCTTCCACCACTTCAGTTCACAAAACGTGTGGCTTCCTTGAATTGTAAGGAATTTAAATAATTTTTGGCAATGCCTACGTTTTTCTCCATAAAATCCATTAAGATTTCAAATTGTTCATGGTTTGTTGCAGTCGTATTGGGAAAATTAAAAAATTAATAATAATTAATAATATTAATATTAAAATATTAATACGATATAACACAAATTTAATTTAAATATAAAATAAAGGTTTATTTACAACTCACATTTTTGAAAAAAATATTTTTATTTATTAAATATTGCAGTTTAATTCTATTAAATTACGTTGATGAAATAAAATGGTCGTCACCTCAAGAGCAGCACTATCGAAAAATTTCGTGATCGCTCATTTTCGATAGTATCGAAAAAAAAACGAAATCGAAAAATTTCGTGATCGCTCATTTTCGATAGTATCGAAAAAAAAACGAAATCGAAAAATTTCGTGATCGCTCATTTTCGATAGTATCGAAAAAAAAAACGAAATCGAAAAATTTCGGATAGGTCATTTTCGATACTATCGAAAAAAAAAACGCTATCGAAAATTTCATAATAGGGCCCCAGATAATTTCGAGTTCCCAATTTATATTCAAAAATTAAAAATTAAATGCAGAAGGAACATTCGAAAGAATTTTTTCGCTTTTGAAAAAAGGAGCAAAACTCAAACAATGTTGAAATGTCAAAATGAAGATAAAAAAGCCGTGAAAAATGTGTAGACAAAAAAAGAGACATCTACATTTTTATAGGGATACCTTCAGTTCACTACAATATAGCTACTGTTAAACTGTGTAGTACTGCAAAATGTTCATGTCATTTTTATCCATAAAATTTCATGTTGAGCCGTTTATTTTGAAAGTGGCTCAAGTCCATATTTTGTTGAAACGAGATAATGAAAGAATAGAAAAACAATAAATGAAAAAACATATGGGATTTTGAATTTTCTTATTTTTTGCACAGGTGTTAGAGATTAATTTTTTTTTTTTTTGACAATAAATTATTTACCGTTAGAAAGATTGTACTGTTATTTATCTATTGTTATGATTAACTTGATTTTTTTGAAAAATGGACTCAGGCCACTTTCAAAATAAATGGCTCATATGTCAAGTGCACACTACCAAGGCGTACATTTTTATTCAAACTGTGCAATGTATAAACAAGAATAAAAAAAATGTATGACTGAAAGGACGGAAGGACTTACACGACATTTTTCTAATCGATGTTGCGGGGTCCTGGTAATCTAATTCGTCGAGAAATGTGAAAATCTTGAACAAACTTTTTTTCGCAGTTAAAATTCTTACCCAATATAACTTCGTTATAGTGGAATTAGTAAAAACATGAGTTGGCTACATGCAAATTACGATGTAACCATAGTAAAAATGTAATCAGCGCTTCTTTCGGAAGAAACACCTTCAATCGTCGGTTGAAATCTTGTGAATAGTCGAAGCGATATAGATAAGGAGAAACGAGAAACTGCATTGCATCGTATGAAGAAAAAATAGACCATTTATCTTCTTATATAAGATACATAAATATGAAGCTAAATGTTGACAATACAACATTTGTAGAGTATTTTGTTCGTTTTCTTAATCAACTATTCGCCTCAAACATTCCATTTCAAATTTTTAAATATAAAGGACATATAGAGTGACCAGAGATACCCCTTCTGGAGTATTATTCCCTTTCACCATCATAAACTTTCGAAATATCCTAATTCAAATGTATATAGTATGTGTGCACCGCAAAATGTATTTTACACTGTTGATTATTTTTAGGGCCCAAATTTTTTATTAGCCCAGGCTGTTCAAATGTATTAAGACGGTCTTTAAAATGCATTAAGGGTATAAGGGTTAATTTCGGCCTATAAGCAATAGGGAAAATACGTCAATAATAAGCAAAAAAGATAAACACCAGTAAGAGCACTTGTAGAGTGACCAAGTCAAAAACGATTAAACTTAGGCGAAGTTTGAGAAACCATAACATTCTACTTGAAAAAGCTAGGCCAATTATTAAGTCTCGAAATTTGTTATGTATTTCGCTATAAAGCAAACTATTGTACAAAATTAGTTTATCTCCGACGAGCGTCTCTTCTAGAAAAGTTTGAAACCTGCTACCTTGATCATTTGGATGTGCTGCAACCAAATATGTTGGTTAAGTCAGATACCAAATTTCAATGGAATTGGTGAATAACCACAGAAATTTCATTTGGGACAGGGATGGGATTTATTAAGTAAAACTTGGCCAGAATCCAACAAATATTAGAGACACTACTAACGATACTTTGGCCCATAAATAAAAAAAATTAATCAAAATATAGATTTGCCAGAAAGAATTACTTTACTACATTCTCAGTACCAAATGGAAAATACACGTTGGTCAATGGATTTTAAACAATTTTTATTGTAAGTTGTTAAGCCAATTCTATAAGTAGTTTCTAATATAAAATCGAATTATTCATGCTCTGGAGAATTCCTTGGGTCATATCGTTTGGGGTCAGATTTCTTAAATAAAATAAAAACCAAATTCAAGAAATATGGCAGACCACTACTAATGATATTATGGTTGGTACCACTAATCAAAAAATTGATTCACCCTTGTTTCTTTACATGAAGAATCAATCCTAGCAGTTAGACGCTTCGTTTCCAGCTCCAAATGGAACTTGGTAGCACGTTTGCAATTTTATTAAAATCCATTTAATAAAATTGTATATCTGAGTTTGAGATGTGAAGTCGATTCTTCAAATACTTTCTTATATGAACAAAATAATTGCTTTGAAATATTTGATGTTCAACTTATTCTGCTTACTGGTAACTTATCATTCTAGTTTTTTCTGTTGCTGATTATAAAAAATGGTTTCATTTCACTTTTTGTAAAAGTAATCAGATCATATCTTACTTCCAGTGATACTTCCAGAAGAAAGATGCCTGTCTCTTGATTAAAGTAATAGTCTCTTTCAACAACAGCTTAAATAAAGTGATGTTTACACTTGCAAAGTGATGTTTGTACTTGCGATTTCAAATGGCAGCAGTCAACTTTATATTTGTTTCTGATTAATAGGAAAAATGCGAAAAATGACTTCGAACACAAAATAAATTATTAATATACATAAACTTAAATATGAAAGGTCTGACCTTTTAGAAAAAGCGGTATTCATTTTTCTTATATGCCCTAAATAATCTATTTACGTAATTTTAATAAACTTTTCAGGACGGTATTTAATTAAAACACTTAGCCTAACCTTTACAATGTATAATAAACGATAACATCGGACAACAATTATTCCATTATCCAAATGGATTATAATCTACATACACTTTAATTGACGTACACTATACATTTTTGTTGCATACAATTTATTATAGAGACCGTTTAGCATGTCATAGAGAGAAGGAAAACGTCGAAAGTTTATAGTGTTCGAGTTTATGCAATGAGTATTTTTATAACCAGCTCAAGGACATTTGATTTGAGTTATAATCTCAATATTGAATATTAGCTTAAAGTTTGCATGCAATGTCTAATCATCGGTCTAATCACCACTCTTATATGTATGTATATACAAATTTGAACATTAATCAAATATTTTTTTTTGTTCGTTTTTGCAATCTAATATGTAGTCAGTTTATGCAATATGTAGGGCAAAACTGCAAATATGTATATAAGAAAATATTTCTCTATCACTAACTATTTTATTTGTAAATCGCGTTTTTTATTGTTTAGAAGGTATATAGAATTAAAATTTTGCTGCTATCAGAAATAGAAATAAAAATAGGTAAAGGTGTTTCTTGCAAATAAATTGCATATACAAGTATACAGTTATTTAATGATTGGTGGTATTTAGGTTAGAATTTAGTTTATGTTCTTAATTAATTTGATTCTTAGATTTTCTTTAAAACTTAATTTTTTTACAAGATTTTCAATTCAATTTGATTATTAGTAAAATGCGTGGTTAGCTGTAATTTATGTATATACATACTAGGTCTAAAAAAATCAACGATTCATACATAGATTTACACCCCCTATATGTTATAATCACAAGGATCTTCCGGTTTATGTTTTATTTTGCTAATAAGTACGAGTACGTTTATATAAAAATAGACTCAATATTTATTGCTTCTGCGGTTATTAAATAGGAAACGTCTACCTCAATAGCGTTTTTATACAATACAATACTATCTGCATATATGTTTGAATATTAATTTTAATTGTCTTTAAGTTATTTTTATGTATGCATATGTACAAGGTAGTTTATACGTGTTTATTGTGTTTCCTGCGGTTAGTTTATGTGCATTCATATCGGAAAATCACGTGTTATTGTGATACATTTCATCTGATTTATAATTCAAGGAATGCAATTTGCTACGATTTCTTTTGACAATGCCTTTTGATTTAATTTGAATGTTAAATAATTCAAAATTCGTTGAAATTTCAAGCGCCGATTTCCAAAGTATAATATGGGTGTGAAGTTTTTCCCAAAAATCCCATTTTTTATATGTATTAGTTTCACACTGTTAAATTGAATTCAAATTGGAAAAAATCTGGATTCCTATTGAAAAATTTAGTACTAAAAATGTAATTTTATTACAAAATCGAAAAGATCATTCGAATAAAAATTATTTCTGGAAGGGAATAATATTATTTAGGGTCGGCGTGCAAAAAATTAAGTCAGATAATTAATTAACTAAATAAATGATCCTTTAGTATTACTGCTAAAATTGTGATTAGAAGATTAAAATATAAAAGAAATTTATTTCGGGGGATAGCGAAACCGCAATTTGAATTTTAAAATTTGAAGCACATTTATTTCTCTGGTTAGGGAATACATTCTTAGCTCTATGGATGGGGAATTTTATCAGCTATTTCGTGAAGTATCACAACTTGAGTCCAAATCTCTGCCAATGGCCATTAATGTCCCTAAATCAAATTCCTGCTAAACCGCAATTTTAACTTTAAAATTCGTAGCACATTTATTTCTCTGGTTAGGGAATACATTCTTAGCTCTATGGATGGGGAATTTTATCAGCTATTTCGTGAAGTATCACAACTTGAGTCCAAATCTCTGCCAATGGCCATTAATGTCCCTAAATCAAATTCCTGCTAAACCGCAATTTTAACTTTAAAATTCGTAGCACATTTATTTCTCTGGTTAGGGAATACCTTCTTAGCTCTATGGATGGGGAATTTTATCAGCTATTTCGTGGAGTATCACAACTTGAGTCCAAATCTCTGGCAATAACCATTAATGGCCCTTAGTCAAATTCCTGCTAAACCGCAATTTTAACTTTAAAATTCGTAGCACATTTATTTCTCTGGTTAGGGAATACATTCTTAGCTCTATGGATGGGGAATTTTATCAGCTATTTCGTGAAGTATCACAACTTGAGTCCAAATCTCTGACAATGGCCATTGCCAGAGATTTGGACTCAAGTTGTGATACTTCACGAAATAGCTGATAAAATTCCCCATCTATAGAGCTAGAAAGGTATTCACTAACCAGAGAAATAAATGTGCTACGAATTTTAAACTTCAAATTGCGGTTTAGCAGGAATTTGACTAAGGGCCATTAATGGCCATTGCCAGAGATTTGGACTCAAGTTGTGATACTTCACGAAATAGCTGATAAAATTCCTCATCCATAGAGCTAGGAAGGTATTCCCTAACCAGAGAAGTAAATGTGCTACGAATTTTAAACTTCAAATTGCGGTTTAGCAGGAATTTGATTAAGGGCCATTAATGGCCATTGCCAGAGATTTGGACTCAAGTTGTGATACTTCACGAAATAGCTGATAAAATTCCCCATCTATAGAGCTAAGAAAGTATTCCCTAACCAGAGAAATAAATGTGCTACGAATTTTAAAGTTCAAATTGCCGAATTTGATTAATGGCCAATAACTGCATTTTTACGACAAATTTGAACATAGTTTCTGATATTACACGGAATACCTGAACAAATTCGCAACCTTTTGACGTTTATTCACAGAAAAGTATTTTATAAACTAATTCTTTGCTAACATTTTTTATTTGGTGTAATTTATTTTTTTCTATTGTAATAATTGTATTGGAAATAGAATTCTTATTGGAACAAATTTATAATTTGTACTAAAACAATTTGACGTTTATTTAATGGTTCGGAACTTTGGTTTTAAATTTAGTACACTTATATTTGATCTAAATAGCTCGGTAGGTATAGTGAAAATAATATCTCAGCGAAACTCATTTTTTCATCGTTGTGCGCAGCCAACAGTGAAGTAGTTAAAATAAATTAAAAATTCAGAGAAGGGTCGTCTGAGTAATAGTTTTAAAAACAAAAAAAAATATAAATAAAGATAATGTGATATTTGATTCCTTTACATAATGTAATTTATATTGGAAAATATTAAAAATTCTCATTATTTTATAGGTAAATTCTAAAATAACATGTGAAATTAAAAAATAAAAAAAATATTAACAACACCACTGGATATGTACCGTTATACCCATTTAAGGTACGAACTAGGCATATTTAGAAAGAAATGTCATTTTTTGTGTTAAAGCAAAACACAATATTGACATTAAAATTATCTTAAATGATATCAAAAGTTCTAGTGCTAGTGTATTATCTAAATTAAAATTACATTAATTATTGTTAATAAATTTGTGGAAAAACATAATTCAAAACAGACAAATTCTAACCTCAAAATGTAAACCAATTAGCCTAAATACATCGCTGTGTTTATGCCATTTGTTTTGATGCGTGAGAGCTGTCAGAATTTCGCTGAGATAATATTTTCACTATACTAACAAAGCAAAATAAATTTAATAAATTTAATTAAACTAATTTAATGTTCGGACTAAGCTATACTAAAAATTGTTTTGTTTTAAAAAAACGCTAAATGTGTTTGTTTTATTATTTTATTCTAAAATAATACACGGTTACAGCACAAATTAACATTATATTACGTTATGTAGGTATTCATTTATGAACTGAATAATGATATTTCAAAATAAATTAGCTTTGTGGTTCACATTTTTCAAATTTTCTTATATAAGTTTGAATTAAAATTATGTCCGTTTAGTACATGGATTTTAATCGAAATTTAATTTAATAATAATACATATGAAGAAACATTTTGAATTCTTAACAGTGTACAATAAGCACCAACACATGCGAAATTCAATGAGAATCCAATAGAATTTTGTTTATTCCAATAGGATTTGTATACGTATATCTGGGAAAAAAAATGGGAAAAACTTCACACCCATAAGTATAATTTGAGATAAATATTTGTACAAGCCAGAACTTGGCTACAATTGCCACCTAAATTCAATTTATCGGAAGATTTTCATTTTTAGTTAGAATTCTAGAAAAATCTGAATATCACTGAAAAATTAGATTTTTAACATTTCATAAAATATTAGCTATGCATTCGGAACAGTCATAGTTTAAACTAGATTTATTCGTGATAACTAGGCTTAGGATTTTTTGGTTTTAAAAAATGAAAAATATGTTTGTAAAATATGTAACCAAAATTGCAAACTGTAGTAAAATATATTATGATTAAAATGAAAAATACGTGGTGATATTTTAAAAAGAAGACCAAAACTAGACCTTATCTTAAATGGATTTCAATTCATTCATTAACAAAAAAATATCAGTTTTTGGCTATAAAGTTGAATAAACCAACTCTCCTGGGTTACAAGTAGTCGAAAAATGATTACACCATACAGTAAGTCCTCGACTTACGCGAATTCGACTTACGTGAATTCGTACAGTCCTCGACTTACGCGAATTTGACTTACGTTAATTCCTACTTACGTGATTTAAAAAAAATGAGTTTTGAGGTATGTTCGACTTACGCGATTTTTCGACTTACACGATTTTTCGACTTACGCGAAAACCTTCGGAACCAATTAATCATGTAAGTCGAGGACTTACTGTACTTATTTTATGCATCGTGCTGATAACAAATAATTTTGTTGTTTTATTGAAATCATGTTTCGTATTGCAATTTTTACTAAGTGCAATTAAAATTTAGTTTAGAAAATCATATTTACACTTCTCGAATCATTTTAAAATGAAAGCTGAAATTAAACTGTAAATTTTGTATTTAAAATATCACAAAATTTCTATCTGCAACCAAAATTTTGGAATTCAAACTCAACTTTTCTTTAAATTTTGCCCTCAATAAACATAAAATTTTGCTCAAATCTATTTTATAGTTGTAACTTAATCTTTAATTTTTCTCTTCCCGGTCCAATTCGAAATACAAATTCAACTTTTAAACTAAAAACTAATTTACAGTTATGTTTTTGCTCAAGTTCAAATTACTATTCAAATTCAATTTCTACTCAAGATTTTATTCAATTACTGCTTAAAATTCAAATACTTCGATATACTTACTAAGATTTCTGCTCAAAATTCTGATACAAATTTAACAACCCGTTTTGGGTTGTCTACTCTAACGCAGCATTCTAATAACACCAACCAAAGCTGAAATTGTTCCCCAAATTTCTAACCATGTACAACTCTCGATTGGATTGAAATTGAATTTTTAGTCCAATCGAAACTTTATTCAAATCTGATTTTACCCCATTCTAAATAAAAATTGTTCTCGAATAATTTTAACTAAATTTTTAAAATTCACTCAAACCTTTATTAAATGCAGTCCGAATTCCAAAAAACTATAAGCTCATGTATTTGTTAAAATCAAATTATAATCTCTATTTCTAATTTAAGTTCCTGCTTAAGATCTTATTCAATTACGGTTCTATTAGAAAACAAAAAGCATTTTTGCTCGATTCCTTATTTTCTAATTGAACTAAAAAATTTGTTGGAATCGTGTTTAGAATTTAAACTCAATACATAAAATGCATTAAAAATATTTTGCTAAAATTGTTTTCAAAATGTGTTTCCCAAATGCAATATAAAGAATACAATTTCCACTTAAAATTTCACTCAAATTATATCTAGTTTAGAATTTAAGATAATTTTCTCGCTTTGAAATTTTGTTCTCTTAATCAATTTTCTCTCTGTCGAATGCAGTTAATCAATTTAGACTAGATTTATGTTGAAAATTCCATTTATCATTTTGTTCAACTTCGAAAACAGATTGGAACTACGTTTCTGACTTAAAATCTTAGTTTTTTTCGAATCCATTTTGATTTTAAACTAAGTTACTAGTCTGAATATTTTCACATATTAACCCTTTCAAACGCCATTTAAAATTGACTTTCTTCCAAAAATAAAATACGTAGCACAATTATGCACTGCTATGATATGGCATTGCTCATAAAACTATGTATAGTGTGAACATAAATACATAAGAAAACGATCGCATAAGAGAAATGAGACAAAAATTAAAAATTACGGTTGGTCGAAGCGATGAAAGTTGATGTACAATATATTGTAAAAGGCGTTTGAGAGGGTTAAAAGGAAATTACAATAATCAATTAGTAGAATACTTAAATTTGTTAAAACTTTAAAATTCACTCAAGTTTGTATTTCAAATTAATTCAATGAGCGTGATCATAATTACAATCAACATTCAAGTACTGTTTGGAAGTTTAACTCAGTTTCGGATTAAAATGTCTTTCAAAGTTTATTCAAATCCAGATGGAATTGTAATCTAATTTTGTTATTCCGGATCCATCCAAGGTTTTATTCAAATCCATTAAAACTACAATTTTCTTTTCCAGTCTAATTTTTTGATTCAATTCAAATTGGATTCAAAATATGTATTTTGGTTTTCCCTAGACATACTATTTTTTCTTTTTTTTTGTTCGCTGGCGCTACATCCCATAGAGGGATTTGGCCGCTTTATGGCGAAGTTTCATTAACATTTTTGTTTAACGGATAATGAATGATTAACCAGCCGGGAAACGAACCCGGGGCCTCCGGAGCTTAAAGCAAGCATGCTAACCACTGTATCACAGGGACAGCCAATCTATTCTTTTATCTACCTAATTTGCTCTCATTTTTTTATTTTCTAATTGAAAACCCACTCAGTACATCTACTGTCCAATGTAAATTTATATTACTCTCAAAATTTTGTAAAATCAAAAATGTCACCAAAGATTTTATTTTGTTTGGAATGCCAAAACCATTTTTTTTAATTTAAATTCCTAATTCAAATTTCACTCTAAATTTAAGATACAAATTTCTAAATTAAATTCAAAGGATATTTTGTTGGTTATTTGAGATCAAATCTCGTAACCCCATTCTTCCCTAATTGCAATTAAAATTATGTTTAAATCTAGTTTAAAACACCAACTTTAAACTCAAATGTTTGCTCAAAAACAAGTAGAATGTCTAATCTAAATTTTCGAATCAATTTTTAACCCAAGTAACACTGTATAACAATTTATATTAATTTAATTCCATCCAAACTGTCGTTTAATCCAGAAACATTTTCTTAATTTCTATTTTAAATTTCACTCAAAATTTAATCAATTAAAATTGTATATGTTTAATTTCAAACTAAAATTTATGAATTTACCACCGGAGGTTTTTTTAAATCCACTCAATATTTCTGTGGCAATTCAACAAAACCACTTATCTCATTCTCACTCACTTTTCAGGAGACAATAAATTAACAGTAAAACAGTAAAGTAATAAACACTTATCTCGAGATAAATGATTCCACAGTCTGGGCCACAGTCTGGGCCTTTAAACATAATCACTTATCTCGAGATAAGTGTTTATTACTTTACTGTTTTACTGTTAATTTATTGTCTCCTGAAAAGTGAGTGAGAATGAGATAAGTGGTTTTGTTGAATTGCCACAGATTTAGTCTAACCCTGGTTGGAATTTTTATTCAAAGAATAGAATTAAAACACTATTTATAGCTAAATTTCTGCTGAAAAATACGATTAGCTTTTGATTCATATTAAAATTAAACACAAGATGTTGTACAAATCTAGTTTGTATTTCTAATTCAATTTTTAAATTTCAAGAATTTATTCAATTACATTTGGGAATTCAAATTCTCATTCAGATTTTTGCTCGAAATTCTGATTTTATATTCGATATGTTGAAATTCACAATGTTGTCAAACAATATGTTGACTTTTCTCACGTAAATGGCACTCAATATTTTACTAAAATTCTTGTTTGAATTCTGAGTTAATTTCATTTCTAAATTAAATTTAAAATTTTACCTAATTATTCTACTTAAAATTTCATTCACAATCATTATTTCCAATTCAGAATTGAAGTTAATTTTGATACCTTTAGATTTTCCTCTAATTTTGGTCAAATTGTAATTCGAAATCGATTTCTAATCTACCATTTTGGTGAAATATTGCAGTTAGTAATTCACACTTAATAATAAAAGTTACATTTCCCACAAATATAATTATAATAGCTTGGAACTTTCCGGATTAAAAATTAGTTTTGGTTCGAGCTCATTTTGAGTACGAATAACTTTAAAACTGTTGCTCAAGTGCATAAATGGGGTAGAACATTTATAGTTTAAGGAGTTTTAACTCTATTTGATTCGTTTAAATTCCGATGAATTCTTTTACATACCCTTTCATATTTAGCCCTTATCAGGAAAATGTCACAACGTGGATTATTTCATTTTTGATAAAGGCACATATGTTAACGAATAAAAACAACAATCACAAAATTTGATTTTCTAGAAGAACTCCGGATCGTCAAATAATGTGCAGTAAACTGTTGAGATATTTTAATTTGACCTTTATTTTGTTCTTAATTTATTTAACTTTGCGGAGTTTAAAATTTTGCTTATAAAATATTTTTACAAACACGCTGGAAATGTGGCCCCGAAGTCCGCTTCCCTCAAACATTTGCATCTCCTTAGCAACTGCGATTACAAGATTTAAATTGTTGGAAATGCTAAAAATTCGTCAGCCAGATTTTCTTCTGTACCTCCTGAAATATCGTCTTCTGAATCAGATATTTTAATATCAATGAAAGTTTTGTCATTTGTATAAACAAACAGAATTGTTGTCTGCTAAAAAACTAAAAAGCGTATTTTAGTCTCATGCCATTCTCTTAAGATGGGTTGGGCTCAAATGACAAATTTTCAAAAATTAAAAAATTTTTCGAAAATCATTTGAAAAAATGCATACAAATTCAAATCACTTACTGTAATTTTGTAAAATTTTTGTAAATTAACAAAAAAGCACCAATTTCGCAGAGACAATTTTCCGTGTACTCTCCGAAACGTTTCGTTCTTTAGCCTTCATACAATCTTTCAGGCAGGAGAGCCCGTTTATAGGAATTCTCATTCATATGGAGCGCCCAAGCCAATGGGATTCATTTCACTTAAACAAGAGATACGGAACGTCTGGTTTGCCAGTAATCAATTGGCTGACGGTTCTGTGGCCCCTTCGGGTCGAATAATTAATGATAATTAATTAATAATTAAAGCGTCCTTGTTCGATGCGAAATTCGTCGGTTTGGTAATTTTCAAAAAATGTTTGCAAGAGCCATACGGCTCATGTCAAAATAGCGCTGTGTGATTTGAATTTCTCAATTTATAGTATAATCTTGACCACCTATATAGTCACACAAATTTTGAGAAAATGGTTTGGAAGCGGTAATGCACTAAGTCAATTAACACAAATCTCAGGCATATGCCCGTGTATTGAATTTATTTTATGGAACATAAAGTATCCCTTTTGATATTCTTCTTCAATGGGTTGAATTTTAGCAACAAATTTTCAAAAATTATGTTTATAACTTATGTTTTGAATAAATTAAATTGCATGCACTAATTGCTACAGGAAATTGCACCATCTCGTCGTACAATTCCCAATTATTTTTGTGTCGCTTAATATAGGTACGAAAATTACCATTCAAATTTTTCAGCTTCATCGATTCAAAGTGAATTATTACTTTTAATTGAAGATCTTCATAATCAAGAGATAATTGTTGGCTAATATAATTTATTTTATGTAAACGTTATTTATAGGTTTTACGTCAACAATTGCAATGCCATAGTTAGTAAACAATCGTCTCGGTCGCTCTGCAAGGCATTCCAAACAACACGATCTCTCAAAATTTATGGTTGATTGCAAATTGCTGAGCAAGCGTTGATTTAATTTAAAAACATTTTTAAGAGGAACATAAAACGTTGGTCTCAAGGCAGGTGTTGGTATACATTTCGAGCAATTTCAGGTTTCAGTTAGAGGCGACGCGACGGAAGAACTTTTTCTAAAATGAAAGATATTGGACAAGAAGCATCTAACGAAATGTTATTTTTAGTTGAAACTAATGCTGGCCTGTTTTCGTAGATCTTTAATATCAACTTTGATCTGCTGCTGTAAACTGAATCGGATTCATTGGAATTTGCCATTTCACGAATAAATTTAAAAAAATTGTTTTTCGATGATCGAGAAAAGCCATTTTAATATTCGAAATCCAAGTATATGCACATAAAATTTGCGCTGTCAAATCAAAAGCACACATATTTCTAATTTTTATTAATTTGGCCTCTTCTTTACAATTAAAACCATTCTGAAGAATTCGACAGTCTTCAGTTTTATTATTTTCAAAAGAATCATTCATTTTTGTGTTTATTTGTGAAAATCGTGTAAAAACTCTTTTTCAAACGATACTTATTTGATACTAATTTTGTGGAACCTAACTTATTCAATGTAATTTCTAATGTAATAAGTTACGTTCCATAAAATAAGTATCAAATAAGTATCGTTTGGGAAACAACCTTATACCGTAGAAAGACACAGAGTTAATCGCGATTTTCAGTTGTTATTTTTGTCAAAAATCGAGTTGTGGAAACAAAATAATCCGGTTTAGGTGAAAATTGTATAATGACAGACGACTGTCATTACACAATTTTCACAAAAAACTGTATTATTTCGTTTTCGCAACGCGATTTTTGACGATCGGGATAAACGAAAATCGCGATTAACTTTGTGTCTGTCTACCGTATTAGGCTCTTTCCCAATTACTTGCTTATTATGTGGAACCTAACTTATTACATAAGAAATTACATTAAATAAGTTAGGTTCCACAAGATAAGGAAGTAATTGGAAAAGGGTAAGGCCCTTTCCGAAAGTTATACTTATTTATTTAGACATACTAGTTTACACCACGAAATATTTAGTGGACTGACCTAAATGGCGACCTATTTTAGTCCACTTACCGACCGTTTACATCACAAGAAATATAGGTCGCATTTGGGTCATATGTCAAAATTTAAAATATTTCAATAAATATACATATTTATTAATATTATATCATTTTGGCATTTATTAATTTTAATTTTAATATTTTTATTTTTATTCATTATTTGTGCTGTAAAAATGATAATTAAAATTAACAAATCGCATCTATTGAAAAATTCGAAATTCCTTAGGTCGAACCGTTTACACCATATTTCTAGTTGACCTATTTTAGGGGTGTTTTCTTTTATTCATTCCATAGAAAGAACAGAAGGAATAGAATATTGATCACGTGACCTCGGAATATTCCGTACGTAATGTAATAAAAGAACGGGTTGGAATAAATGGAATACATTTTCCATAGCACGAATTTTTTTTATTTTGAAAATTAGGAAACAAGTTAAATTTATTAAATAAATAATTTTATTAAAATTAATTGAAGTTGCAAATAATTTGTACGTGAAAACACACAAATCAATATTAATTTTAATTTATATATCTTTAAAAAAAACTGGGATTTTTTGTATCCGCCAACCTCTATTTAAAACTATTATCATGTAATAAAAATAAAAATATTTTCAAAAATTTTAATATTTAACACCTAAAATAATTAATTTTATCATAATTAATCATTTCATTTTCCATAATATCTATGATTTAATTCAATTTAATCATTTAAATTGTAAGCATCGGCATCGCACATATGTACATAATTACAAAACGTCAAACGAAATATTCTTTTTATTCCACCTTTCGATGTAGTACAAAAAGACTGCATTCTGAATATTTCGAATAAATAAAAGAATGGAGTAAAAAAGGAATAGAAGGAAAGGAATTAATAAAAGAACGATTTACGTGTCACTTTCAGAATGTCCGGAATATCCAGAATGAATAAAAGAAAACACCCTAGGTTAGGCCAAACATTCTACTTGCCTAACCCAATTTGGGTAACTAGCGTTTACACCATGTGACCTATGCAGTTTAGATCGAATATAGTGTATAGTCCGGGACTAAATATGGCGGTGTAAACTACCTCATTAAACTAATCCACCTATTTACGAACAAATAAAGATAACTTCAGACTAATTTAGATGTTGTGGCTTTAATTGTTTTCTTATAATTAGCTGTAAATACAAATAAACATAAAAACGAATACATTATTAGGATAAATATGAATGTGTTTTAGACAAATTATTTTTTACTTCTTTGAATTATCTCTGAAAATTTATTTTCGACCTTTTGCTTTCATATCAAAATTTATTCTTAACTTTTTGTATGTTATGGATAACTTGGATAATTTTTTACCAACATAAGAAAAATTAAAAGTTAGCCTGAAGTTATTCAGGATCTATTTCCGAAAACGCCTACTTATTCAAATAAGTATGTTGGCGAGGTAACTTAAAATAAGTATGCCTCTACAAAAAAAAAACATTTTGTTTTCATTTTAGATCTTTTTCTGTAAGAAAGGGATAGAAATATACTTATTTTAAGTTACCTCGCCAACATACTTATTTAAATAAGTTTGTCCAAGTAAATAAGTATAACTTTCGGAAAGGGCGTTAGCTGTTTTCCAAACGAATATGTACTTATTTGTGGAACCTAATTTATTCAATGTAATATATTATGTAATAAGTTAGGTTCCACAAAATAAGTATTGTTTGGAAAACAGCCTTATACCCTAGACAAACTGCGATTTATTAAATCCGATTTAGCTAAACTCGTTCAAGTAATCTATGCCAAGCAAAGCGATTAGTGCCCGATTTCAGAACAAAACAGCAAATCCTCAGTTAAATAATATTTCGTCTCTTTCTTCTTTTATGAAATAGCAATTTGTTTCAAAATTCAAAATCAAGGTTACATTGATTATATTTCTTTATTACATGAGCATTTTAAAGGTAGAACTAAATATTTGACTTTTCAATATCACTCAAATAAATATTTAATTCTCCAGTTACAATGCTTATGTAAAACAGAAATATAATCAGGATACCATTGATTTTGAATTTTGAAGCAAGTTGCAATTTCATAAAAGACCAAAGAGATGAAACATTATTTAACTGAAGAATTGCTGTTTTATTCTGAAATCGAGCATAGCTAAAATTGAGGTAGACTAAACTGCGACTAAACTGAAAAATTCATTAAATCGGATTTATTAAACCGCAGTCTGTTAAAGCTATTGGACTGTTTTCCAAATGATACTTATTTGATACTTACTGACTTGTCTGGCCGCCATTTTAACTAGTAAGTAAAGTCATTCCAATTGATTTAGCTTACTTATTTTGACAGCTGCATCAAAACAACGAAAATGCGCAATATTTTAATTAATTATATTATTAAATTTATTATTCTTCGGATAATTTTATTATAATAATCTGTATTATAATTTTATGTTATTTGTATTTGTGGTTTTTAAAATATTAATTAAAATATAAAAATAAACCAACACTTGAAACAATTTTTTTGACATTACAAATTCGATTTTTTAGTAAAAAAGAGATAGAAAATAAGTCACCTCGCCAGGTTACTTATTTGAATAAGTTAGGTTCCACAAATAAGTATTCGTTTGGAAAACAGTAAGTATGCTGGCAAGGTGACTTATTTTCTACCTCTTTCTTTCAAAAATATCTAAATTGTTTGTGAATTTGTGTATGAAAATTTGTCTAAGGTGGTGTGATATATACAAAATGAAAATTTGCTTTATAATACATAGTAGTTTTCTGATAAAGTATTTTTCTAATGATATTTAGCTGCATGAAGCTAAATACTACAACAATATTTGTTTAGACAGCAAATATTGGATACACTACTATAAACAATTTTAGTTTGATTTTCGTTGTGTTTGTGTTTTCAGAAACAAATTGGGAATATAAATTATTATTTATTTTTAATTAAAAATTGTTTATTGGTTTTAGGCTCCAAAAATGTATATCAAAATAATTTATTTTTATATAAATAGTAGACATTAAAAATAAAGATAAATAAAAAAGCAAATATACTTCAATTTAAGCACTGAAAATATCACAAGTACAATTATAATCGCAGAATTTGTTGCTGCAAAAGCATATAGACCGTTTTTGCTCCATTTTTGGTTTAATATGACGAAAACTATTACGTTGCAGTGTAATATAGCAAAATTATTTGTAGTATTTTTCTTATCGTATTTTTATGTCAGAAAAATATTATTACTTTTCTATGACATGTAAGTATGACAAAGTAGTTCAGGCCTTAAGCCCTTTTCCAATTACTTACTTATTTTGTGGAACCTAACTTAATACATAAGAAATTATATTAAATAAGCTAGGTTCCACAAAATAAGTATGTAATATGCTGTTTTCGAAACCGATACTTATTTGTGGAACCTAACTTATTCAAATAAGTACGCTGGCGAGGTGACTTATTTTCTACCTCTTTCTTACAAAACATTCTAAATTGTTTGTGAATTTGTGCATGAAAATTTGGCTAGAGTAATGTGATATATACAAAATTATAATTTGCTTTTGGAAATGTACACAAATGTATTCATTCAGATTTTTAATATTTCATTCAAATATATATTTAGGTCATCAAAATTCATTAGACACATTATTATTTCAATAGTAATCACTAAACATACCTAAGTGAAAGCGAATTGGGTTATTATATTGCGAATATCAATATGTTTTGTTCAGAAAATTAGACAACAAACAACTTTTTGTTACCGCTGTCAAAATAAACAAGTGAAATCAATTCGAAAGGTTTTTCATACTTATTTAAGATGGCGTCAAATAAGTCAATAAAGTACTTTTCATACCAGACCGAGGCTTTGAGCTTCAAAAATAAAATTTTTTCATTTCATTTTTGAATCATGTAAATTAGTTTCATTTGATTCACAACGTTCAATTTTATAGAAATAAATTTAATTTGTTGAAAAATTAATTTATTTTTAAGTGATAATTTTAGAAAAAATCAAAATACAATACATTGCAATGAAGTTATCTATAAAGCCAAGGCAATGCGTTCCACACTCGACTGCGCCATTTTAAAGTAGTACAAAGCGAAGTGCTTTGTCAACATAACCTACAAATCACATTTTTGGCACAACTGTTTTATATTTACCAAAAAAGTTTAGCTGATATGTACGTTTCAAATTCAGAATATTTCAGTTCTTGCTATAATTCACATGTAAAATGGACCAAAATCACATATTTGGTAGCAACCGAATGTTCAAAGCCGACGCTACCGGTATGAAAGGGTCTCAGCTTCACATTTGTGGTAACTAAAAATTTCGAGGCGATGCGTCTGGTATGAAAAGTACTTTCGTAGGGGTTTTCGGAAATAGATCCTGAATAACTTCAGGCTAACTTTTAATTTTTCTTATGTTGGTAAAAAATTATCCAAGTTATCCATCACATACAAAAAGTTAGGAATAAATTTTGATATGAAAGCAAAAGGTCGAAGGTATTCATCCTAATAATGTATTCGTTTTTATGTTTATTTGTATTTACAGCTAATTATAAGAAAAAAATGAAAGCCACAACATCTAAATTAGTCTGAAGTTATCTTTTTTGTTCGTAGGTGGATAAGTTTAATGGTCGAAAGTTAGCCTGAAGTTATTCAGGATCTATTTTCGAAAACGCCTAGTATCGGCTTCGAAAACAGTTAGGGCCCTTTCCAAAACGAATACTTATTTTGTGGAACCTAACTAATTACATAAGAAATTACATTGAATAAGTTGTGTTCCACAAAATAAATATTGGTTTCAGAAAGGGTATTAGTGGTTATTTGAGTAGGTTAGGTTCCATAAATAAGTATTCGTTTAGAAAACAACCTAATAGCACCTTTTCAAAATAATAGCACCCTTTCCAATTATTTACGTATTTGTGGAACCTAACTTATTTAAAAAAGTAAGCTGACAATATGATTTATTTTCTGTCTCCTTCTTGCAAGAAAATCTAAATTAAAACCAGTGATACATGTACGTTTTTTGCCTTTAAGGCAATCAAAATAGTCGGCGATTTAAATGCTTTTAAGGCAAATTAAATGCCTTTAAGACCGGTACACATTGAAAACGAGCAACGAGAACGAATTTTCCTTTTTTACCAAATTTTGTAGGAAAATTGTTAAAATAGTGAAAACCGTATATCTTTAATTGACGATAGCAAAAATATCGTGTATTTACTAAAAATAAAATGTAAAATTTTAAAAGTTTTAATACAAAATTTCAATTTATCGTCTTAAATTGAAAATTATCAATTGAACTTTTGAATTAAAACTGTTAAAATTTTATATTTTATTTTTAGTAAATGCACAATATTTTAGCTGCCGTTAATTAAAACATGCAGTTTTCACTATTTTAACAATTTTCTTACATAATTTGGTTAAAAAGAAAAATTCGTTCTCGTCGCTCGTTCACAATATGTTCTGGCCTTTACGGCAAAAATAGAAAATTGGACATAGTTCAATTTTTTAACGGCAAATTCTTTTGCCTTTCTGGCAGAGTGACAGCTATTTCAATTAATCAGTGCGCTGTATTTTTTTACCTTAAAGGACAAATTTGTGCATGTATCACCGCCTTGATTGTCAGTTTATCTATGAAAATATTTCTAAGGTAGCGTGTTAGAAAATAAATGCATTTCAAGGCGAATAAATAAATTCAAAATAAGTAAAAAGAAATTTATTTTTAAAGTTTTAACCAAAAGGGATTAATTCCATTTAGATACATAATATTTCGATGCAAATTGCGTTGCCGTTTAAGAAAATTATTTTATAATTATTTCTAAAGCTTTGAAAAATGTAAATATAGTGCATACATTATCTAAAATTATTGCTTTCCAATTTTCCTAATAACGCCCAATTGTTCTAAATTTTTGAAACAAATTAAAATAATAAATATGTATTAGCTATTTAAAAATAATGATGTTAGAATATTTGTTTTATGGTAGCTTCACTTTCTTATTTAAGATGGCAAAAATAAGTCAATAAGTTTGAAATTGGAAAAGGGCCAATTAGTTCGAAATTATTAATTTTAGCTTAACCCTCGGCGGTCGCACTGTAATTTTGATGCTTCCACGGTCGCACTGGGTCGAAAACGGCTATGTACAGTTTTTAACGAACCCTCTTTGGACCCTTCTAGAATGAGAATCCACAATTATTTAAGTACAAAAGTTATAATATTTTTTACAATAAATCTGTATCGGAGTAAAACGCTAGGAAAACGTGTCTTGGCCTAAATTGAAATAATTAAAAAATACGCCATAGTAAAAATAAATGACACCCTAATGTTCAAGAAACACCCGTGTTTGACCGGTTATGCCATAAAAAGTATAATTATTTGATCATTTGAAAATGCATAATCGAGGACTTTTATGAAAATACACCGAAAATCATTTTCACTGCAAAAATGTCATTATGATAAATAAAAAATATGTTTTTGACATTTTTTATATCAATTAAAGCAAACAATAGAGAGAGAGAAAATGTTTAAGTATCAATCGGCGTTAGTAGTGTTGTGAATTTATGATTTACACATTAAGTAGTGCGAGTGATAAACGACTAAATTTAAATTTCTTGTATATAAATAGTTTTTTGCAGTGACTAATACACCAAAAGTTTGATATTATATGTGTCTGTGTTTCAGCAAAATAATTAGGCTTTCTAGAGAGAATTTTAGCTGGTTTTGACAAAAAAACATACCACTCTTGAATTTGGACTGGGACGTTCTCGTCCGGTCGACTACTTTCTGCCGCTGTTGCTCAGAAACTAACTGGCGGAGAGCGGGCAAGCGACGCTTGTAGGACCATACCTGCACTTAGTTTTGTTTAGAGAGGGGACCCAGGCCCTGCCCCTTTTCCGGTTTTCAGGAATTCCCAAGTAAAATTTCGTTTGGGACAAAATCGTTCCAGTGCGACTGCGGAGGATTAAGATAATTAGGGCAAGGCAAAAGAATTTAAGTCAATTTTTTGTTTCACGTTAATTTTTTAAAGTGATAGGCAAGTCAGCGTTTTATCAAATTTAGCCACAAGTACAGAATAAAAACGCTCTCTCCCTATAATTTCTATCGCTTTTATATCTTCTATGTATTTAATTGCTATAAGTACAAATACTTAATCGCAATCTTTACAATTACTAATATTCTCATCAACGGGAAGTTAATTACACAAGTATTATATGTGGGCAAAATAATATCCATGAACCATTTTAATATTCCACATACATAACAGTAATAGTTGCAAATTTTGTGTTTCTAATACTTTGTATTTTTTATCTATTTGCAGAAAATTAATTTTCATATCGAGACAACAAATACTTAATGAAACATTCTAAAATTAAAAATCAGTATACTCCTATATAAACAAATATTTTAGGACAGTAAAAAAATTCTTTATTTATTTTCCACCAACGTAATCATTATAAATAATTATTTCGACATTTTAAAAATTATCAATTTATATTAAATAAATAATTTATTTAGGCACATAACCCTTAGTTTATCTGTTAAATTAAATCGGAATAGAACAAAAAAAAATTAAATATGTTAGAAATAGTTCAGATAATAAATAAAATAAAAACGCAACGATAAAAATAAATAAAAAGTCAATGTAAAAATTATAAATATTATTTTTATAAAATATATATATTTAACAAAAACAAAACATATTAATGATTATACAAAACATAAACCAAAGCAATATAAATAAAATTTTAATTTTTTTAATTTAAAAAATGAGGATAACTGAACAGAATGGCGAAAATAAAATTTAATTAATTTCTTCTAGTTCTTATCTTTTCTTATCCTTTCTACTACATATTTTATACACACACACACTATTATAATGTTGCTTTCGTATTTTTTTTTTTCGGTCTCAAACAAATTCTTACTAAATAATAAGTAATTTAATTAATAACAAATTAATTAAAAATGATGAAAAAGATGTTAACACTATTTAAAAATAAATAAATATATATATAAATATAAATAAAAATTAGAAAATTTTTAAATATGGCTTTTATCTGTGATTTAAATAAAAACAAAACAAAAAATAAATAAATATGTATTACAAAACAGCATAAAATAATTTTATAATTTTACGATTTTTAATTTATTTATAAATTACTATTATAATGGAGACAAAAATTTATTATAATAAATAAGAAAATATATAATAAATAATTATTAATTAATTAATTTTTAAAACATTACGAAAATATGTTAGTGATATAAAATAAATAATTTAGACAATTATTTTTAATTTGTAATTTTTAACAATATTACATATTATAATAATTTTAATTGCAGAAAAAAAAAATGTTAAAGTAAATATTTTTAAAAAATCGTGGAAAAACATAAAAAAAAATTATTAAATAATCATTTATGTTCTTAAGGATGGATGGACTTATTGGTAGGGGAACTTGATTGCGCGCATTCAATTTTACTTTATTGACACAAAATTCTAATAAATTATTAGCCTGAACGGAAATACTTAAATTTCAGATGTATTGTCAACCCTTTATCTTAAAAATTAATTAGGAAGTTTAAAAAAAAAAAATTGTTCATTCGACACCGACTAATTTTGTAAATTTTCAGTAAATTTTACATCTCATTGTGGGTCCTGAAATTGGATGCCAACACTTTAAGCCTAAATCTCCTATAGAAATGTCAATATTACGCTTAACAATGCGTCATTCTGAACCCACCAATAAATATCCAACACATTTTTTTTGTACTTATAAAAAATTTAATTAAAAAGTTTATTAATTAATAAATAATTTTTATGTAATAAAAATTAATGGTTTCCTTTATTTAAAAACAAAAAAAAACCTTAAAAATAATAAAAATTGGCAAATAAAACGATCAAAATAATTAAAAATTATATCTCATCAAAATATTTTTTAAAAATTGTCAATTTTATAATAATTAAAACAAATATTATTTTTATTAGACTTTATATTTTAAACTATGTTTTTGCAAAATTTTGTTATTTCAAAAAAATAAAATAATAAAAAAATTATATTATCATTGGAATGATGAGCGCGGTAATTATTAATGTCCTAATTTAAAAAAAAAAAAAAAAAAAGAAATCATAAATAAAATACAAAAAAATATTAATTAATTAAATTAATAAAATGCGTATATCTTTAAAAAGAACAAAATAAATACATACCTTAAAATTATTTTTCGTTATTAAATTATAAAATTATTTAATTTCCTTAAAAATATATTATTTTTATTTTTATTTAATTGTAATTATAATTTTAGTTTGTTTCCGTCCGAATTAGTTTTTAAATATGGTTATAATTAATTTTAAAAAAAAATCATTATTATATATAAATAAAGACATTATTAATATTCTACTTTTTATTATACGTTTATTTTTATTTATTTTAGGTTTAAAAAATATAAATAAAACACAAAATAATGTAAAATTATATAAAATGCTTTTTATATTACAAAACAAACAATAAATTAACTCAAAACAAAAAATACGAAACTATATAAATTGAAAGCTGCCCCCCATCAATTCAAATAAATAATAAAATTAAACATACAAATAATAACAATAATATAAATAAACTAAACATTTTTTTTTTATTACGTTATTTATAATTGTAAAATATATTTTGAATTTTGTGTTGCCAAGTTATATAATTTAGTATACCGTTTTTTTCTCGTATCGACAAGGTGAATATTAGTAATAATTTGTTAAAATGTATAAAGTTGGTTATTGGCTACATCGTTAATTTACTGAATCTAAATGCCATGTTTTACCGAAATTCGGTAATTTTCAGTCAAATGGGGTCCTGAGAAAATGTCGACTGGGGAAATGTTGTCTGAGAAAATTTTCACTGAAAATATTATGCCTGACAAAAGGTTGATTGAGAAAAAATGCGCAGTTTTTTCTCAATCAACATTTTCTCAGGCATAATTTTTTCAGTGATAATTTTCTCAGAAAAACAGAAAGCTATAACCAGAGAAAATAACATTTGGAAATAATTTTTTAGCTGCTTTGGCATTGCCTTTTTCAAAGTCGGACAATATGAATTTAGGATTTAACGTTAATTATTTCTGATCGGCGTAATTCGGTAAGATGGTAACTGTCGATCTAGAAAAAGTAGAATTGGTGAAAATACCGACTGAGAAAATGTCGATTGATAAGTTACCGACAATTGAAGAAATCGCATGATATTTTACCAATTGAAAATATTAACAATATAAGTTAAACAAAAAAATGTCAATGCAAAATAGTTTCAATGTTTTTAGTATAACTTCATTTCCGCGCTAATACACATAAATATTTAAATTTAGAATCATAACTACTCTCGTTTGCAATATTTCTTAAACATTCCGTTTTTTATTATAAGTTTTGGCCTTCACAACATCTATGTTTCGCATAGATTCCTTTACAATTTTATGTTCCACGGTTATAGTCTCGTCACCTGATAATTTAATTAATTCACACGTTCCAATATGAGGTCTTCTAGCCAAAAGTTTTATTCTCCTATGCCAGCTCTCTTGGTCATTAATAGTTCTTGGTGATAGGCAATCTATAAGCGGATACACTGACCAAAATATTGGTTCATAAGAAGCCACATGACTTTTCCATTTATGTAATTTGTATCCATAAATTTGCAGATTTTCTGTAAATCGACGTCATTTTTTGCTTCATATTTTAGGATTTCGAAATATGATGGAATATCTTCTGGTGGAAGCAAAAAAGTGTTTTAAAGCAAAGTGTTCATTTTGCCCATACTTTGATGCGAGTCCTTCAAATTGAATCCTTCTCCAAATTATTTGTCCAAACTGAAAGTTACAACCAGAGAAAATAATATTTGGAAATAATTTCTTAGCTGGAAACAATGCTAAATGTTCCATCAAAAATCCACAAGTCAGAGCGCGAAAAAATGTTGAATTAGTCCGAACGTGCCAGTATGATAATCCGACCACCATTAAATATCTTATCTGCAATTAAAAGATTCTTGTCTTCAACCTTTTGTAATATGGATGATATTTTGAGGGAAAATTAGCTCGAGAAATTGATATGCACATTATTGTCGCTGATGGTAATATTTTACAAAGCTTTCTAATAGATTGTGCTGCACTCTGTCTAATCGAGCTGTTTACTTCACTCAACATTATTTTCATACGCTGATGGTTCATGTGTATGTTCCTTTGCTGGAGATTACTCGATTATGTGTAAATTTGCTGTCTTTTCTGTACTTGAAATTCTAGCGGGACAAAAATGGCTTTGACTCTTTGTACAACACCAACGATACACTTTATTTGGGTTGGGTATGTAATGTCGAATTTCAAAATGTCGATTCCACAAATGTCGACTACAATAACATCGACTAGAAAAATGTCGACTTGGACAATATGTCGATTCTAAAATGTCGACTTGGAGAAATTGTTGATGTTAAAATAAATTTTGCGCAAAATTTATTTTAACATCGGCAATTTCTCCAAGCCAACTCTCCACACTATTCTGAGTTCTTGGACGTTGTTCATTCATGAGGTCAAGTATAGGCCAAAATTGTGGCGAGTAAGGAACAAAACTTTCTTTTAGTTGTGTTTGATTAGTGTGGTTTCGTATTTTGCCATACACTTAATTTTTCTCAAACTACTCGGAAAATTTGTGGCATTTAGTCGACAATGATTTTTTTTTATTCCTCGTAATATTCCGTGATTTCGTCCTCACTCAAGTATGCATTTAAGCATTCGCATTTGAATACTAAATCCTTCTTCTTTGCCATATTTCGCTGCCAATCCATATGCCTGTATTTTACGCCATATTATTTGGCCGAAGTGGAAAAAACAGGTGGTTGGGAAGAAAACTTTTGCAGCACTCACACTCGCCTTTTCAAAATTTGAGATTATGTATTCTGGTGTCAGATTTGTATCAATAGCTGCATTTCTTGACGCATAGTGATCCGGATCAGATCAAAATTTATATGTGGAGCAACAACAACACATCATCCAACATTCATTTTGGATCACAAACGGTGATCTAAAAATTAGTTCAGCTATTAAAATGTAGTTGAACAATATTTTGTAAAGCGACAAAGAATAAGACGAATACAGTACGAGTATGAAGAGGAAGATTCAAAACAAAACGAGACAGAAAATTGAAATTTGATGTTTGTTTGTTACGCATTTTGGTGTCGTTTCATGAGACATGATCTGATCTGGATCAGATCAAACGTCAAGAAATGCGGCTATTATCGCATGCAATTCGGCATATCTCATAAAATATTTCAGTATAACACTGTTTATATTTACTGGACTTTAATCAATATACCATTGGAACAATCATCCCATCATCCACTTTACAGTGAATGGCAAAAAGTTGCCACATTATAGATGTTACTACGGCAAATGTGCCATCCAAACTCTTTAATTATCAAGTAATTTCAAGTTTTCTAAAGTTCTCAAAATAATTATTTTTTCGTTTTTGAAAGGTTTCTCAGCTAACAAAATTTTCCCCTTCAATCTTTTTTAATCTATTAGGAATATCAATTCCTTCTCGGTTGGTCGGTTCTTGTTCTCGGAAAGGGCAACGGATTCATTAATAATTTGAAATGGCTTATTTATTGAAGTTTTAGCCATTGTTTTAATGGCATGATTCCTTTTATATTTTTAAATTTGAAAGCAAAAGGCTGATGCGAGTGCTCCGTTGGATCCTTCCATATTTTGTGTTCTGAATTTTCCAGCTTAGTACTAACACGTGCCTTACAAATGTTAGCCTCTTCATAACGCCAGCGGTAAACTTCATATGAAACTTATCTTTTTTTTATATAAATCCATCAACTACCCCCTTAAAGACAATAATTAAAGTACATAATATCTCAATTTGTATAATATATCTTATATCAGAAAAATAATAAATACGAAGGCGATTCTATTTTTTATTCAAAGCTTGATCGAAAAGCGTTGAGTTCTCACTTTGTTGTAGATCTGTTAATTTAACTTTTTGTACTATTTCATCCTAAATATGAAAGATTATTGTAATATATTTTCAAAAATATCGAAATAGACGCGACGCATATTGCAGAAAAATTTTAGATTTTGCAGTTGGCTGTTTAAAAGGTACTCATGATCTACGAATACCTTCAACAGAGACCAACCCAGCCTAACGAGTATATTTTTCGAATACAATTGCAATTTACATTTCAGTAAATAGATTGAAAGAATTTTCAAATTCCTACTTGATAAAATCACAATTAACCATATTATTTACCATTCAGCAAACACTGTTGCATACATTTTAAATTTCTTTCAGGATTGCAATTTTTTTAAGAGTACAAGGAGGTAAAGCGCATCCTGCGGAAGATATTTAAACTGCATCGTAACCATTGTAAATGTGTGGTCAATGCCTGTTGGAGAAGATAGAAACCGTGGAATAGGTAAACACAAATTAAGATGCCTCTTGACTAAATCGCCGAATATTCTAAATTAAAAATATGTGGGTTAAAAATATTAGGAGCCCCTAAGTTGCGTTCTGAACGAAAAGGTCAGCATTTTTTTCATATTAGGTGATTATAATTTTCCAACTGTATTATTTTAGATCAATCGGGTCAATTTTAAAAAAAAAATCTTCAATTGTTGATAATTTTTTAGCAACTGATTTTCCTTTTTGAATCTCAACTTGTTTGCAAGTATCGAATATCGCCTAGAAACGCATTCAGTTTCACGTTGATAAGCTTAAATCTTTTGTTCTATCTTTATTTACAGCTAAAATCCAAAATGGTTTGTAATGGTTAAATGCCGAAGCGGCTGGTTAGAAAATAAACATGAAAAGTAAAAATATTCTTGTTCAATTTCATTAACAACTTTTCAGCGAATTACAATTTCTCTTATTATAACTCTATTTCTTTACGTGTCACATTCTTAGCACAACTTCCAAATTTTAGGCAGCTTAAATTTTTCGTTTTGTTTTAATTCATTACAGTACCACGTCACAAGCAAAAATGAGTAGCCACTGTACCTATACAGAATAAATGGTTTGGGTCTCTTCGACTAAAACCTTGTGGCAATATTTAAGTCACAAATAAAAACTTTTTAAATTACTTTCCTTTGGTAACATAATTTTCAGTAATAACAAAAAAACTCGAATATTCATCTAATCACAAAATCTCACAAATCTCGATTAGTATTCAACAATGATCTCGAAAGTAATGAAAAATCTCGATGATACCAACCAACCCGGCTGGAAAATTTTAAATATCTCTAAAACATGTCATAAAAAATCTTAACATCCTACAAAATTATCTGCAAATAGCTCTGCTTATTCACAAAAAATTTCGAATATTCCCAAGAAAACTCAAATAAATTTAAAATTTTGAATAATCTATAAACCACTAAGATTCTCGATTAATCTGCAAAATATCAAGCAGGCATCGCAAAACCTGGAATAATCTCGTCGAATAATGGATATAATTTTTGA
The DNA here is from genome assembly GCA_963556165.1 of Tipula helvola. Lineage (NCBI taxonomy): Eukaryota > Metazoa > Arthropoda > Insecta > Diptera > Tipulidae > Tipula > Tipula helvola. The sequence goes on along the minus strand of OY744483.1, from coordinate 94,268,918 downwards.
TGTTATAAGCCCCTCAACGCTATTTAAACTAGAAAATCTAGATAAATCCAAAAATCTGAATTTAGAATCTCACTTCTGAAGATTATAACTCTCAATTTCTAAGCTAAACTCGAATAATCAAAAAATCCGTAAAATCTTAAATAATATCTACTACAATTCTACATAATACTCACTGCCTAACAAACCTCAAAAATCCCATAAAATATAAAAATCTCGACATAATTCGAATAGACTCGAATAATTTTAAAAGCTCGAATAATCTCGAAAAGCTCGAATATTAAGATATTCTCAAGAAATTTCGAATATTTCCGAAAATTTCAGAATTCTAGAATAATCTTGAAAAACCAAAAATTCAGTAACAATGTAACAATCTGTAATAAATACTTTAAGCAAATAAAAACTAGAGAATGTCCAATAATCTCGAAAATATTGAATAATGTTGATAATTTCGAATAACTTCGAATAATCTTTAATTTCAAGAACGTAACCCAATGCTGCGCTTAATTCAATTCAAACTAAACACGAACAATATCGAAAATATATCAAATTTCGCTTAATACCTAGGAGCACAGCACTCCACACGAATCTCGAGTAAACTTAAGGCGACAACATCTCGAATAATCTCTATCCTAAAACAATTCAATTCCAATGTATAAAATTAAAATTTATTGAAAAAAATGTAAAACCACCAAAACCCGAAAATCGGAACGACTAGTGGTAGAATATGTAAGTATTAAACGAGTTTCACATTAGATAACGTAATCTACTTATGGTTCAAACAATGTCGAGCAGATGGAGTTCCTATTTCAGGGCCATTAATTACAGAAAAGGCTAAATATTTTCATAAGGAGCTAAAAATTACCACCCATTGTAATTATTCATCAGGGTGGCTTCAAAACTTTAAGAAACGTCATGGAATACGACATCTTAATATTGTTGAAGAAAAACTCGCTGCAGATGACATTGCTGCAACTTTGTTTAGCCGAGCAGATATGTATATGTATAATGCAGACGAAACGGAAATTTTTTGGAAATGCCTCCCACATGGCACGTTAGCAGTAGCCGATGAGGTCAGACCTTCTGGCATTAAAGCAGCAAAAGAAAGATTAACAGCACTTGTATGTTCAAACGCGGCCGGTACTCATAAGTGCAAACTTTTGATTATTGGCAAAAGTGTTAAGCGACGAGCACTTAAAGGTGTTCATAATTTGCCTGTAGTATATAAATTTAATAAAAGAGCTTGAATTACTCAGGATATGGCTATTAAATGGTTTAAAAAAGACTTTGTCATTACCTTCTGTTAAATAGATTGACAGAAAGAAGGTAATGTACATGCAATGTACTTACCATCGAATTGTACATCGTTGATACAGCCCATGGATCATGGTGTGATCAGAAGCTTGAAAGCCAATTACCACAAGGAAATGATACGTAAAATTACAGCTATGGATGGATACTAATGAAGGCATTATGGCTTTACAAAAATACGCCTGGAATACTGTAACATCAACAGTTTTAAAATATTACTGGCACAATATTTGGCCTGATTTAGATAATTTAGAGACAGAAGGTGATTCAATCCATACTGAACTAGACGAACAAACATTAATTGACGATATCATAAGTGTTGTGAACCAATTTCAAAACTGTAATAGAGAAGATGTCGCGAACTGGCTGAATTGTGATCAATCCGCACCAGTTTATTCTAATTTGACTGATGAAAAAATTATTAATGCTGTTTTAAATTTGGAATCGGCGATTGAAATAGACAGCAACAGCTCTGATTGTTATAGTCGAAGGAAACAAAATGACTGCGATTCAAACTATTGAGTCCGTTGGTAAATTAATTGGCTACTTGAATACTAAAACCTTTATTACCGAACAGGAAATAATTAGTATTTGAGTATTTTGACTGTAACTGCACCACAGCATATTTCGGTTCAAGCCATAAATTTATAATCATTTTTAATTTCATAAATTTTAAACATCAATATCTGGCAACCCAGAATAGTTTAACACTCTCATGAATTTAATAATAAATTTAATTGACTCGGTGCTTTTTTAAGTTTTTTTTAGTAGGTAAAACTACGGAGCAATTTTTATTCGATAAAATACTTATATTTAATTTCAGAATTAATAAAATTAAAATTCTTGAATTTAGTAACGAAATGTTATTTCAAAACTCTTCGAAATTTCAGAATCATATTGAAAAACTCAAAATTCATATTTTGACTTGGTTTCAAAAACATACGAATTTTGTTTCAAACTTATGTATAATTTTTGTTTTTATATTTCCGTTTTTTTTTCCTAAAGTTCTTTTTGCCATTTGATCCAAGCCAAGTTCATAACTTCAGAGAATGATTAAACTTAAGAATTTTCTTAAGCTTCATACAAAAAATTTCAGACTCAGATAAAACATAAAAATTTAATTACACTTCTTGAATTGATTTCTTAGCAAACCTCAGAATTCCGTCAATTCGAAAATCACTCAAATGACTAGAATATGTCTGAAAAAAACTCAGTTTCCCCATTGCGCCATTATCTTGCATTTTCTATTTTAATACATATTGTTATTGTTGTAGAATGTCTTTAATTGAATTTCCCTATTTTCCTTTGATTATTGCTGGAAAATAGGGAAGTTAAAGAATATGTGTTTTAAATGAGTAAGACTTAAGTTGCGATTTCAGAAAAAGTTATTTAACCCTTAGCGGCCACACTTCGCTTCCGTAACATAGCGGCCACACTGGGGTGATTTTTCACCCCAGTCAAAAAATCGGTCTAAATAGAAAGACAAATTTTAAATATTGAGACTCCAAATAATTCATGGACATTCTGAAACATGTTTTTCAATTTCTAATATGGTTTACAAGTGAAAATATAAGATAATTTGACAAAAAAAAATTATATATGCGCAGTCAGGAAAAATGACGTTTTTCAGAAAATAAATCATTACTATTGAAAAATCATTACTCCTTCCGAAATTCATCGTTTATACGCGCTACTAATACTTTTTTCTTCCTTCTATGTGCCATGCAAGTAACCTACATTCCTCGACAACCTATATATGGCGCGACAAGTATGATTTTCGTAGTTTTTGATAACTTAAATTAAGGTGATTTGGCCTGGGGTACATATTCACCCCTTATGGCCGCTAAGGGTTAACTGCGGGTTTAACTTTTAATTTAGGTTTATCGCCAATCGAAATTGCGTTTTTTTTCATACAACTCTATGAAAATAAATGAATTTTTAGTGTTTCTATAACCCTTACTTTAAGTTCATTTTTCACACGCCGGCTCTATTTACATCAAGATGGTTCTTATATTACTGGCTAGTGAATCTTTAAGAACTCTTCGTTCAGTTCAACTGGCACTTAACAGAGTGAGTTAAATTAACGCAAAAACTGAAGGAAATGTCAGAATACAACAAAATTTTCACAGCACACTTTTCTGAAAAATAATAATTTTGCAATTCACATTATAATTTTAATATGTACTGATTTGTCAGTTGTTACGGATTCGGTGGACGGTATGTCAAATATCCTGTATAAGAAAATAAATTCGTTAAATTCTGTAAGGATTCTTACTGATTCGCTGGTTACCCCTTAATTAACCGTCAATTGTTAATTTTTAATTTTGCTCATTTACTAAATTGGCACTTCTGTCTTAGATAAAAAGACTAAAAATGGTATTGACAATTCTAGAGTAAGAATTTCTTGAAGTTCTTCAAATTGAAAGCAATCTGCAAATTTAAAACATTATTCGTCAGCTTACATGTAAAATACTAATTTGGCAAAAACCGTAACCCCAAAGTTTAAAATCAACCAGAAGCCTTAAACATGACAACCAAATTTTTACAAATCTTAATCTAAATTGATGTGAGATTCGAGAGTATTTTCCCATTAACAATTATATGTCGAGACCTCCGAAATAAGAAATCAGGGAAACCTAGTTTGTGTATCGTCTATAATTCATATTTAGCCCTTTTTATTTTTTTAAACGTAGTAAAATCTATAATTTAAAAATTAGTGTCTTAGAGAGTTTTAAATGATTAGCGATTGGTGTGCTGCTAAACAAATAAAATTTAGTATGCTTTCTGTGTCATTCTTGTTCTAGCTTAACTCAAACAAACAGATGTTTAGAATGTATTTTAGACCTAACGTCAATAATATTTTTATTTTTTAAATCTGGCAACACAAACAATTTACTTTCATTCCATTTACACTAATTTTCATTATTATTTGTATTAATAATTGTAATTTGTAATATATAAATAAATACATATAATGTATAAAAATAGAATGTTTGTTTATATTTTTTTATAAATAAAATAATAAAACATACAATAATAAATGTATATATAATTAAAAATAATTTTTATTTCACAATTTTCTAGTCAAAAATCGCTTACAAAATATTTAAAAAAAAATAAATTGATTTATTTTATTCAATATATATTATAACAACAACTTAAATAAATAAATAAAATAATTAAAGAGACTGCTAATTCACGTAACCAAAATATTTTATTCATAAAATGAAACAAATCAAAACATTTAACAATGAATATAATAAAAATAAAAGAAATAATTTTATTTTAATTTATGATTTACAAAAAAAACAAAATATAAAATAATAAAAAATTATATATACATGGTATAGCTAGCCTATTTAGAGACATATCAAATTCGATTTATTTATCATTATTATTATAAAACAACAAAATTAAATTATTACTTACATAAATATAAATAATACATATATTTAATAATTTTTAAGTACATTCATATTTACATAAATAATTAATTTACCATTATATAATTAATATTTATAATCAAAAATGTAAAATAATAATTTCATTGTTAAAAATATATTATTAAATAATTTTATTTCTGTAATATACTATTAATTAAAATAAATAAAATATTCATATTTGTTTTTTTTTTATAAAATTCTTATTTAATTTATATTTTATTACACACTTTATTTTCTATACAAATGTATAAATATGAATATTTTATAATAAATAATAATTATAAATAATAAACAAGACAAGTAATTATATTATAAATTTAAAACAAATCAAACAAACAAACAAACAAAAATTATTGTTCTTGCAATAAATAAATTATAGCTAAAAAATAAAATTAAAAATTTAAAAAAATATGTCGCTCTATTATGTTATTAATTAAAAAAAAAAAAAAAAGATGAAAAATTTAAAATAAAGTAGTTTTTTTTAAACTTTGGAATGGTACGTGTAATTGAGTTAAGTAGGCGATTCAAAAATTATGTAAAATTAAATATCTGACCGATTTAGATCAGCACAGTGATTTTGGTCGCAAAATGAGGATTGATTCAAGGATTACCGGAAGCAGTGATGGGATTTTAGGTGCAACTGTACTCTTTTCGATATAATTCATTATTTGTAAAAGTACAATATTACATTACAGTGAACTTCAGTACAATCTGTAACATTTGAATAACTTCTTTTTTAATCATTTAAACACTAAACAATTTTCGTGACGCGTTTTTTTCCTTATTAAATTTAAAAAAAAAAAATAAATTTAATTAACAGAGCATTCACAATGCAAAAACTATTTACCTTTTACTTACAGGTTTGTATGAATTTTCAACTTGACGAACACAAATTTTTGCTCGTAATGTTGGAAATTCATACAAACCTGTAAGTCAAAAGTTTTTGCATTGTGAATGCGCTGTAAATCTTCAAATTTCTAATAGTATCTCATCGTATATCACAAAATTTATTATAGCTGATGTAATCTCGAGCAGACGGCTCATAATGTGATTCGAAATAGGTTGATGAATGTTTTAACAAGTTTTGGAAGAAATCAACAAATTCGAGATGCTCAAAAGGCAAAACTACACTATTGGAAACTGACAAGGGTAAGTTAACGGTATTTATGCCAATAGAATATACAGAAAAAATGGAGTTACTTATGTCAGACAACAATACTTATAAAGAAATTAGGAAATATTTCTTCAATTCAGTGAAAATTAAATGTAATCATTGGATCTTAGGAATGTTCTGGAAAAATTAATACATAATTTGGGTAAATCCATCAAAAATTACCAAGGTACCCCCCGCGTATGTATGGTCTACCAAAAGTGCACAAAGTTGGTATTCCATTGCGACCAATCGAAAGCTATTTCTACATTGTATAATTTATCTGAATATTTATCTGATATAGGCTGTAAAAAATGAGGAAGATTATAAAATTAAAAATATATCTCTATACAAACAAATTGCTTTAGATGTGGTCTCGTCGTTCACGAACGTTGACTCATCTTTGCTAATATTTTTGGTTAAACAATTTTGGAATAAAATTAAAACAAGTAGTAATACAAACATAGAGTTAATTAGTTTTGCGGAAGCGTTAAAATTTGTGTTTGATTTGAACATACGTAATTTAGTTTTAGCGACAGATGTTTTAGGCAAGTGTTTGGTTCACCGAAGGTTCGCCAGTTAGTCCGTTATCTTCCGTCAGACCCACCTTCTTTTATCGGTATGTTGATGCTATTATTGCGGCCATTCCGAAAACCAAGGTGCTTAGCGTTTCTAGCATACCTTGCACAATGACAATATGGTTGGGAATTTGGGATAGGAAGTATTCTCAATCATTTAAGGTCCTCGTGATTACTTTTTTTAAAGGTTCAATTAATGGTAAAGCGCTTTTATCAAGTCCATCAAACAATCTGGTAGTTCGTGATAATAATGTTGATATACATTTGTTATTTCGTCCAAAACTTGCTTAAAGGATCTGAACGTGAGAATCTTGATCAAGCTTGGAGCCATGTTATTGGATCTTTGGTCCTAGTAATATATGCAAAAAAGGCAATCAACAGTAAGATCGCCGCACGATTTGCTTACATCTACGTAAGCAACGATCGTAAGCAGAGGTGGAACACTAAAAATGTGCTCGTTGTGTTAGACAAACTGCAGAGAGACGAATTTACAGCAAATTCACATAAATCTGAATTTTTGCAAGATAGTGTAAGCTATCTGATCTCATGATAGACGCAGAATGGTTGCATAAAGACATGACGAATGTCAAACAAGTCAAGGCATTTTGCGAACTAGTAAACTATTACGCCAGATTTTTTTTCCAAATTTAGCATCTGTTTTAAAATCACTGTATGAACTGAAACAGCCATGGATAATGTGAATAAGGTCATTACATCTGTGATTTAGTGTCGGCTCATTATCATCAAGATTTGGCTGCCGTGATAATGACGTGTTACAAATTCTGGTGAAAGACCAGGAGCATTTGCATCTAGGGCATTAATCAAAATGTGAACAAAATTACTCAACGATTGATCGTGAGGCACTAGCGAAGGGAGGTGTTCCGAGTATGAAGGCAAGCCATTCATAAAGTTGAGTGGTGTTTTTGTCCAGTTTTAATTATGTCATCAAGTACCTTCCTGGGAAAGATAATAACGAATGTGCTGATGCACTGCCGTGGCCGCCCTTGAGATTCTGACACTTGAAAATGAGAATAACGATAATGAATTTTCCTATTTAAATTTTGTAACTAACGAATTTAACGGATGGCCAGAAATAACGAAAGACGAATTTAAAATTTTTTTTTGTATGAAAAAATGAAATATGTAACATTAGAGCAAGATCTACTGCAAATCTCGATAAATATGATACGTGGTATCAATTTAGCTGTGTCAAAGTCACACATTAAATTGCTGACTATCCATGGAATTGCAAAATATGTGAAGCTGACGAATTACTTGATGGCACAATTACATTAATGAAAATGAATTAAGTCTAAAAGACTCCCATCACGCCGATCCAAACGTACCAGAGAGTTAAAAATTCAGAAGCTTGAGGAAGAATGAGTGCTACAACAACAACATGGTAAAGAGTACCTTGTGACGGAAATATTAGCTCATCCCTAATAAAAGTTGATAAATGGCTTTTGAAACGAAAAAAAAAAATGTTATAGCAATAGGGTTACCCCCGTTGATTCCTACATCTAATCTCTTACCAACAAAATCTTTCAGGTTTCCAGTGCAAATTTATTACCGACACTATGCACTTAAATACCAAGATGAATCTACAGGAAGTACCAGCACAAACCCATCGTTCGACAGTACCATACATTCAAAAATCACTGGTAACAAATCATTTGCTATCACTCAATAATTTGGTTGCTCAGCATTATTTGTCAAGTACTGCAGGTGGCGTCGATATTACTTCTTTGATTCGTAAGCTGATGAAATTGGCAGAAACATCAAGCCAATTGAAATTAACTAAACAGCACATATACAATCACGTCAAACGCTACCACCATCGAACCAATATTTTGCTCCTCCCATAAGTGCTCCATATTGTGATCCGCAAAAGTTATGGATGGGTAATATAACTTCACAGTTCGTAGGTCTAAATGCGATATCAAATAATCGACACGATCATAAGTTAACAAGGTCAACAAATACCAATTAAGAACCCAAACTTTCTCACGTGAAAATGTTATCTCAGAGTACAATATGTATGGAGTACCAGAAATGTATCGATCTACAAAAAATACCCGAATGCACTTGCAACATTTAATGAACCTCCTTTGGTAATAGCGTTAAGAACACAACATCTGACAGTTAGACCCGCGGTATCAAAACAACTCCCAATACTTTCTGGAAGAAGTGAGGAATGGCCTCATGCGTTTGGAAATTCAACACGCACATGCAACTTTTGGAATGATGAAACCCTAGTAAGGCTTCAGCGGACGAAAGAAGGTAAAGTACTATTTGGAAGACCCAAATTAATAATAGCCAAACAATAATTCAATTTGCTCTATTAGTTAAAAATCTATGTGCTACGATGGAAGCTTCTAATATGTTGCCCTACTTGTGGAATCATCCTCTGATACAAGCACTTATGGATAAACTCACGGCAATTAGCATACGCGGCTAGTAACAGATAATTAAAAGATTTTAACCAGCAAGCGGAATTTGAATCTGAAAGTAAGCAATGTATACGAATAAAATGTCTCCATTGAATACCCACTTACAGGAGTACTCGAGTACAGTTTCAAATAATGCATCCGAAAGCAGAGCGAAGTCGACCAAAATAAAAAGAATATTTTATTTATAACCTGCAGCTGCAATCAAAAATGTCAATAAGTAAAAAATTTACTGGCCTAAGTCACAACGAATGGTTAGCAGTACGTCAGCACAAACTCTGTCGAAAATGTTTATATCCACATGGAAGGTTCACTTGCAAAACAAATAATGTGTATCGAAAAAAAAAAAAATTGTATACAAATAACTTAACAACTAAAGGATGATGGCAAAGTAGTTGATACTCAATACACATCAAGCGAAAAAATCATCATCTGTGTTTTGTTTCGAATTGTGCCAATCGTTATAACGAGTTGTAAAACTACCATCAATACCTTTGCCTTTCTAGATGATAGATCCTCTATCACCCTAGTAGAAAACAATCTCGGAAATTGGGAGCCACTGGTACGCTGGAACCGGTATATTTGAAGAAACTAGGGGATATCCATTGAGCTGAAGAATAATCCAAACGTGTATCCTGTACAATATCAGCTACTATAAGCCAAGCTCGAAAGTATCAAATTTCTGGTGCATATACGGTTAATCTGTTAGACCTTCCAAATCTTACGAATAAGCCATCTGGACAATTTAAAATTGCAATTGCGATTTAAAGTAAAAGAAGGTCAAAGCAAGTGCATACCAGCCAAATGGAGTAAAAACAAGACTCGGATGGACAGTTTACAGTTCGTGTTCTTTTGGAGGATCGAGTAAAGCTAGAGAGTTTGGGAGTCACAAAACAAATCCATTTAGGATCAACTGATGATCAAAGAGCACGTGCCTTACTCGAATCAATTACAGTGAAAAATGGAGAAATGTATGAAGAATTACTTTTTTGGAAATACGACGATATGAATTTGCCTCATAGTCTTCCAACGACAAAGAGGCGAATCGATTGTTTGGAATAACGATTATTGAAAGGTCCTTGACTTGAAACTCGAAAAAAATCTAAACAAAGAAACTCATCGAATACATGTCACAGGGATACGCCCATAAATTATCAGATACAAAGCTTCAACGAAGTCCAGATAGAGCACTTTCAACGAAGCTAAGATAGAGTCAAGATACCTACCCACTTTTCCGGTGCTAAATCAGAATAAACCCAGTAAGATACGCATTGTGTGGGATGCGGCCGATAAAACAAATGGAGTATCACTGAATGACGTGATCTTAAAGGGGTCCGATCAATTAGCTTCCCTATTTGCAGTGTTGTTAAGGTTTCGTGAACGGAACGTGGCACTTTGTACAGATATCTCAGAAATGTTCCACCAAACAGGAATAAGAAAGGATGATCAACACTCCCAAGGATTCTTGTGGCGAATTAGAAATACTGTTAAAATACTGGTACCACTAATCCCCCAACCGCGCTCAGTACGTCATGAAAAAGAATGCCGCTGAGTTTACTAAGAAGTTCCCTGGATCTATGTCGTCCCATTATCAACAGTCATTACGTTGACGAGCTATTGGACTGCTGTGACACTGACTCTGAAGCGATTATGTTGTCAAAAAATGAATGTACCTATGAAATACATTGACAAGCGGGCTTCCACATCAGAAATTGGATCTCTAGTTCATCAGATGTTATTAAAGAACTAGGCGAGAGTAACCTTGAAAGTACAAAGAGAATTTTAACCTCATAACATTCCAAAATTTGGTAGTTACAATTTACGGTTCATTGGTAAAATCAATAACGAACCGACAATTACGCGGCATATTGGGTCCGCCTGTTACGTCAAAGATATAACATTCGGGACAAAAGGTTACGCCAAAAACCACGAGGCAAAAGCACATCTAAAATAAAAAGACATAAATATTCATTTGCTTAAATTAAATATTTTATTATTAATTTTATCTATTTGTCTTAACTGAATTACAAGACTTTAATTAATGTAATACAGAGTGTGAAATTAAATATAAACATTGTTTATTTTAAACTAAAATTGGTGTGAGTAAATTGAGTTTCCTGTAAAGTAGCCCCAAAATTAGCCGTTGCGCTAAATGCGTGGTTAAAGTGGTGTAGTGGCCTATGTCAACATACATTGAGCCACAGAATACTGCAACCGATAATAACGTATATTCCATTTGTGTCAAAATCCTAATGCAGGATAACTGGAGATCTTCGATTGGATCGGACAACCAGCTACCTGACAAACAACACGAGAAGTGACAAATATGGAGTCAACTTCTTCCGAAAGCTGAAAACATCAAAATTCCAAAGGGTTACTTTGTGAGATATTGCAACCCATGAAAACGAGGTGAAAGAACCGCCGTTTTGTATCTGCGTACTGTTAGCTATGGTGAAGTATATTGCTAAAACGAGAGCCACCAATTAAGAAGCAGCTGTTTCAGCGACCAGACGCGCTAAAACAATTTATAATTCACTTACCATACCGAGCACTCGCCGCTATTTCTGGATTGATGCTAACGTCAAAAAGTGCCGGCTCAACTCGATCAGAGAAAGTATCAACAGTTTGCAGAATTCTGGGTTGGTGAGAAAATGAACGTAGCAGATGATAACTACTAAATGACAAAACAATCCGGATATTAGCCCCACGATTAGATGGTTGAACGGCCCAAGTTTCTTGTATCAGCAGTTGCAAAATGAAACCGCACCGGAAAATACAATGGAAGAAATTCGGCCACATGTTTTGATCTCTCTCTCTCTCTCTTAGTATTACCAGAGACAACACATTTATCATAGATCTCTCTTTTGACTAAAAACATGAAAACAAATAAACTTCTGATATTTCATTGTGTTGGTGTATTTTATATGGCAATGATTTTTAAATGCGTTGCGTATCTAATACGTATATGCAATACAACGATAACATGGGAAATATCAGAAGTTTACTTTTTTTCATAGTTTTTAGAAAAATGAGAAATCTATGGTAAATATGTTGTCTCTGGTATTACTATACTTTCTGGACAAAATCATTAATAAAACGTGGTTTCCAATTTAGTGGTTCCCAATAGAATGCTCTAATAGCTGATTTACATTTAATCTTTTGCTCTTTTCTAAAAGACCAAAGATGTACGACAAAAAATACATTTTTATATGATGTCCTTGTATTAAAATGAGAATAAGTACTCAAAAAATATTATTCAATATTATGTACTATTTACTGCAACACGAATAGACCATGGAATAGAACAAAAAGATTGAATGTAAATCAGCCTTAACCCAAGTATGTAGACCAAACATTTTTTATACCAATAAAAGGTTTGTAACTTAACTATTTTGACCGCTAGCACCATCTACAACCCGACTCGCTAAACACCAAATACGTGCAGATAGTTTCTCATATTGCTTGCTCTATTCCCAAATCGCTTAATTAAAATCAATAAAAGTGAAAATTGTATAAATTAATTAAATTGTATAGTTTTATTGATTATTCAGTATCGTTTTTTCTTTCGTTTTCTCGGCAAAAGAAATCAAAAAGATTTTAGTTATTTTATAATAACCGAATATGTAACAGACAAAAATTGACTTTCGGTTTTATTTAATGGGAGGGAGATTTTCGATTTTTCACTGACCACTCATTAAGTTTTCTCTTAATTATTAAATAAACACTTAAAATGTAAACTTAATTTCTAAGAAATAATAATAAAAGTACATTGTACATCTAAAATAAATTGAGAGCCTGGTAAATTTAAGCGATGGCGGGAGATTGAGATTGTATTACGTTGAATTGAGTTGTAGTTCTTATTTCTTAAAACAAAAAGAAACCAAGTTGAATTTTAATCTCGACAAATTTTCACCGTCATCTCGGCGAGAGGTTCTAGTTCCTTAGGTGATATCAGCTCAAATTCCTGGACGAAATAGTAAAAATGTTTATAACAGGTGTTTACATGAGCTTCCTGGAAAATAAAAATTTACGTTAGTGGACACTTTTAACAGCTCATGATGATTAAACTTACCGCTCCAATACTGACGATCCTGTCAAAGTGGTGAATGTATACGTGAACAAACACCCTAAAAAGTCGTGTTAATATTTTCCTGCATAATGGCACAAACGACTTTGGAAACGGCACATCGGTCGATACCGGAAATAGTGTTTCATTGTTGATCTGTGACTCGGTCCAGTCCATTAAAAATTCTATGTATTTAGGTGCGGCTAATGGTGTTGGCTTTTTAAACGTCTCTCCATCAGCCCATAAATATTCGTATCGTGCACCGCCCGACATTGTTGGACACGTCGTTTCATTACAAAATTCAGAAATTGTTCCATAAATAAGGTTAATACGGTTAAAAAAATCCACTACATGTACAGCCAACCAGTCGTTCATATTTTCACCGTGTGGCAAAACCACCACCTGTCGCAGGTTAATTCCCGACTCCAGACTCGCTTGGGCCTGTTTGTGGAGTGAATATCGGATTGTTCCTTGCGTAAATCGTTTTTTCGGTCGAAACGTCTGAAACACACACACAGAGAATATAACAGAAACATAGTTAAGTAAAATTATGTTAGTTGTGGCCATATCCAGACTCGGCCAAATCTTTGGAAATGCATGCCTTGGAATTTTAAATAATAAAAGGAGAAACTATAAACTGAAAATAGCTAACTCGTGTAGGTAGTAGATTCGAGATAAAATTAAAGTGTAAGTAATCCCAAATTAAGGGAAATCTCTCGTTCGACACGCTGTGATAAAATTTCATGCAATCATAGGATTAAAAAGAAAAATACTAAGTAATCTACAAAGCAAGGCAAAACAAAAAATAAAATATAATTGAATAAATCGCATTTCACGTTATCAAACATGTGCTTATCACTTCCTGGAAATGTTGACGTGACGCATGGATGGGCCGCAAACTGAATGTTACTCATGCCTGAATATTATTTACCTACATAATGTTTATGTGTTTGTCAACTACCACCGGTAATCCAATTCACATATTAAAGCATAACCTACATAAAAGTACTACATATTTGAGGCGAAAATCCAATTATAACCAAATTGAGTGGTACATAAGTACGTACGTAATTGAATTAAGTTAAATTTTAAAGCAGTGCCAATAAAAACTGATCGATTGACTCATAGTGATTAAGTTTTGCCCATGTATGGACAAGCATGAGGAAGTGGCGCACACCCAAATTCCGCATAAATCATAAAAACAAAAAATTGCGATCGATTATCTTACATTTACCTTTCCTTTATGGAAAAATTCCATTAATCCATTTAAAGACATTTTGCAATATCCTTATATTCTAAAAGTCTGTAATCTTGTCTATTAAATGACAACACAAACACACAACCCGTTTCGCTAATTTTAAGGGTTATTCACTTTGCAATAATTAATACAAATTTGATCACTCGTTTTTTTTATTACGATTATTTACATTTTATCAATAATTTCTAGAAAATTATTCGTTAACAAAAAGCACTTTTCACTTTTATCGGAATATATTATATATTTCTTCTGGCACTGTGAATTATAAATAAACAATTTTATTTCGAGTTTTAAAGATAAATAAAAAAAAAATTGAAAATAAAAAATTTTAAAAATCGCTTTGGTGTTGTTTTCTTCTCTTCTTCATAACATGAAATGTCATTAGTTTGACGTTTTTTTTGGTTTTGCGTTTATTTATTTTTTGGTTGCGTACAACAACTATTCGTTAGAGATGTGCGCTGTTGATTAACAGTATACGCGGTGCTATAAATTTTTGGGGTGATGTAAAATGCGTAATTTAGGCGAATTATTCGAAAAAATTATGGTGCGTTGCGTGAAAATGAAGTTAATTATGTGATATTTACATAGTAGATACCTACCTACTTATAAATGTTTATTAATTCACTTATATTAAATTACTAATGTACATATTTTATTGTTTGCAATTTTATACGTTATTTACACATGCAACAAGGTCAACAAATCAGTTAATTGTCACATGCATGTCGAAAACGTTTTATCAGTTTTAGCAGATCGGTCACGTTATGAAATAAAGGCGAATACGAATAACAAAACAGACGGCATATCGTATATGTTTTGATGAAATGGAATACATTGCGATAATTACTGTAAATACAGCTGTTTCAAGTAAGATTCTTCGACAATATTAATTTAACGACGGTAAGTTATGTCTAATATATTCTACTCTCAGGAACCTCTAGCCTTAATTTCAACCAATCTGGTAACTAAGCTAAGGTGCAGACCTTCGCCTTAGCTCCTCTAAATCCTTAGTTTTGCGTCAAAAACCGCCTCTTCAATCTACAAGAAACACGCAATGAAAACAATTGCATTGCATAAATTCAAAAATGCTTTATTGGGGGTAAAAATAAATTTCGAGGGATTTATAAGAGATGACGTAACTAAAACTAAGTAGTATTAAATCGCATCGGACCATCTTGTAACTATATTCATCTTAGAGTGTCATCA
Organism: Tipula helvola; assembly: GCA_963556165.1. Classification (NCBI taxonomy): domain Eukaryota; kingdom Metazoa; phylum Arthropoda; class Insecta; order Diptera; family Tipulidae; genus Tipula; species Tipula helvola. Next base: position 94,253,462 of record OY744483.1, on the reverse strand, counting down.
TTCCCCTCTAAAAATCCGTATGTGTTATTTCGCTGAAGTGTAAATAATCAAAAACATGTGAGTACTGGTTCCAGCGTTTTAAAAGTGGCGATTTTGACACCGATTTTGGAGGCTTTATTGGACCAAGACTCATGCCAAATTCAAGAGGAGCTCGCTGAAATTTTGCGAGTGACTCAACAAGGGATTGCAAATCGTCTCACGGCCATGGGTGTATGGTGCAAAAACACGGAAATTGCGTTTCGTATGAACTCAAGCCAAGAGACGTTGAACGCCGTTTTTTCACGTGCGAACAACAGCTCCAAAATCAAAATCGGAATGCTTTTTTGCATAGAATCTTAAAGGGGGTCGAAAAGTGGCTCCACTACGACAACACAAAGCGCAGAAAATCGTAGGGTCAAACCGAATATTTATGGCTTCTTGCCATGCTAATGCTGTGCACCTGGTGGGACCATTTCGGAGTGATCCACTATGAGTTACTCCAGCTAACGAAACCATCACTGGGGATTATTATCAACAACAAGTATTGAAGTATTGAAGCTCAAACGCCCACAATATGCCAAAGACAAGCAAAGTGATCTTTCAGCACGACAACGCTCGGCCACAAGTTGCCAAGGAAACTTTGGAGGCGCCTCAATGAAATGTCCTGCCCCACCCGTCGAATTCACCAGACATTGCTCCTTCCGACTACCACTTGTTCCGGTCGATGACTCATTTCCTGGCCGAGCAGCATTTCACTGCTTATGAAGAAGCCAAAAATTGGGTGGATTCTTGAATCGCCTCAAAAGGAGAGGAATTTTTTCGACGCAGAAGTTATTAAAAATAAAATCGGGTGGGCTGTGTAGTCTACATGCAGTAGGTGTTTTGCATGATAACGTTTATAAGATGTTGAGATTAATTATTTTTTCTAAGATTGTTTTGAATGGCCTTGAAATTAGTTTTTATTTCATATTTCTAGCTAGTCAAAAGATATTCGCATCAAAAAAAAATTTTTTTGTAGGATGGCACGTTTTCTGTGCCGGTCAGTGTACATATGCTTTGAAAAACCTGTGAACAAAATCAAATATCCTATCATGATTAAAATCTTGAATTAAATCCAGGTTTTACGTTGTTTATGGTAACGCTGCTCCATCATTTCTAAACAGATGGGCAGCTGAATTTAAATGCAGTCGTACCAGTTTGGTTACTGATGAGATGAGCATTCCGTACAGACCATAGTTGCGGTCACCATTGATACCAACGAAAAAGTTAATTTAATAGTACTGTTTGACAGTCGAATCCAGGTTATCCAGGTGCATCAATTACTCCTGAGATGAAGGATCAGTCAAAATATAGTAAGTTACGAAGAAGATGTGAATTTGCGCCGAAGAATGCGATGACAGTTTTATTGACCGGAAAGGTGATGGCGATGGTTTTTTGAGATAGCCATGGAAATATCCGCAAAATAGAGATAAGTATATTTTGCAAACAACTGTATTATAAAATACTCTAATAATAATATTTAAGTTATAATTTGTTGGACAATGTAACAAAAATATGTATGTGGAGTAATCAGGGCAAAACCACATTCTCGGTACCACTTTACAAGCAAATTAGCAACTAAATCGAAAGCGAATTTTCACATTCTCAACATTTTTTGCTAGTCATTAGTAATCAAAATAAAATATGGCGGATCAAATAATAATGTATTTTAAGGTTAGATTGAGTGGCATTTCTCAAAAAATTAACCATCAAAAATTCTATTGTAAAACACATTTGTTAAAATATTTTTTTCAGTGAAACCTCACTATAGCGGGCGATCTCTTAAGTCTCATTTGAACGATCAAATTTGTAAGTTCCAGTTTAATTTTCTCAAGTAAAACTCTGTCGTGATTAAACGGAAATTTTGTTTGACCTGTCGTTGTCCGTTCTAGTGAGGTTTCACTGTATTAGGTATATTCAGAAAGTGGTAACTTATCCGTCAAAGAATCGCTTCAATATTCTATGGAAAGCGTTTCGTGAGAGGGGAAATCTGTTTGTTTTTGTTCCAGCTATTTTACGCCCTTGCCGGGCTTTCTTTCCTCCAGCATCACGCTGAGTAAACATAAAATAGCGGATTAATTTCTTGTTTCGAAAATTGTAGGCAGTAACGCTTTGTTACAAAATAATTAAATTTTTTCCAAAATACGAAATAAAATTGATTCGAGCCTAATAATTGGAGGTTAAATTATAAATGAGGATACTTTTAAATCAACCACAAAATATTGACTTTGCTTGCTATTAAAAGAAACAATTTCTTGTAAACCGTATTTGCATTTCAGCTAAAAATCTGCTAACTAACAGTATCGAGCATAACTTTTTTCATTATAAATTAGTTGATGTAGCTGTAGTCCTTCAAATTTATTAATTTTAGTTGTAGTGAAAGTCCTTTTAAGGACGTTAAGATGGTTGTCCTTTCTGATTAATTTATTATAAATAAAATGCTGACGTTTTGAAAACCCATTTTTAATCCGATAAAGTTGAGGGAGGAATTGGTTAAATGGATATAGCAGTAAATTGGATTTTCTTTTAACCTACAGCGAAAGAAAACAACAAAGAAATCTTCGTTCCTGTGTGTTTCCAGTTTGTTCAACAAGTACTGTGTGTTTATATGACTAAAACACACAAAACTGTGAAGTATCCTCTTAACAAGTTCGACTATGCATTCTGAAATGATTTAGAGGGTTTTGATGATTCCGCATTTTGTTATACAGTTTGTGTACTTTTGCTGTGCTTGCTGCTTCAGAATTGCGGCTAGGCTGTTTCCAGTTTTCTTGATAGCTTTCTTGTTTTATGTTTAAATAGATTCGATTTTTCTCTAGTAAATATTTGTAAGCCAGTTTGATCCAGTTCGTGCCCACATGATAACTGGTTCACATCGTGATTAATTTTTTGATGCTGATTCATCAACGTTATCACCAAACACCAACCCTAAATATTGGAAATGCTTCATACTTTCAGTTTGATAAATTAGTTGAACGTTTTGCATAAGTTACATCTACAATTTGTGGTGTATTTCGCCTACATTTAGTTCAACAAATTTACAGTTCGCAGAATTGAGTGACGCTGACAGAAATTTTAACAAAAATAAAATTTTGAAATGACAAACATACTGCTGCAATGTTATGTTATCTCTGCACAGTTTCCACAACTATAGTACATCACAGTGTCGGTCGAATCAGGAAATGTATTGAAGTTTGCGATTTTGTTTAAGATTACATACTTCTTGACATTACCACCGAATAAACAAAGCAACTAAAAATTAAAACGTTTTTTAAACATACAAATCGTAAAACGTGCGAATCAACTTTTGTACCTACAAACAAACGTTTACATAAAACTTGTGCTTATATAACCGTCTTCTAGAAAAACGATTACGTTAAAATATTGTCATCTATTTGTCATCTTTATAGGCGAAACATAAATAATCGTATTATGTCTCAAAAATAATTGGATGGAACTCTTAAAAGAAAATGAAAGTAAATAACAGTACAGAGACCTATACTTTCAGGATTTCGACGAGGCTCTGAAATCAATTTTGAATTATCCTAGTTCTTTACAGTGAAATTATCGCCCAATATTGTGTAACGATGTAAAAATCTTGATCATATTGTAAAATAAACCATTATACATTATATTAATGAGGTTTTGGTTACAGATTATGCTTCGGTGCACAAATAATAAACAACAAAATTCTTTAAGTTATTTATATGTTTGTATATGAACCTCTGTAATTCGTATTAGCTTACATAAGAAAGTGCTTAAGCCGATCTTTAATTTTAAGGAAATGTGATAGTTCATCCATAGTAACCGTAAATCAAATTGTCAAATCAAGAATTGTTTTATATTTTATTATCAATTTAGCGGCTTGTGTGTATATGATCATCGTTTCGCTAGCTTATTGCTTTATTAAATGCGATACGTACTCATTACCGAGACTTCATATTGTTTAATTTTGTGTGAAACTCGTCTAACATTATACATATGAACATAATATTATGAAATATGTATTCGCTTAATGCAAATTTTGTTTTATGCATAAGAGGAAGTGGACGCACGACGACGTGAAATTTAATTTTGTTTTTGTTAAGAATTCTTGTAAATACAAATAGCTGTTTACTGTGGAATCGAAAGTAAAATATCTTCGCGCACTCCTTCACATAGAAAATATTTTACTTTGTAATTGAAAAAAAACACTAGACCGTAAGATTTCACGAAGACGAAATTATTTATATAATTACGTTATTACATAATAATAGTTATTTATGGTACTAGTGAGCAAAACGAGATATTATCCACGAGGGATTACGAGTGGGACATTATCCCGAGTGGATAATATCTCTCTTCCATTTTGTGTTTTCACACTGTAGCATTCAATTTTTAAAATACATTTTATCATAGTGACCATCCTTTAAATTGTCATGGTATTTTAATTTAACTACTTTTCGGACAATTGAATATAATTTTTAACAATTATTTAAATATGGAAAGCAACGGTGAAATGTTTGTACCAACTGCCGTACAAGATGAAGCTATAAGGCTGTGTTTAATTTACTGCCTCCAAAGTCAAGGATAAAATACGGAAATGAGTGCTGATCGTTCGATGCATCGAGTAAATGAGAAAATCTGTATTGCATTGTTCCATGGATTAGGAAGGACTTATAAGTCTTCTTGTGGACGAAATATTCGATGCTGAAGACAAAGACATCTCAAGGTTTTATTAAGAATACTTACAATTATTTTATGTGATTAGTTTAATTATTTTTTTTTTATAAAATTTGTAGTATTTGTAACTGAAAAGTTTAGAACGAAGTTACAGGCCAAAAAAAGCGAAAGCTCTTGAAAGGGAGCATTTGGATATACATTTTTAATGCGCCTGATGATGAGTATCTAATGGTCAAGGTAATTTGTTTACCCGAGCTACTATTATCGCCTAATTATGATGATCATTTTTCAGGTTGTGTTAATGATGGGTATTTGTGGGCTTGCCGCTGTGATGAGCTCACAAAAATGAGTATTAATGACGTGTCAGATAGATGAGCTTATTTATTTATTACCGTACCTGAGACAAAAGTAAATAAGCCAAGGAGCATCACTATCCTGTTCATGAGAGGCTATCGAGTGATCTGATTTTACTGAAAATTGCGCGATATTCTATTTTCGGATTTATTTCGAATTCAGTGAATACAAATTTAAAAAATCAAAACGCATATAACTTCATTTTCCTATTGGCGGTACCGTCTAATGCGAATTCGGATCAAAATTTTGTTCGAAAGTAGGAAATATCGTTCGACAACTATTTTCATTACCGATAGGATATTCGTTGATACAATTATTATATTTAAATTGGAAAATTATTTTTAAAATTAAAAAGTGACTCAAGGGAGGTTTACGCATGGAAAAAATAAGAAATCTTTAAATTATTTTATATTTTTGTCGGCAAAATTGTAAAATTGTGGGAGTTTAAAATTCACAAAAAAAATAGAGTCTAGTAAAAATAGTTCTATTCATACACTTTGTGAACCAGAATTTGTATAAAATTTACTTTTTCAAATAAATTTTTTTATTTATGTAAAAACTGTTGTCTCTAATTTTCTGGTAAATTATCATCATCGATGTTGTGTATGAGCACAGCTGCAAGAACTTACATAAACGAGCTCCACTCAATAATATATAAATACAAGTGTTGATCTAGATAACGCAGCTCGTTATATGAAATAGAAAAGTAATCTGAATAAAGCATTGTAGATTCGGAATTTGTTTTGATTAAATACAATAATCGAGCATTACTTCGTTTCTTGATTCTTGTTTGTTTGTATCTTTGAAATCTTTTTTGGGGCTCAATCCACTCCCAACTCTATCGCAATTCCCTTTTAACGTTCTACATTACGTAATCGAGGACGTACGGCTTTAAGCCCGTTTTGCATAGACTATCTGCACATTGCTTTGTTACCTATAGTACTGACATGAAAGGTGAGTCGGCCCATGAATTCTGCACTCTCATTAAAGAACAGGAGGCCTATTCGCGAAAAAATAATTGTCTATTTGCGTGATACAAAATTCACAATATTGTGACAGCATTTATCTGTTCGGAAATAGGGACACTACGGGGGGGGGGATCATAGTTGTGTTAAGAAAAATCAATTTTGCATCCCGCCCATTACCAAAACTCACAACCTTAACCACTGTGCAGTTTGGTTTCTAAAATTTATATACTAAATGAAGTGAGACGCAATTAAAATATTGTAAATTGCTGTTGGCAATACTAAAATGAAATCCGAAACTCATCTACGGTACCAAAGAATTTTGAATCGGATTTAATTTTCGTTTATTTTGTATTCGACAACCATTGTGCTCACGGATTGAAATTCGTTGGTGATTATTTAAATAAATATCTTGAAAATGTAAGTACTGAGTAAATTATAAACTTAAACAAAAATATTTAATATACATACATACAGAACTAATTTGTTTATAATATTGTCATAAAATAATGTCAGGTTTTTTCGACAGGAACAAACAAACGACACAAAATCAGTTTGAAGTAATTGTATATTTTATGGTAGAACATTCCCAAATGGCTCAGGGGTGTATTAAAGGTGCCGATGCTCGTCAGAAAATCAATAAATTATGGAAGCGTTTGGTTGAAAAATTAAATGCAGAAGGGCCTCCTGTTAAAAACTGTAATACATGGAAAAAGGTAAGAATTAATGTTTTCTATAAATATTATTTACAAAATTAGTTTACAAATATATATCTTGTAGATGTGGGCAGATTTTAAAAACCATATAAAGTGAAAATTACGAAGGGAGCAACAAAATGTTGGAGGAACTGGTAGTGGGAAACAGACCAAAATTGTCTTTACCTCGATAGAAGAAAAAATTATTCAAATTCTTCAATTAAAAAAAACAATATCCGGAACTAAAAACACAAAAAGTTTTGGTGTGGTTCAAATAGAGGAATTATGTACCACCAATCCTTAGTGGTTTCCAATATTATGTACCACCAATCCTTTTTAACAAGTCCCATGCAGATGACTCATAAATCGAAGAATTTGTTAAAGAAAATTGTACTGCGCAACAAGTCGATGTTCCATCCACACCACGAGGTAGAACTACTAGGCATTTTTCGTGCCTACCATTCGATGTAAAACACCGACTACTAGAGGAGCAAGTGTCCGACCAAAAAGATTTTCACGACCAACAAAGCACATTCTTGAGGAAATAAATCTTAAAATGACGAATATGAATAAATTGTTCAAACGTATTGCACGGGAGAAAGGAAAGCAAACAGATATGCTTAAACTAAAAATCGCAAATGAAGCGAAATACGAGCTGGAAAAAAGCAGACGCCACGCAGCAAATCTGGAGCTAAAACGACTAAAGTTGGAAATATTAGAGAATTAAAGAATATTATGCACCTGAATTGTACAAGAAACAAAATGTGATAATTAATACCTAGAGACTGGAGAAAATAGACTTTTTTTAAATTATTATATTATATATTTATTAGCCAATGAAATTTCGTTTTGTTTAATTTTTATGAACTTTTTTTATTTGAAATGAAATATTAATGTGTATAGAATTTATAAAACATAATTATTTTTAATAAAAAATACTTTACTAAATCCCTAAACTAATAAATCTTTCATATTATCTCGAATTTTTTCCCCAATCGTTAAAAGAGATACATTTTCCGGTAGATCATCTACAGTCTACACTAACATTTTCATAATCTTCGTAAACTTCTTCTTGATTTTCAAAAGGAATTTTGAAGTCTAAGCAGACATTATGTAAAGCACAACAAACATTAAATATTTGAATGGCTTTTTGAGGTGTGTAGTGAAGTTCTCTTGCTGACAATAAACAACGTAAACGTCCTTTTTAAACCTTATTATGTTGAATTTTGCTTCAGGGTTGCCTTCCAATGCCACACGATATGGAGTAAGTAACCACGGCTCAAGTGGATATCCTGAATCTCTTACGTTGAATTCAAAATACTTGTTTTATAATAGTATGTTAAAAAATTATGCCCACTATAAATATTTACCTAAAAGCCAGGTTGATTTATCTCCGCTTCTGTAAGAGTTTTCCAAAAGCCTTCATTCTTTACTTAGACTTCACATATGTATGTGAATCATGGGATGATGCACTAAACCTGGCATCTACAGATTTTATTCTCATAATATGGTCTAGTACTATAGTCTCATACCACCATTGCATTTAAGCTGTGCTTTTGTTTTCTGTTATAATAAATGCTCGTCTTTATGCGGCTTGATGATTTGAACGTGAGTGCCATCAATTGCGTCTATTACTCCAGGAAAACCGGATTTATTAAAAAAAAATTGTTTCGCTTTCCTTTTTTCAGTCTGCGATATAAAATGGCTCTGCAAAATTCACTTATAATATCTGAAAGAGTTTGTTCAGCTACAGATATTTACACTTCTTCTTCAGTACCAAGATGATATCAACCATTGCTAATTTGATAACATTTGGAACAGCGGTTGATTTTCTACGAGGTTACAACTCGTCCGAGATTTGTTCAAAAATGTTTTTTAAACCTAATTATTATGTAAAAAAGAGTAAGTTTTGCTGTGTGTAAGTATGTTGTATTGCTTATCAATCTTACATTTTGTCTGATAACTCAAAAACATTCAAATTATCTCGAAGAATTCGTCTTTGTACTGATGGGTTATGATTTTCATTATCACTGTCTTCATCACTATGCTAAACCAAACTGCCACACTATCCATTTTTAATTAAATATGGTTTGTTCATTTTAAGAATATGCTAAAATTCATAACAAACGATTTTGGGTTTTATTATTATTGACGTTTGACAGCTAAAATAAATTAGAATGAAGATGCGATTGAAAAATCGTGTTTCGATAATGACAATACTAAAATTAAATCCGAAAGTTTTACGCGGTACCAAACAATTTTGAAATCCGATTTAATTTTCATATATTTTTGTGAATCGAGTCGGATTACGCGGTAACATCTGCCACTCTTTTGGCTAATGCTGGAGGTGATTTTATGGTTAAACCCACGGCGCTGAAGACACTTGCAGCTACTTAGAAAATGAAAACATTCAAATGAATATAACGGCCAAAGCCAAAAAACACTGAGGTTACTAAAAATACAGACCTAGGTCAGTTGGTATAAATTTGTTCATAAACATACTATGTAAATAAAATTCATATTTCTTGAATACATATTTAATACTTTGTCCACGACTGACGTATAATATGTTCATTATACGTTTGTTTCATCACTTATAATGATATCCATTATTCACTGCTAGTTTATCCAGTAGTCTCTTCTTTCATTATTCAATACTTCCAGTTAAATTATTTGATTTTTGAAATTTTATCTAGTAGTCTCTTGCCATTTTCATTATTATTAAACTGTGACGTCAAATGTCGACGAAAATTATTTGAAGAGTATTTAAAGGGTTTGATTATAAAACATAATGATATTTGTCGGTCGTGGACAAAGTATCGTATTCTACTCGCATATAATGGCTGTTATTCACTCAGATGATTTACGACACTCGCCTATCGGCTCGTGTCGGCAAACTTCATCTTCGTGAATAACAGCTATCATTATGCTCGTTGAATAATATACTATTAAAATTTATGTGACGTGTTTCTTTAACGTAAGTTGCAAAATCTACGAATAATTTTCCAGTGACTACTCAACATTTTGTTATACAAAATATAACTCACATTGCCTCAGCGTGGATTATACAATAACAATGGGTTATTTTACATTTGCTTTCTTTGAAATCCATCTAATTATATATCAAAACTAGATAAATAATTGTATCCGGTTTTGATATATAATTGCCCGTTAAATATATGATGATTTCAAAAAAAAAAAAAATGGAATAACCCATTGTTATTCTGCTGCTAGGGGCAACGTGTGTTATATTAGTATAACTCACTGAAAAAATCAAAGCAAATAAAATTGCATGAAAAACTAATAGACGATTGGACCGTATACTATGTCGGCCAAAAACAAAAGCTTCGTACCCACATTTCAAAATAATCATAGTAAGCTTTGCTCATTCACTCAAATATTATATGAAATTGATTACTGTATCAAAACAATCTTAGTTCGAAACCACAAAATGAAACTATTCTAGTTAATTTAAGAAATGTATTTAACAAAAGTGGATTAAACGTTGTATGGCACTTGTGGGCAAAGAGATTATCCACAAAGGTATCCATCTTGGATAATATCTCACTTTACTCACTATTACCATAAACAACTACTAATTTGAATGAAAGAATGTAATGCCTGTATATTCGGCAAATCAATTTTATAATCTTAAATGAATGACTACGAAATATTTGCCTTTAATAAATCTTATGCAGTAAAATATTTCCAAATATAATAAGCGCCCAACTATGAAATTATTAATACGAGTATAATGTCTTTATATAATACGGCTATAAATCAAATTAAAATACTTAAAATGAAAATACATAAATTAAAATTATGAATTCATCAGTCTTTCGGGCGGAAATGTAGCGGATGATAAAGCAGAAATGATTCAACAAAATTATTTCTGAACAATAATGGATAGAATGCTTCCATATACATATGTATTTCATCATGTTTAAGTGAGTAATTTATTAAATTAATATTAAATAAGGTTGAAAAATGTAAATATATTGTTTCTAAAATTGGTTAGGTTTTCAATACTGAAGCAGACTTTTTTTCCAATTACATATATATTTGGTTGGTTTTGCTAATTATCATTCCAGTAAAATGCTTTGTTCAATGATAACTGTTTTGAATTGAACCCGTAACACAATTTTTGGAAAATTGAACATCCGGCTATTATAGTCGAAATAAGTCAAATGTCGCCCAATTGTTCAGTCAATTATGCGCCCAATCTTGGCCAGATAATGGACGAAAATTATGCTCCAGCCAATTTGTGTTCCGAAGGACCACCGTAATTGAAGGACTTACGGTGGCGGAATTTGCTCTTTAAAATCTAAAGTGACAGTCAAGTAATATTATAAAATGTTGGTCATTTGTCACGCTTTTTTATACTACAATATGTTTTAGTATGAAAAGAAAATGTTTTATTAATAACACTTTCTAGAACATGTCTTATCATAACAAAACAATATTTAAATGCTTTAGATATAATTTATTAAACAAAACCTTATTGAAAATGTATTCTAAGTAAAAGCTTTTATTTCATACTCAACAGAAAATCAATGTTTACGTGATTGATTTCAGTCCGGAAAAAGAATCATTACCGTACAGAAAAAAACAGTCTGGAAAACGAACCAAACTTATAACGACGTGCGAGTGATCTTACGGCGTTCCCTGATATAAACGAGGTAAACGTTTTTAAATTTTAAAATCTTGTCTAGTGACAATCTAATCCTATATGATCATATCTTCAGGGATTTATATCCACCATCATTTTCTTGATAGGCGTATTTCATGCAGTTCGGCTGTCTATCGGTAAGCGGGGATAACCATGCGATTTAAAACATTTTAAAATTTCGTTTAAAGCTGTTACATATTAACAGGTAATCGTAATTATGTCGTAAGGAGTAAGAAGTCGTACCAAATGCGTGATCTTCGACGCCGATCAAAATAATAATTTTAAATGTGATGAATTATTTTCTCATTCATTTTCATGGGGTTTTAGGTTGAGATTGAAATAAAAAATTCGAAAAACTTCTGACTCCAATCGTCAAATTTATTTCCGTATCGACTGTAGGTTCTTTTTATGTATAGATAGCTTTTTGTACTGACATGAAAGATGGTTTGAATCCACGAATTCAGCGTCCTACATGTTTTCTGCGCCATCACTGATCGTAATCAAATTGAAAATACCAATTTAAGCGCAAAGAAATGTATTCGTCAAAAATGAGTTCAACTTTTTTTCATTGGACAGGGGCCAACAACAGCAACACGATTAACTGCAGATGCTTTTACCAAATATGCCGCGTAAGTAAACAGCTTATCGCAAAATCTAATTTTTACGACTTTTAATATCGAATCAGTAATACTCCAAGATTATCGGATATTTATTAAGATTGTTTCAAAATGTTAAAGACATTTATTAAAACATTTAAGGCATCTAAATTTGCGGAACTTCTTCTTGTTGCTAAGTGTCAGTGAAATACTATTTTATGAAATTATGGAATTTTTATCAATTTATTACTATGATTTGGCATGTCTTTAATCGGTTTAAACTATAAATGACGATGCTTTATTTAAATGTTTAAAATAATAGTCAGAACTAAATAGTTAACATAATTAAAATTCTAGAACTTTAAATTGGCAATTTTAATAGTTGTAAAGCCGGCCTGTTTCTAACGATTTGAATAATATCAAATTATCTTAATCAATTCATCTATGACCAATTAGTGATATCTATCTATTTATCTATATATCTAACAGCGTTGTTTATGCCTTCAGGTCCCACTGTAAAACGCAGTTGTGGAGCTAAATATCGAAAAGTGTAATTAAATGCAATAAAAACTAATAAACAATATTCCTAAATTTTAATAACACTATAAAAATTAATAAATTTAAAATTATTATGTTCGTCATCTTCATATTAAAATTAAAAGCACATACTCCGGAATTTTATTAATTTTCCCGTGATAAAATTCTATTGGAAAATGGTGAATTTTAACTGTATATGCATTGAGGGTTTTGAAATTTTCGCGTTCCATGTTGGGAGGGTGAAGAAGAGAAAGGGAAGTGAAATGTTTAAATGGTTTAGGAGAAGTTCAAGGAAGTTATATTTAGTTTAAAGCAGCTAAATGTGGAGGCAGTTGAATGTGGCTCAAGGAGAAAGGGGAAAAGTACGAAAAAGGGATAATTTCTAAGGTAAGTATGTATGTAATTGTATGTATTTAAGAGCAGAGCTCCTTTATATTTATGAAAGTATATTACAGGAAATGAAGGAAGTTAATTGAATTGATAGAGTATACATAATTACATTATTCAGGAGAGTACAAGAAGTACGAACTCCTAATTCATTGTGTAAATTCCCTTTCGTACCTTTAATTTATCTCGTGAAAGCAGCAAGCCGGTAGGATTATAATAAATGTATTCTGCATTATCAGGGTATAGATCATAATAGGAAGCGATTGATATATTCTTAACATTAAAATTAACCGAGGCAGAAAAATAACGGAAAAGTTGTGACCAATCGTTTGTGGAAAGTAATTGAAAATAAAGAATCTGTTTATTGGCTAGAGGTACTAAAACGAATCGTGGCTACATTAAAGCTTTTAGGAACTTTGGGTTTAGATAATTATCCGAATGGTAATTGTGGAAGCGGACATGTTAATTATTTATACAAAACTACGGTTAACGAATTTATTGAAATGATGGTGGCCGATGAAAAAAAAATCCCTTGTCGATTAAATAAATCATGCTAAATTGCTAAGTATTTGCACTTATTGTTTATTCCACACCTGATGCCAGCCACACTGAACAGTTTACATTTATTATTAGGTGGGTAGGTTAAGAAAAAAATTTGAGAAAGTTTTCTAGGTTCATTCAAGTGAAACAAGATGTGATCAGAAAATTCGCCTTGTGAGTTTTGCTAGTATCTGGGGAGACAAAATTATTATTCCTTATTTATCGTTAAATATAAAGTTGAAATTTGTTGGGCATCATTTGGAGTTGCTATACTTTATCCAGTGGTTTGTTGTCGCTGATTTTTAATTTGTAAAGGTCCTATAAAATGAATTAAATTTATGTTTGCTTTATAATTTATGTATATCACAGCCAAATGTAGATTGAGAATAAATCCGGCGAAATAGTTGAAAAGGAGCATACAAATTAGGAAGAAAAGGGAATAAAAATAAGTTTATTCGACAGTAGTTTATTCGAAACTGTAGTTTCAAGTTGCGACAGCGACCAGTATGGCAGAAATCCTTTGAATAAGTAGCTGAGACTAATTATATTTATTATGTTAGGTCGTCTTTGAGCTACTGTTTAACACTTGTTGAGTCGTATATTTGTTTCAAATGGTTTTCCTGCTCTGGCAACACACTGAGTTGTGATAACAAATTAAATGAATTTTTTTGTATTTTCCACAATATAATTCTCCGTGGAAAATAGCCGCATGATCACTAAAGAACAAAAATAATTAAAAACTTATCGTTGATCAGCAATTCACAGCAGAAGAAGTACGAAGGCAACAATAATTACAAATCCATCAACATTAATTACAAACTTAACAACACTCTTAATGTAATTTAAATTAATAATAATTACGATTTTCAGAAGTGACAAGAAATCGGACCCGCAGCAAACTAATAAATGTTATTTCAGAATGAAGTTGTTACTACAAAATTAAACTTAGATATTTACTTAATAATTAGATCTAGACAGCGCTTAATCATATTGCAACAACAAATGCCCGGAGGCGGGTTCTGGAAGTTGAAGCAGCCAAGCGAAACAGTCACTAATATTAACATTAAGGTTGTTTGCAGCACTTAAAAATTAATTCGTAACAGGTTTATAGAAACTAAATTAAACTTAAATTTAAAAAATATAAAGGGCTGAAACCTCACGAGGTGATCAGAACTTCGGTTTTTGGTTTTTTCAATGAGGATTGCATTCACTTGCCACCTGTGTTATAAAGTTGGTGTGACAGTTTTGACCGTACTGATTTCTATTTTAACTAACATACATTTACTTATACATACAACAACAGCCAAACAGGTCAAAAGCTTTAGTAGCAAGGGTACAGGAATCCAATATAACACGAAAAATCGTATTTTAGAACTTTATACCGAAAGTAATATACAAAATTATACTGATATTTCTAACCGTGTAACTGACCATATTCTAGAACTTTAACCAAAAATCATTTTAGAATTCGGGTAAGGAATAACAAAGTTCCATCGTACTTCGCCTTATTCCAGAGCTTTATCAAAAATTTATTTTAGAATTCCATTCCCAACACCCATATCAAATTTGATGATACCCCATTAAGGAATTGCCAGGTTCCATCCTACTCCAGAATTTCATCCAAAACTCATTTTAGAATCCCATTTCCAATACACATATCGATTTTCATCAAAATCGGTTGAGAAATGGGCCAGTTTCATCATACTTGGCCTTATTCCAGAACTTCATCCAAAAAACATGTTAGATATCCTATTTCCGACACACATGTCAAATTTCATAATAATCGGTTGATAAATAGACAAGCGCAAGTTCCATCATATAAACAATTTGTTAACTACTTACTCACTACATCCTAATGCAACCCCAACTCAACTCCAACTCAACTTCAACTCAACCCTCAAATTTACCCCTAACTTAACCTTCAAATCTATTCCCAATTCAATGCCCAATTCAATAATAATCAAACCAGCATACATAAAAAAATCGTAAATATTTATAAAAGCAGGTATTTTGGGTCAATTCGTATGGCAGGTACCCCACCCTCTTGACGTACAGTCTCCAAAAGCTTTTCAAATCTCCGCCTTGACCATAGAAACAGATTGGCGAAAAAAAATTCAAAATCGGACAAGCCGTTCTCGAGATACCATGGGTCCAGACATCCAGACACATAGACTGACGGACGGACATTTTTTTTTTTTTGCATTTTCAGACTTTTTTTTTGCATTTTCAGAGGTGGAGATTTGAAAAGCTTTTGGTGACTGTACGTCAAGGGGGTGGGGTACCTGCCATACGAATTGACCCAAAATACCTGCTTTTATAAATATTTACGATTTTTTTATATATGCTTATTTGATTATTGGATTGGGCATTGAATTGGGAATTGATTTGAAGGTTAAATTAGGGGTCAATTTGCGCGTTGAGTTGAAGGTGAGTTGGAGTTGAGTTGGGGTTGGATTAGGATGTAGTGAATAGTTAACAAATTTTTTATATGATGAAACTTGTCTATTTCTCAATCGATTATTATGAAATTTAATATGTGTGTTAGAAATTGGGTTCTAAAATGAGTTTTTGGATACATTTCTGGAATATGGTCAGTTAAACGGTTAGAAGTATCAGTATAATTTGTTATACTACTTTCGGTATAAAGTTCTAGAATATGATTTTTCGTTTTAAATTGGATACCTGTACCCATGTTACTGAAGCTTTTGACCTGTTTGGCTGTTATTTTATAAGTAAATATATGTTGGTTAAAAAGAAATCAATAATGTCAAAACTGTCACACCAAATTTATGACATTATTGAAGATACCAAAGACCGAAGTTCTGATCACCTCGTGATGTTTCAGCCCTTTATATTTTTTACTTTAAAATGACACTTTTTTCATGAAAATTGGTTCAGTATTTTTATAATTAATTTTGAATGAAAACGCAACCAAAATTGATGATTATGAATGATTTCATTCATTGACCTTATTAAGGTTTTGACATAGACGGGGGATTGCATCAGATGAAGCGTCTTCTTACTTCTTAGCGTCTACATCTCGAACTTGTTTTAGCTCCTGCTGTTCATCAACGCCCGTGAGATGGTGATTTCGCAGTGAAGTTAGGACGACAAATCGATCGTCCCTCTCAGATGTACACCGATACCGATTTCTTATTGATTGCATCCTTCTTGCAATAAAGCAACAACTTGTGCGGCTTTTTCTGGAGTAGTATGGTAGAGATTTGTTCAGGTCAAGGTCTAATAAGTGACTGATGGCAAACATCATTAGTCAACATGGTATTATACAGGAGATTGCAGCACGCCAGTTGTATTCGCCAATTGTTTGTTGAAACATCGCGTTTTGCTACGATTGCTTTAATTTGAAAAGTACTGTATAGATTTTAATGATTCAAGTGTTCTTGTAATAATAAGCTGTCAAAAAAAAAATTGTTTTACGAAAGTCGGTTAAGCCTTTTTAAAACAATATGCCTTTTTGTACGGTGGAGGTTTGAGTCGATTTAGTTGCTCGGGAGTGTATTTGTACCTTTACAATAATTTTGCTTTAAGGTGCTATTCCACTTGACTGAATTGACTGATAGTAAAATTAAAGGAAGATACAAATATATATTTGCTAGATGGGCGAATGAAACAAAAACCCTTCTCAGTCAAGAAATATTTGTGTCTGTAGTAGTGTGACTGCAATAAAAAGTATCAAATTGAGAACATTTTATAGCAGTCACACTAACACACATGCATAAAATTAGTATATGATGAGAAATATTTCCCGCACACTAATAATTTTATGGTTAATATATTTTTCAAAGTTTCTCCTTAAAATTTTGCTATAAAAAAGTAAAAATAAAAAAAACCCATGACGTTTTTTTGGTAGGCATTTTTTTAATTTTTACGGAAAATATACTAAAAAATATAATTCTGATGTGACTATTAATAATATTTAATTTTTTAGATAATTTTGAGGTACAAAATTAACTGAATTAATAGGAATATTTAATTTTTTTTATAATTATTGGTTATGTTTTTGTGTGCTGTCAAAATTTCTCCTCAAAATTTTGCTATAAAATAAAAAAAATTACAAAAATGTTGCCTTTGTCTATTACATAAAGTTTCGAACTATTTTTCTCTTTCCCTCTTTTTTTACTATCAGTCAATTCAGTCAAGTGGAATAGCTCCTTTAATTTGAATTGTTCAAATACCGAAATCCTAAAGCATTCACATCACGGCAATACCTTACTATTTAAAAAAATATATTTTAAGATCTAAACGATAATTTTGAAACGATAAACAAAAATATGAATTACATAAAATTTATTAATTGGAAATAATTTCAAGGTGCACATTTCAAAAAGGTACGAGACACTCCAAACACTAACCGAAAAACATTTTAATGAATTTTAATTAATCGTAAAATGTAGCAACCGCGGTTTAGTTGTGTAGTTTTCACGTTTGTTTTGTTTTCGTTTAAAAAAAAGAAATTAACAACAAATTTGTAAATATGAACTAATTAAATTATGTCAAGTTTAATTATTTATTATTTAACAAATGAATTAAATTTACTTTAATATTTTATATTTGGAAAATAGGAAGACATATTTATGTAAAATAATAAAATTTTAGAGCTAACAATTTTATTATTTACAACAATAAAAACTATTTTTAGCTTAAATTTATTTAATTGAAATTGCTGAAGTTTTTTAGAGCGAATCTGCCGAGTTAAATAGTAAAATTTTTATTATTTTATTGACTTAAATTATTTTATTATGTGTTCAATTAAAAATAAAAAGATTTCAATTTTCATAACACAGCCGTAAATAATAGATTCGTCACGGGTCCGAACTCTGTGATAATATTTTTTTGTGTAATAATTTTTTGATGATGATCATCATAATTTAATTGATTGATTTTGATGATGATATCATAATTTAATTGATTGATTTATAAGTAAATATACACTTAGGTTTAAGAAGGATTATAAATAAATAGTAAAGTATAATAGTGTGGTATAATAATTTTGATTTGTTATTTTACATAATGGAAGTGAAAACAATTTTTTGTAATTATGTTATAATTATATTCCAATTAAATATTTTTGTAATTATAATTTCAATTACATTTGTAATTAAAATAATAATTACGATCGAATTTCATTACGATTTTGAAGTAAATATTTTATTTTCAGGGAGAATCACCCATTAATCTAATGTTTGAATATATTTTATTGTATAGTATATTAATATCTCTTCTCTTACTTTTAATTTTTATTTTTAGTTCGGATTTACGAACAAAAGCTAAATAAATAAATAAGAAACATAAAAAAGAATCAGATGATGATTATGTGCCAGCTACCAGTATGTATTAAAATAAAATATATTGCTGAAAATAGTGCTTCATCGAAATACTGCGTACCTATTTCAGATGAACCTGACGAAGCTGATATGTTGACAAAATTTGATGTGAATGAATCTGAAGTGGAAAGTGAAAGTGATATAAATAGTTGCAATATACAGAGTGATTTGACAACAAACGACGCAATGAATGCATTGTTGGCGTTACCAAGATTTGTCCTGAGAGCCGATGGCTGGAACAACTGCTGATGTTGTGTGCGGTAAGCCGGTACATAAAATTGTTCGCTAACAAACTAGAGTCTAATAAATTGTTGACTAATTTAAAAAGTAAGTATTCATCCATTAAAGTTCTTCTATCCTCCAATGAGATCAGACTGAACTTTTGTCTACGTCTCTCATATGTCATATAGCCAGTGGAGGGAATAAATTTAAAACACATAAACCTTGTGAATTTTTTTTGCATGCATTCAATCCTGTAGTTATAATCATCATAAAATGGATTCCAGTTTTGAGATTAATATTCAAGATTAGTTCTAACAAGGCTAGAGTATAGTAATGAGAGAGTTGAAGGATGTCCTATGTTTTGAAAGAAGTACGACAAATTAGATCAATATGTTTATCAAACGTAATTTCTGGTACGACATATTTCAATACGGCATATTTTAGTACGGCATTACGGATTACCCTCGATTAGACAAGCAAAAAAATTCAAAAAATTAAGTTTTTTAATTATATGAACAATTTTTTTACAAGTTATTTTAATTCGTTGCATATGTATAAGTTTCAATATTAATAGAAATTAAAACGTTTTTCAAAAATTTGTATTTTTAATAATTATTCACATGCTAAAATAGAGAATGCCCCAAAGCCGCTTAGGCATTGGACCCTTTGCGCAAGGATAACAGATAAACGTCAGAAAAATTGCAAACATATTATCAGTTATTGTAATATTTACGTTTGTATTTCACATATGTATGTACTAAATAAAAACTCCCAAAGCCGCTTAGCATAGGTCCTATCCGCGCAAGGATGACATGAAATTATGTAGATTCCGCTTATTTTTATATTGTAGTTAACAAAAATTTAATGGGGTCTTCCTTTTCGATGGGGCAGTTTAATTGTATTTTTTCGGGATTTTTCATTCGAGAATATGATGGTATCCTGTACTCTAACGTATATTTCAGGGGATACCATCATATTCCCGAAAGAAAAAATTCCCAAAAAAATTGAAAAGTACAAAATAAACTGCTTCATCAAAAAGGAATGTCCCATTAAATCTTTGTTAACTAAAATATGAAAACAAAAGCGATTTACATAAATTCATGGCATATTGACACTATGGCATATTTCAGTATGGCATATGGTACAAAATTGTATATTTCACGACTTGGCTATTTCTTAACCAAGTATGATTATATGATTAAATTCGACTTATAAGATGGAAATATTAATGGGATTCTAAAATGATTATTTTAATGAAGTTCTGGAGTATGGCCAATTAAGGTGGAACTTGACTATTTATTAACTGTTTGACTATACTGAAATTCATTCACTTAATAGAACTGTCCTTTACCTTTTGGAGTTTTCCTTGATTTAATAAAATTTGTCTTTAGTTAACAGAATTCTCCTATAATTAATAGAACCATGCATTACTTAAGAAAATGTTCTTTCACTTAATTGTCTTGACTATGATTCGGCCTTTCGATAGGTTCGGTCTTTCGGCACAATCAGCCTGTCGACACATTCGGCTTTTCGACAATCGGTCTTTCGATACTCGGCCTTTTAACAATTTCGACCAGCCTTCCGCAATTCGACCTTTCGACATTTGGCCTATCGGCTTTCGGCCTTTTGACCCTATTCCATTTCAAATACGTGGAACGCCTGCCAGGCTCGGCACTTTTAAAATTTTGCCCGGCGCATGCTCAAAAATTTTGTGAAATTCTCAAAAATCGACCTTCGAACAAAAATCTTTTATATACACTCTGTCTGACTTGTTTAACCTTCACTCTGTGTATAGCTTTCTATCACGTTGTCTGTGTATAGGGGTCAATCTGACCCCATGGATATCTTCATATATTTCATAGGGAAAGTAATTAAAAGTTGTTTATTTTCCTATTAAATATTTCTATTTTTCTTGAAAAAGTAATTACATTCACAAAAAAATCACATTTTAATTAGTCAAATTTGTGTTTTAACCAGATGTGTCATCTGATACCACTTAATCTTAATCCGAAACCATTTCTTATTCTGATGCCTGCTATACATAGGATTTTGGTGTGGTTTGACAAGATGCTCATCACAAAAATGACATCTTGTTCTGGTTTTCGTATCAGATCATCGAGAGCGCAAGTAACATATTGGTTGTTTGCTAACGGTCTTAGCCGTCACTTCTTCGCCTGTTGATTCCCGTCTTATTAACCTATTTATAATCCCATTTTATAACCTATTGTTGTTTTTACTTTTTTTTTATCTTTCGAGGGTGAGCTGGCTTGCACCAGTTGCATAAAAAATAATTTTTGAAACGATTTTCTTTAGGATAAAATTCTCAAGTGTTAGGCTGCTATCAAAACAAAATGTTGAAGATTTAGTTCTCCTTTTTTTAATTCCCCCTTATTAGTAAAATCTTTGGCAAACCGGGTTTATTTTGTCTAATTGTTCCAATTAGTGTAGTTTTTTTCTGTAAAATTTGATCGGCTAAAGTACAAATAGTAAAAAAGTTGTCCATGCTAATTTTTCTTTCTATGTTGTCGTACGGTGCGGATATCCGATTTACTAAATTCAAGGTGTAATCAACCGAATGAGGCTTCCTTGGTTGCCCATCAACAAGTACTTCTTCGTTCAATAATAAGAGTTCCTTACTTACAACCCATACTTCCCTGGTTGACTGTCGGGAAGAATATCTTCCTCGAGTTAGAACCAATTGTTCATCAATAGTTGAATTTGAAGATGGTTTATAAGGTTCTCATAGAATATCATAGCTCAATGAAATGAACGGTCGTCAAGACGGTATAATTCATAAAATCGCTCGTCCCAGTTCTTATGAGCGCCGGCGTAAATTAAAATGCCAATCAGAGCAAACATTTCCACCGAATTAGTATCATAACAAGCACGGTGGTTTTCTGTTATTTTACTATTCATTGTATAAAACTGCCAGGCTTTTCTATTGGTCTCAGTCACGAAATATTCACCAATGTTTCTGGGATGATTTCTTGGAAAGCTAGTAACTGAGTGGTAAGATTGTTTGCTGTTTGCACCGTCAAGCCTTCTCTTTCTCGTAGTAGTAGAACGCGTGTTCCAACATGTTCTTGTTCATTTCCTCGATCGTCAGTGCAAGGTTCAAAGTTTTCATCAACTTCAAAATTTATCGACTCAATATGCTCATCCTCATCGGAATCACAAACGTTTATGGGCTCAGCTTATTCACCCTCGTCGCAGTGGGAAAAATCCACAACAATATTGTCGATCGCTAACTCTATCGAAAAGTTTACGGAGTTCTTGGCTGCTCTGTCTTTTTCCAGCTATAATAGCTATATTTACAACCAGGACTAACTACTTTTACTGGTAAGCATCTTGAATTACAAACACAAACTAAACCGGCAATATCGTTCATTGATCGTTCGGAGCAGTTCCTCTCTCAATCTCACTTACTAATTAGCAGAAAAATTGCACAAAACATCACAGACTTATGCAATACATTTGCATAAACATAGAAAGTAAGTCATTTTTTGATTTATATAGAAAATAACACCTGAAAATAGCTTGGGGTCATTTTGACCCCAGTACACAGAAATGTGCTTGGTTTATTTCAGACTATCGTAATTACCAAATTTACAAGTAATTTGGGCCCGTTTTTCATTGTATTGCGTATATAAGATATTAGTTGAGGCTATCTTATAGGACATGGGCCATTTAAATAATAAGAAACGCAGTTTTTTCATTTTAAAATCGACTGGGGTCAATTTGACCCCAATACACAGAGTGAAGGTTAAGAACACTTACTTTTTTTTAAACATCAGATTGTTTCTCCAATACTATGTATAATTAAACAAATTATAATTGTTATATCGGAAGAGGGCTCTATTAAGAAAATATCCCATACAGTAATTTGCAGGTACTTTAGAGAACTCTCTCTAGAGAGGTACTTTTTTTAAATAAAACAACTTTGTTTAAGAACAACTGAAACATCTCGTTTCTAAGGCTAAAAAATAAAAATAAAAGAGTGTAGGGTCTCAGTTCGTGATTATCCATAGCTATCCATAGCTTTGCGGATGATGCCACATTGCATTCTTGTATTTCATTCGAGGCGGAGCCTAGCATTACAGATCTAAATAATAAACGGTCAGAAGTCGTAACTTCTCTTAATTCCGATTTAAGTACAATTTTTAAGTGGGGTAACAACAACTTAGTACAATTTAACGAAAAAAAGACACAAATATGCACATGCTCACGTAAAAAAAGTCGCAACGACTACCCATTTGTGGTAAAAAACCATATCCTTGTGGGTTACGACTCAATTCGACTGCTTGGTGTTCAAATAAGTAACAAACTCAAATGGAATGAACACATTGTTGCATTGGCTAAATCAGCTTCAAAAAAACTCGGGTTCCTGAATCGATGCAGAAGGTTTTTCAAATCGCATCAAGTTCTCCAGCTATATAAAACCTTCATCCGACCATGTATAGAGTATTGCTGTCAAGTTTGGGGAGGTGCGTCTGGTACCACCCTCCACTTATTGGACAGGGTTCAACGCCGCGCTATCAGAGTAATACGGAATCC
Organism: Tipula helvola; assembly: GCA_963556165.1. Classification (NCBI taxonomy): domain Eukaryota; kingdom Metazoa; phylum Arthropoda; class Insecta; order Diptera; family Tipulidae; genus Tipula; species Tipula helvola. The sequence goes on along the minus strand of OY744483.1, from coordinate 94,229,918 downwards.
CAAACTTACTCAAGAACTAGACAGCTTACAGCATCGCAGAGATGTTGCAGAACTCTGCGTCTTCTACAGATGCTTACATGGTAAATGTTCTGCAGAACTATCGGAGAAAATACCACCATTCGTTACAACAACAAGAGTAACGAGAGGAACAACCAATGCACATAGGTTTACGGTGAAGCTCCCGAAACCTCGAACTGAAGAAATCAAGCGCGAATTTATATACCGAACATCAAAAAAGTGGAATTCGCTAATACATTTCAAATTTCCGAAGGAATATAAAATGAATAAATTTAAGGTAGCTATTAATCTTTACTTGCAGGATCGCGCATTGGGTGCAGAAGCTCTGACAGTTACAAGGAGCTAGGACCGTTAATAAGTCCGCTCTGCACCCAATTAAAAAACTAATAAAAAAAAAAAATAAAAAAATAAAAAAAAGTTCGTGATTAAACCTTGGCGTGTACGCAACTATGCCTAAAGGAAAGTTCTTTAATATAGAAGTAAAAGCCCAAATTCGGGCTTTTAAGGAGGACGGCCATAGTATCCGGGAAATTGCTGCTTAAATTGGAAGAAGTTCAACCGTTGTGCATAATTACCTAAGTAACATCCAAAGGTATGGAAAAAACAGTAAAGGACGTGTGAGCATGGCTACAACAATCCAAGATCCACGGGCCATTCTTACACTGAAAAAAAAAACGTTGTTATTATTTAGGAAAGATATTTTGTTATAATAATTTTGTAGCATTTAAGAAATATCTTTAATCGCAACGATATTTCTCATTTCAATTAAACAAATTTCATTTTGTCCCAAGAAATAGGAAATTGTAAAATTTAAAAATAATTTTAAATAAACAGTTAGTAAAAACAATGGTAGCTTCATTTATATTAACAAAATATTTGTAAATAATACAAAATAATTAAAATTTTATTTAAAATATCTCATTTTTACTATTAACTAAATATTTATTTAAATTTCAAATGGATATTTATCTAAAACAACAAAATATTTAGTTGTACATACAAATAAATAAAAAGTATAAGTATAATAAGAAGTTTTGTTATTTTTAAAATTGTATTCTTCTCCTTTCCCGTATTCTCCTATCCTATCTACACCACATGTGCTTTCAATTCGTGTCCTAATTACAAGTGGTTGAGTTTCGAAGAATTATACAAATTATTTTAGTGCTCGTATATAACGTTTTTTTAAACTAAAATATTAATAATAATAGTTCACTGCGTGTGACTATCTACAAACAAAGTAAGTATTTATGTATATGTTTTTAAATTATCGTACATGCACATAATGTATAATTACAAATTCACAGATATACTTTACCGTTATTAGTTTATTTTAGCGGCAGCACATTATTTCGTTTTATTAATTTTTTTATTAATTTTCTTAGTTTATCATATTTGTTTATCTTAATAAAATTTTTTTGAAACAGTCGTTTATTGTTATTAACATAAAATATAGTTTTTAAAGTAGTATAGTTATTATAGTTTATATAGTTTAAATGAAATATTTTAAGTGTTCGATAATTATTGGCCCCATTAAAGAGTTAATATTTCATCTTAGAAAAGTTCATAAGCTAGGAACTTATGATATATTTCGTTGTGCAGAACCAAACTGTACAAGCTCATTTCAAAACGTAAGAGCATTCCACAGGCATGCTCTAATGAAATATTCCGGTATCGATCAGGTTATTAGTGAATCTAAGGAATTACGTGACGCGAATTACTCGCCTTCATCTTGTGACTTCACAACAAAATCGGATTATTTTGAGAGTAGCACCCGACAAAACACTAATTCAATAAGCTCCGCGGTTCAAATTAATGCGTTTGATTACTCTGATATTACAAACTGTTTCGAAATAAAAGCTAATAATTTTCTATAACTTCAATAAATCTGATGTGTTAGATGTTCAAAATTCGATCATCCATTCCATTTTAGGGCCTATTATGAATGCTGTCAAAATTTTAGTACAGCAAACTTCACCTAACTTATATTCTAAATACATCAGAATTTTTTTAATTTTTGTAAAAATCCCTTTCTTAATTTTGACACAGATTACAAATTCTACAAATTTCTAGAACAAAATAAATTAATATCACCAATAAGGCAATTTAATATTAATAATGAAATTGTCCAATGCTTTACAAGCGGAGAAATCGGGTTCGACGCATCTAAAACTGTCGGAACTCTCTTACCACTTCAATATCAATTTCGAAAAGTTTTTGAAAAAGACGATTGCTTGTTACATTGCTTAGCTGAAATAGAAAAGTTAAGATTAGGAAATCATAACATATCAAATTTTGTACAAGGGCTACTTTGGGAAGAAAAACTAAAAGGACGTAATGAATTAATGGTCCCATATTTTCTATACATCGACGACTTTGAGGTTAATAACCCACTGGGCTCCCATGCTAAATCCAAATGTGTTTCCAATATTTATTATTCCTTCCCCGTTTTTCACCATACCTCAAAACTTAGTTCAATTTTTTTAGCAGCTTCTATAAAGTCTGCTGATTTAAAACAACATGGCAATATATTATGTCTTAAAGAAATAATTAATGAACTAAAACTATTAGATGAAAATGGATTAGAAATAAGCACAAGCAAGGGTATAAAACGCGTTCATTTTATATTAGGCTTAGTTCTAGGTGATAATTTAGGGCTGAACTCTGTACTAGATTTTAATAGTTCTTTTAGTGCCAATTCATTCTGTCGGCTGTGTAAAGAAGAAAAATCGAACACGAAGATACTATGTGTAGAAAACGTGACCAGCCATAGAAATAAAGATAACTATACCCAAGACGTTTATGAAAAAGATCCGCAGACTTCAGGAATAATACGCGAGTCAATTTTTAATCAAATTCCATCGTTCGAAGTAGCGTCAAACTATTCAGTATGTATTTCACTCTTGATGTTCTTAATTCTCGGAAGCAATCATTTAATTATGGTTCAATTGAAATCAAAAATTTATCTCCTGCCATTACTAAAAATCACTTAAAAAACTTTCATTTTAAAATGAGTGCCCGAGAAATGATGACCTTTATACACTTCATTCCTTTGATGATTGGGGACTTAGTACCATCAAATGATGAAGTCTGGGGTTTCCTACTAAATATAATCGATCTTAATGATATATTATTACTGCACGAAATTCCACAATCAACCATTGACGTTCTACAAGACAAAATCAAATTACATAATTCGGAATATATTCGACTTTTTAGTGATAGTCTTAAACCCAAGCAACACTTTTTGACCCACTATCCAACTGTAATAAAACAATCAGGACCGCCTCGTAATTTTTGGAGTATGCGATTAAGGAGTTATAAGGAGTTTAAATTATACAGTAAATCAATTACTTCTCGAAAAAATATTTGTTTATCTTTGGCAAAAAAATATCAATTTAAATTTGCATATACTATGACTAATAATTTGAATGAATTGCTCGAAATTGATCGAAATTTCGTAATCCATAATAGTAAATATACCAGTTCGTACTTACTTAAACCTTTCCAATGAAATTATAGAATGTTTTTCCATGATCTTTATAAATCTATTCAGTATAAAGAAAATTTTTGCCTGTTCTTTATTGACAACCACAGAAGAGTTCATGTCTTCAAAATAGTACATATTATAATAATCGATAACTTTGATGTCAAAGCTCTTTGTTTAGAACTGATTATAGATCGATATGATCCACATTATAGATCTTATAGCTTAAATTCCTCTTGTGATTCTGTAACTGTTAAAAACATTGACGATTTTGTTGCGATTCCGATTGAAATATCTAAACTTTTCAATGGGAGTAGTATGATTCGGCCTAAACACTATTTCAATTGATATGTACAATATTTAAAAAACTAAAAATGCATCTTAAAATTTTAATTTAAATATTTGTACTTTGTATATAATGTATTTACTCGTATATGCTAAATGTTAATTTTTTTTATTATAAGTACGTATAATGTTATATATTTTTTATAAGTAAATTTTTGTTTAACTAAGTCGCTTGTAGGTATAATTTGGTTACTTTGGACAATATAGATTTAATAGTAAACATTATTAATCAAATATGGATTCTCAAGCAAACAATTCTGAATGTAATTCAGAACAGGATAAAACAAATACTGTTTTACAAAACACCAGTGAAAATCCAGCAATAAACGACACAGAAGAAGTACAATCCAATACTTTCGCAGACGGTCTTAATAATTATATTACAATTGGGGTAATAAATACCAATATTGCATTTGACGAACAAAATGAACTGTTTGAATTGTTAACAAAATGGAATTTGACGAACTTATTCGAATATTTAAATGGTAAGTTTATTAGATTAATTAAGTAGCTAACATTTAAAATTACACATGAAATATTTCTATGTTTAATTTTAGCCAAAAACGTAACTATAAATCATTTAAGAAAAATGAGCTTTCGTCAAATGGACATGCTTTTAAAGGATTTTCAGGCTGGAACGAAAATATACTTTGAACACGAACTTCTTAACTGGCAATGCGAACAAGGAATAACAATAAATTGCAGCCATGAGCGCGATATGCAAACAAGAACTACCGTAACATCCTTTCTGTCATCATGTACGGAGCCATCATCGCCAATGTCAAGCTCGTCAATTAAGAAAACTTCACATACTCGTAATATTAACTGCAGTTTAAGACAAATCATTTCATCGAAAATTGAAGGAAATATGATCATCTCTCATTTTGCGGAACATAAAGATTTCAACGAAGAACATCGGAAATTATTGGCGGATCTTCTACTATATTGAAAATAAACTACCATTAACAACGGACGCATGTGCAGAAATTTCTGCTAATATTAAGTTGATGTTTTCATCAGAACATAAGAGGTAAATATTTTTTCTAGAATAGAACCTATATTTTCCTAGCATCGTACGCACATATACCGTAGAGTCGTTGCCATAAAAATAGTTATGGCACTCAGTTTTTCGAAATCGTATAGCAGTTCATCAAAATATTTATTTTAATTATTAACACCGGGTGTTTCATTTAATCAACAATTTTATATAATTGAAATGTCATGCACTTTCGAACTAGAAAATAGTATTTGCAACACACTGCAGTCTATTTTATTAGAAATATTGAGTATTAAATGATGAAAATGATCATCAATAAATGAGCAACGATCAAAAAAAACATTTTTAGATTTTCAAGTAACTCTTTTTATGGAAACGATAGTAACATTGTACAAAAACACACGGCTGTGAAGTTTATAACAATAACAAAAAAATGTACATGTATTGTTAATACACTGTAAAATTAGATTCTTATAAGAATTTTAAATGAAATAGTTTAAACAGAAAATTTTGAGTGAAGCAAATTCACACACAAATACAAATTTAAAATGTAAACGCCACAATACACAAGCGATTAGCACTTGCCTAAAGAACGAAATGGCCAAAATGCTCAAAATAGATGGGAGAGACACTTCTCTTCTTAGAAATTCATTGAAATATTTTATTATATCGAGTGTTTTATTAAATGGCCAATAACAAGGCATCGTAGAGTTTGTACCAGAATGCCACCATAAACACTTGATAAGTTGTTGCTTTTTGCACGAAATGGCCCATGTGCCATTTCCATATGGAGGGGAAGAGTAGTTTTTTTTTCTTACAAATTCATGGAGATATTTTTTTGTATCGAGTGTTTTATTAAACAGCCAATAACAAGACATCGTAGAGTTTGTACCAGAATGCCACCATATACACTTGGTAAGTTGTTGCTTTTCGCACGAAATGACCCATGTGCCATTTCCATATGGAGGGGAAGAGTAGTTTTTTTTTTCTTACAAATTCATGGAGATATTTTTTTGTATCGAGTGTTTTATTAAACAGCCAATAACAAGACATCGTAGAGTTTGTACCAGAATGCCACCATATACACTTGGTAAGTTGTTGCTTTTCGCACGAAATGACCCATGTGCCATTTCCATATGGAGGGGAAGAGTAGTTTTTTTTTTCTTACAAATTCATGGAGATATTTTTTTGTATCGAGTGTTTTATTAAACAGCCAATAACAAGACATCGTAGAGTTTGTACCAGAATGCCACCATATACACTTGGTAAGTTGTTGCTTTTCGCACGAAATGACCCATGTGCCATTTCCATATGGAGGGGAAGAGTAGTTTTTTTTTCTTACAAATTCATGGAGATATTTTTTTTGTATCGAGTGTTTTATTAAACAGCCAATAACAAGACATCGTAGAGTTTGTACCAGAATGCCACCATATACACTTGGTAAGTTGTTGCTTTTCGCACGAAATGACCCATGTGCCATTTCCATATGGAGGGGAAGAGTAGTTTTTTTCTTACAAATTCATGGAGATATTTTTTTGTATCGAATGTTTATTAAACAGCCAATAACAAGACATCGTAGAGTTTGTACCAGAATGCCACCATATACACTTGGTAAATTGTTGCTTTTCGCACGAAATGACCCATGTGCCATTTCCATATGGAGGGGAAGAGTAGTTTTTTTTCTTACAAATTCATGGAGATATTTTTTTGTATCGAATGTTTTATTAAACAGCCAATAACAAGACATCGTAGAGTTTGTACCAGAATGCCACCATATACACTTGGTAAGTTGTTGCTTTTCGCACGAAATGACCCATGTGCCATTTCCATATGGAGGGGAAGAGTAGTTTTTTTTTTTCTTACAAATTCATGGAGATATTTTTTTGTATCGAGTGTTTTATTAAACAGCCAATAACAAGACATCGTAGAGTTTGTACCAGAATGCCACCATATACACTTGGTAAATTGTTGCTTTTCGCACGAAATGACCCATGTGCCATTTCCATATGGAGGGGAAGAGTAGTTTTTTTTTTTCTTACAAATTCATGGAGATATTTTTTTGTATCGAGTGTTTTATTAAACAGCCAATAACAAGACATCGTAGAGTTTGTACCAGAATGCCACCATATACACTTGGTAAATTGTTGCTTTTCGCACGAAATGACCCATGTGCCATTTCCATATGGAGGGGAAGAGTAGTTTTTTTTCTTACAAATTCATGGAGATATTTTTTTGTATCGAGTGTTTTATTAAACAGCCAATAACAAGACATCGTAGAGTTTGTACCAGAATGCCACCATATACACTTGGTAAATTGTTGCTTTTCGCACGAAATGACCCATGTGCCATTTCCATATGGAGGGGAAGAGTAGTTTTTTTTCTTACAAATTCATGGAGATATTTTTTTGTATCGAGTGTTTTATTAAACAGCCAATAACAAGACATCGTAGAGTTTGTACCAGAATGCCACCATATACACTTGGTAAATTGTTGCTTTTCGCACGAAATGACCCATGTGCCATTTCCATATGGAGGGGAAGAGTAGTTTTTTTTCTTACAAATTCATGGAGATATTTTTTTGTATCGAATGTTTTATTAAACAGCCAATAACAAGACATCGTAGAGTTTGTACCAGAATGCCACCATATACACTTGGTAAGTTGTTGCTTTTCGCACGAAATGACCCATGTGCCATTTCCATATGGAGGGGAAGAGTAGTTTTTTTTTTTCTTACAAATTCATGGAGATATTTTTTTGTATCGAGTGTTTTATTAAACAGCCAATAACAAGACATCGTAGAGTTTGTACCAGAATGCCACCATATACACTTGGTAAATTGTTGCTTTTCGCACGAAATGACCCATGTGCCATTTCCATATGGAGGGGAAGAGTAGTTTTTTTTCTTACAAATTCATGGAGATATTTTTTTGTATCGAGTGTTTTATTAAACAGCCAATAACAAGACATCGTAGAATTTGTACCAGAATGCCACCATATACACTTGGTAAATTGTTGCTTTTCGCACGAAATGACCCATGTGCCATTTCCATATGGAGGGGAAGAGTAGTTTTTTTTCTTACAAATTCATGGAGATATTTTATTGTATCGAGTGTTTTATTAAATGGCCAATAACAAGGCATCGTAGAGTTTGTACCAGAATGCCACCATATACACTTGGTAAATTGTTGCTTTTCGCACGAAATGACCCATGTGCCATTTCCATATGGAGGGGAAGAGTAGTTTTTTTTTCTTACAAATTCATGGAGATATTTTTTTTGTATCGAGTGTTTTATTAAACAGCCAATAACAAGGCATCGTAGAGTTTGTACCGGAATGCCACCATATACACTTGATAAGTTGTTGTTTTTTGCACGAAATGGCCCGTGTGCCATTTCCATATGGAGGGGAAGAGTAGTTTTTTTTCTTACAAATTCATGGAGATATTTTTTTGTATCGAGTGTTTTATTAAACAGCCAATAACAAGACATCGTAGAGTTTGTACCAGAATGCCACCATATACACTTGGTAAATTGTTGTTTTTCGCACGAAATGACCCATGTGCGAACAGCAACCCATGTGCGAAAAGCAACAACTTACCAATTGTATATGGTGGCATTCTGGTACAAACTCTACGATGCCTTGTTATTGGCTGTTTAATAAAACACTCGATACAAAAAAATATCTCCATGAATTTGTAAGAAAAAAAACTACTCTTCCCCTCCATATGGAAATGGCACATGGGCCATTTCGTGCAAAAAACAACAACTTATCAAGTGTTTATGGTGGCATTCTGGTACAAACTCTACGATGTCTTGTTATTGGCCATTTAATAAAACACTCGATACAAAAAAAATATCTCCATGAATTTGTAAGAAAAAAAACTACTCTTCCCCTCCATATGGAAATGGCACATGGGTCATTTCGTGCGAAAAGCAACAACTTGCCAAGTGTATATGGTGGCATTCTGGTACAAACTCTACGATGTCTTGTTATTGGCCATTTAATAAAACACTCGATACAAAAAAATATCTCCATGAATTTGTAAGAAAAAAAACTACTCTTCCCCTCCATATGGAAATGGCACATGGGTCATTTCGTGCGAAAAGCAACAACTTGCCAAATGTATATGGTGGCATTCTGGTACAAACTCTACGATGTCTTGTTATTGGCCATTTAATAAAACACTCGATACAAAAAAAATATCTCCATGAATTTGTAAGAAAAAAAACTACTCTTCCCCTCCATATGAAAATGGCACATGGGTCATTTCGTGCGAAAAGCAACAATTTACCAAGTGTATATGGTGGCATTCTGGTACAAACTCTACGATGTCTTGTTATTGGCCATTTAATAAAACACTCGATACAAAAAAATATCTCCATGAATTTGTAAGAAAAAAAACTACTCTTCCCCTCCATATGGAAATGGCACATGGGTCATATCGTGCGAAAAGCAACAACTTACCAATTGTATATTGAATGGTGGCATTCTGGTACAAACTCTACGATGTCTTGTTATTGGCCATTTAATAAAAAACTCGATACAAAAAAATATCTCCATGAATTTGTAAGAAAAAAAAAACTACTCTTCCCCTCCATATGGAAATGGCACATGGGTCATTTCGTGCGAAAAGCAACAACTTACCAAGTGTATATGGTGGCATTCTGGTACAAACTCTACGATGTCTTGTTATTGGCCATTTAATAAAACACTCGATACAAAAAAAATATCTCCATGAATTTGTAAGAAAAAAAAAACTACTCTTTGGCTGTTTAATAAAACACTCGATACAAAAAAATATCTCCATGAATTTGTAAGAAAAAAAAAACTACTCTTCCCCTCCATATGGAAATGGCACATGGGTCATTTCGTGCGAAAAGCGACAACTTACCAAGTGTATATGGTGGCATTCTGGTACAAACTCTACGATGTCTTGTTATTGGCCATTTAATAAAACACTCGATACAAAAAAAATATCTCCATGAATTTGTAAGAAAAAAAAACTACTCTTCCCCTCCATATGGAAATGGCACATGGGTCATTTCGTGCGAAAAGCAACAATTTACCAAGTGTATATGGTGGCATTCTGGTACAAACTCTACGATGTCTTGTTATTGGCCATTTAATAAAACACTCGATACAAAAAAATATCTCCATGAATTTGTAAGAAAAAAAAAACTACTCTTCCCCTCCATATGGAAATGGCACATGGGTCATTTCGTGCGAAAAGCAACAACTTACCAAGTGTATATGGTGGCATTCTGGTACAAACTCTACGATGTCTTGTTATTGGCCATTTAATAAAACACTCGATACAAAAAAAATATCTCCATGAATTTGTAAGAAAAAAAAAACTACTCTTCCCCTCCATATGGAAATGGCACATGGGTCATTTCGTGCGAAAAGCAACAACTTACCAAGTGTATATGGTGGCATTCTGGTACAAACTCTACGATGTCTTGTTATTGGCTGTTTAATAAAACACTCGATACAAAAAAATATCTCCATGAATTTGTAAGAAAAAAAAAACTACTCTTTGGCTGTTTAATAAAACACTCGATACAAAAAAAATATCTCCATGAATTTGTAAGAAAAAAAAAACTACTCTTCCCCTCCATATGGAAATGGCACATGGGTCATTTCGTGCGAAAAGCGACAACTTACCAAGTGTATATGGTGGCATTCTGGTACAAACTCTACGATGTCTTGTTATTGGCCATTTAATAAAACACTCGATACAAAAAAAATATCTCCATGAATTTGTAAGAAAAAAAAAACTACTCTTTGGCTGTTTAATAAAACACTCGATACAAAAAAATATCTCCATGAATTTGTAAGAAAAAAAAAACTACTCTTCCCCTCCATATGGAAATGGCACATGGGTCATTTCGTGCGAAAAGCGACAACTTACCAAGTGTATATGGTGGCATTCTGGTACAAACTCTACGATGTCTTGTTATTGGCCATTTAATAAAACACTCGATACAAAAAAAATATCTCCATGAATTTGTAAGAAAAAAAAACTACTCTTCCCCTCCATATGGAAATGGCACATGGGTCATTTCGTGCGAAAAGCAACAATTTACCAAGTGTATATGGTGGCATTCTGGTACAAACTCTACGATGTCTTGTTATTGGCCATTTAATAAAACACTCGATACAAAAAAAATATCTCCATGAATTTGTAAGAAAAAAAAAACTACTCTTCCCCTCCATATGGAAATGGCACATGGGTCATTTCGTGCGAAAAGCAACAACTTACCAAGTGTATATGGTGGCATTCTGGTACAAACTCTACGATGTCTTGTTATTGGCTGTTTAATAAAACACTCGATACAAAAAAATATCTCCATGAATTTGTAAGAAAAAAAAAACTACTCTTCCCCTCCATATGGAAATGGCACATGGGTCATTTCGTGCGAAAAGCGACAACTTACCAAGTGTATATGGTGGCATTCTGGTACAAACTCTACGATGTCTTGTTATTGGCCATTTAATAAAACACTCGATACAAAAAAAATATCTCCATGAATTTGTAAGAAAAAAAAAACTACTCTTTGGCTGTTTAATAAAACACTCGATACAAAAAAATATCTCCATGAATTTGTAAGAAAAAAAAAACTACTCTTCCCCTCCATATGGAAATGGCACATGGGTCATTTCGTGCGAAAAGCGACAACTTACCAAGTGTATATGGTGGCATTCTGGTACAAACTCTACGATGTCTTGTTATTGGCCATTTAATAAAACACTCGATACAAAAAAAATATCTCCATGAATTTGTAAGAAAAAAAAACTACTCTTCCCCTCCATATGGAAATGGCACATGGGTCATTTCGTGCGAAAAGCAACAACTTACCAAGTGTATATGGTGGCATTCTGGTACAAACTCTACGATGTCTTGTTATTGGCCATTTAATAAAACACTCGATACAAAAAAAATATCTCCATGAATTTGTAAGAAAAAAAACTACTCTTCCCCTCCATATGGAAATGGCACATGGGTCATTTCGTGCGAAAAGCAACAATTTACCAAGTGTATATGGTGGCATTCTGGTACAAACTCTACGATGTCTTGTTATTGGCCATTTAATAAAACACTCGATACAAAAAAATATCTCCATGAATTTGTAAGAAAAAAAAAACTACTCTTCCCCTCCATATGGAAATGGCACATGGGTCATTTCGTGCGAAAAGCAACAACTTACCAAGTGTATATGGTGGCATTCTGGTACAAACTCTACGATGTCTTGTTATTGGCCATTTAATAAAACACTCGATACAAAAAAAATATCTCCATGAATTTGTAAGAAAAAAAAAACTACTCTTCCCCTCCATATGGAAATGGCACATGGGTCATTTCGTGCGAAAAGCAACAACTTACCAAGTGTATATGGTGGCATTCTGGTACAAACTCTACGATGTCTTGTTATTGGCTGTTTAATAAAACACTCGATACAAAAAAATATCTCCATGAATTTGTAAGAAAAAAAAAACTACTCTTCCCCTCCATATGGAAATGGCACATGGGTCATTTCGTGCGAAAAGCGACAACTTACCAAGTGTATATGGTGGCATTCTGGTACAAACTCTACGATGTCTTGTTATTGGCCATTTAATAAAACACTCGATACAAAAAAAATATCTCCATGAATTTGTAAGAAAAAAAAAACTACCCTTCCCCTCCATATGGAAATGGCACATGGGCCATTTCGTGCAAAAAACAACAACTTATCAAGTGTTTATGGTGGCATTCTGGTACAAACTCTACGATGCCTTGTTATTGGCCATTTAATAAAACACTCGATATAATAAAATATTTCAATGAATTTCTAAGAAGAGAAGTGTCTCTCCCATCTATTTTGAGCATTTTGGCCATTTCGTTCTTTAGGCAAGTGCTAATCGCTTGTGTATTGTGGCGTTTACATTTTAAATTTGTATTTGTGTGTGAATTTGCTTCACTCAAAATTTTCTGTTTAAACTATTTCATTTAAAATTCTTATAAGAATCTAATTTTACAGTGTATTAACAATACATGTACATTTTTTTGTTATTGTTATAAACTTCACAGCCGTAAAAACACAATATTTAATTATATTATTACAATTTTTATTTAGATTTGTTACTATCAGAAACGGAAAAACGCTGCACCTCTAACAAATTTAAACAAAATGGTCTCGTGTATGGAACCGATCAAGTGGCAAATTCGTCTTCTAAACGTATTTCGTCATTTACAAATAAACGTATTCTTGAACCAAATGAAACGGGCGCCGACCACATCAGAGCCTTAAAGTATGAAACTTTGTCATATCAGGAGTTGATTGAAAATTGGAAAGGCAGTATGTGTGTAAGACTTGAACAAATTAATAAAGCGCTATCTACAAAGGAAATAATAGAAGCCTGGCCTAACTATAAAGATGTTGATGGGTTTAAATTGGTAAATTTAATAATTAAAATAGATAATAATAATACAATACATACTTACATAACTCATTTTTTGTAGATTGACATTGATTTTGGTGGAATGTATCTGGATACAAAAAGGATTTTCGACAATTACCAAGAATTTGAGACCAAAATTATCAAAATATTGTCTGTTAAGGTGAAGGATCAAACTTCAAAAGCCATTTTAACTAACATTCCCGAACAAAATGAAAATGTAACCGAGAGTAAGTATTATATACAAATAGAATTCGGTCAATATCACACTTGAGTGAAGTATAAGGATGGTGACGTGATGCTGATAATGAACAATATTTACAGACACTTAAATCTATCAAGTCAAACATCTACATACATCACTATAGATTTCCATACTAAGAAACCCATTTGACATAAATCATTACACTATCCCAAAAATCCCCCAAGTATGAATCGGCCGAAATCTATTGCAAATCACATTTTAAAAAATGTACACATAAATAAAAAAACATTTTCATCAAATTTAATATTCACTCTCACTGTGGGGTCGATAACGACTGAAATATTAGAGAGGGTCCATTTTAGAAAAGAAGGCATTGAAGCCAACAGTGGTTTCATCCCACTATATGCTTTAGAGACTATCATTCTAAGCTGGCTATATTATAGTCTTTATCGACGCCACAATCACAATGGGGTATTTATTAAATAATTGATGCTGTATGACGTACTCACTGTACTTAAAAAAAAAAAAATTATCTTAGGAGGACGATGTGCAGCGGTTTTTCACTTACTTAGTGCTATATTAAAACCACACTTTGCGTCAAAACGTCGCGGTGAACAACCAACAGCAACAGCTAAATTCAAAAAATACTCGATTCACGAGTCGCAGGAACATTTTTTTCTTAAATACAATACGGGAGCGGAATTAATATATTTCCTTGAAAAAAAAAAAAAACGAATGTAATAGCATCCAGCCATTTGTTGCGATCGAAGGCGAGGAGCTCATCAACCCTAGAAAAATAATCGTATACTTTGACGAAATAAAGTACATAACTTCTTCTGTGCAAGCAGCAATCGACCTGGTTTTCAAAATTTTTTTTTTATTTAATTTAAAATATCCGGAAGCATGCCACAAAGTTTGGCAATTTATCCAGCTTTATTTTTATAAAATTCAACTTAAAGACGAAATCACACATCCTGATGTTCAAATGTTAATAACAGCATTAGAAACGGATAGCGACGAATAACTTAATGGATTAGTACAGAACCACTTAGAATTAAGTAAAAACCTATGCCAAAGTAATGACAAATTGAATTTGTTTTATTGATTCTATTTATATTTTTATTATTAACTTTTAATATCTTAAAATTAATGTTTTTTTAACTTTAAAACATTTTAAAATCTGAATTATCGTTATTAATGTTTTTATTTCCATTTAAATTTTTATACAGTCCTTAAAACTGTTTTAAAAAACTAAGATTTAAAAAAAAATTGAAATGTAAGTTAAATCGAAAACTAAATAAAAAATCTAATAATTCTTTACTTTTCTTCTCATTTTACAAATACTTTCGTTATCAGAAATAAAGTTTCTTTTCACTTCATCATTCAAGTTTCGTTATCACAAACAAATTTTCATTTGTTTTCTGTTTGTTAATTAAAAGAATATCATTTGGTATTAAGAGAATTTTGTTATTTTACAATGCGGAACAATTTAACTAAACATCTTTTCTTGTTTTAACTATCTATTCTCTATACCCAAAATTTTTGTAATATTAAACACGATTTTTCTTAATATTACCTAGTTTTTTTTTTCAGGGTAAAGAAGCTTCAAATTCTACCATTTCGATTAGCAAAATAAGGGCTAAAACCGGTGTTATAGCCAGCAGAGCAAGCGTCCATCGCATAATACAGCGTTCCCCTCATTTAACATTTTAAAAAATTAAGAAAAAACCGCCGTTAAATGAAGCACGCAAAAACCAGCGTCTTTGCTTTGCAAGGCAACACATTAGATGTGACAGAGTGACATAAGGTTGTCTACTCCGATGAAAAAAAAATTAATTTGGACGGGCCAGATGTATAAAACTATTATTTTCATGACCTAAGAAAAAAGGAAATTATTTTTAGCAAAAGGCATAGTAAAGGGGGTGGTGTAATGGTGTGGGGATCAGTGTTTTTTTTTTGGAATAATTGATTTAGGTTTTCAGACAATAAAAATGACAGCAAATACCTATAAAACCGTTTTGGAACGAGCTTTTCCAAAATATACCGAATATTTTAATGGATAGCGTTGGATTTTCCAGCAGGATAATGTCCTGATTCATACTGCCAGGATAATCAAAGCGTGGATTCCGGAGCAAAATGTAGAACTATCGCCTTGGCCGCCTTAGTCACCCGACTTAAACATAATGGAAATCGTTTGGGGATGGCTATCACGGAAAGTCTACGTAGGAGGAAGGCAGTTCGAGAATAAGGACAAATTAATTGAAGCCATAAAATCAGCCTGGGCCGAAATTTCCCTTCGCTATTTGGGGTTACTTTATAATTCAATACACAATAGACTTCTTGAAGTTATTGACCAACAGTGTGGAAATACTCATTAATAATTGAAATTAAATAAAATTTACAAACACAAAAAAAAAAAGATACGAAAACTGTTCATTTTAATTGATTTTACAGCTGTCCTTAAACAAGTGAGACAAATAAATATGTAATTTTTAAAGGTGCATTCTGTTTTATTTAAAAAAAAGTAGGGGTTTTGTAAGGTACCTGCAAATTACTGTATGGGATATTTTCTTAATAGAGCCCTCTTCCGATATAACAATTAGAATTTGTTTAATTATATATAGTATTGGAGAAACAATCTTGATGTTTAAAAAAAAATAAGTGTTCTTAAACAAGTGAGACGGAGTGTATGTAGTTATATAGTAATTATTACAAAAAATGGGAAAGATGCTTTTAGAGTTTTGGTAAAGCTCAAATATCGAAATGCTGAGAAATGGTAAGTCATGAAATCATCCTTTGGAATAAATGTGAAGAATTTTGAAACTATTTTCGTTAGATATCGGTGTATAACTGTATTTCAAAAATAGCAGTCGTAAGAATCCATCGCAAATTTTACGAGCTTAGCGATGTTTTATTCATAGATTTGTAGTTTAATTCATACTTCGATGGTATTAGTTACAAAGTAATGGACGATGGGAATTATCATTTTTAAAGAATATTCAGAACATGGGCATTTCAACATTCCTTCTAGCAGGCTTCATCATATTTATGTAGATTTGGTCGGACCATTACCTCCATCAAATGGAAATATCTCCATTCTTACGATAATTGACAGATTTACGCGCTGGCCAGAAGCATTACCTCTTGTTGATATGACAGCAATGAAAAGCAATTCTTATTTGAATTGAATCAGATTCGTTCATTTCTTATTTAAATGAAATACAAATCTTATATTTCAAAGATTCGAATACGCTCGAAAATATAACCTCCCAGTGTAAGGTTTATGCTTAGAATATTCACCCCATATCAACGCTGGTTGACAATAATCCCAGTTCCTAAGGAGTCCTTGCGGTTGCTCAGAAAGAGTAATCCAGCCCCTAAAATATTAAAACTCGTTCCTTTTGTAACATTCGCTTGTCGCCTTTTAATGTTACAGATGTTCGAGGTACTACTGTAATCGTTAATTTCTATTTAATTCATAATTTTTGTTTTTCATTCATTGGTAAAATTTTAAAATATCCCTTGATTCAAGCGGTTGTACTAATTCGTGTAATTGTAAAGCAAAATATGTCATGTACCATGATACTCGAGGGTTTATTTTTGTTTATGAATGGTAGCAGTAGCAGTACGTATTATTTTGTGATATCGTTGTTTATTTTATGAATTTTTTTTTTTGTGGGGGGAAATTAGAAAACCCGATATTTGTTTTTTTTTTTAATACCGGTGGCCGATATAGAAAGGAGAGGATGAAAAAATCGAACGATATGGATGGACAGTTGGTAAATACAATTCATGTGATAAAGTCTTAAAAATAAGAAGAAGATTAAATAAAAAGACTCAAAATTTAGAGCATACCAAAAGTTATGTTAGTGAATTTTTTTTTTATCAAGTGAATAAAAGAAAATAAAACTGGCAAAAGAAATTGCTAAATTTCAAAATTTCTAAAATTCAATTAAATTCACAATTTATCTAATTATATCTAAATTTAATATTTTAGTGCCTAAGTATTAATTAACATAAAAATGTATGGGTCATAACCAGAGACCTACACAAAAATATATTTATGTACGTTGTGTCGTGAATAATAGTGCTCGCACCTGTTGATATGAACTTGTACCTACATATTTCAGTAAAACTAAAATGTGTGTATAGAAACAAAATACTTATATGCATAAACTTTTGAGTAAAATTGAACTGTTTGGGTGAATAAATTTATTTTACGTGGAAAATTTAGCTGTCTGGAGGTTGCTTATTTGAATTAGACGAATTATTATTAATTGAGTTCCATATAAGGCAAATTATGAATTTCGAGTCATTGGAATAAATTAACGGATTGTTCCTTTGGTGTGTGCAGAATCATCCAGATCGTGTACGTGCAGTTTGGCGAGAGTGCAGTTATTGTATTGACATTAGCAGTTTGATTGGCGGTATATTGCGATATTTTGCGTTATATATGGCGTCTCACGATGGAATTTATCGCGGTTCTATAGTATTTTGATTTGTACCAAATTATTAACATAAATTGTTTATTTTATTTCTATATTTACTTATTTGGATATTTCATTTTTTTTATAAGTTAATTAATATTTGTTTTTTTTTTCTTTGCATAGCACATAAATAATTTACCAGGCTTCTTTGCAGCTTCAAGGTCAAATGGAAGCGCTTTCATCGGTCCTTCGATTACGCAGGGAGCATCGTAAGTAGGTTAATACTCACATTTTTTTTTTTTTTGGGATTTAATGCATAAAAAAAAAAAATATTAAATCCCAAAATATTAATTAGGTTAGGTTAGGTTAGGTTGAAGTGGCTGCTATCGCACACTTAGGCCAGCAATGGCCCGTTGTGACACCACAGGATCCCATCTCCCCATTACTCCCGTTGAAACCAACCAGAGCTATTTATATAGCGTAATAAATCTCGCACTCCACAGTCCGCGAGTTCCGAAAGGCTGTCCATACCGTACACACCCAAATACTTATGCCTTCTGTATGATAGCGCCGGACATGAGCATAGGAAGTGTTCCAAAGTCTCCTCCTCCTCTTCGTCCATGCAACTTCTACAAAAGTCATTCGTCTGTATCCCCAGCCTTCTCGCATGCTCCCCAAAAAGGCAGTGACCTGTCATTATCCCTACGACCCATCCTATTTCTTGTCTTCCCAGGGATATTAGTACCTTGGAGCGCCGCAAGTCTAGTTTTGGCCAAACCTGCTTTGCTACCCTGCACGTGAGAGTGTTGATCCACCTCTCATTTGACAAGGCGATTGCCTTTTTACTGAGCGCCCATTTTAGCACTGCCATAGTCGTACCGTACCTAGCTAGTTCGTCCGCCCTGCAGTTCCCCGTGACGTCCGAGTGACCCGGGACCCAGATTATCTGGATGCTGAAATACTCGCTCATCTCGTTAAGAGATGATCGGCAATCCAGCGCCACCCGCGACTTCAGACAAACTGCCCCAAGTGACTTGATCGCTGCCTGACTGTCCACATAAATTGCGATATCCCTCCCGGATACCACATTATGCTTCAACCATGTTATGACTTGCCCGATCGCCACCACTTCAGGCTGGTACACGCTGCAGTAGTCAGGGAGACGAACAGAAATATTAACATTAAGTTTATCACAGAAGACTCCGGCTCCTACCTTATCGTCTAGCTTCGAGCCGTCCGTGAAAAATTGCACTGCCTCGTTTTCCAGTATTGATCCTTCTCTCCAGGATTCCCTTGAGGGAAAGATGGTCCGGAAACCTTTATCGAAGCATACCATTGGTGTAATATAATCCAGATTCGCCCCTTCTTCGCCAGCGAATCTACCTATAGTCGAGTGTCCCACCTTAAGACACTTCCACTGAGAGACAGCCAAGAGTCTCGTAGCCACGTTGGCTGCCATCTGTTTACCATGAAGGTTGATTGGAATAAGGTTGAACATAACCTCTAAAGCGCGTGTAGGTGTTGTCCTAAGCGCCCCGCTTATAAGCATACAGGCCGTTCTTTGCACCTTCTCCATCATACCTCTATATGTTACCTTATCTAGAGCTGGCCACCAAACGCCCACTCCGTACATTAGCACAGGTCTTACCACGGCGGTATAGAGCCAGTATACCAGCTCCGGTTTCAAGCCCCATCTCTTACCTATAGCGTTCCTACACGAGTATAAGGCTACAATAGCCTTATTCATCCTTTCCAAAGTGTTAGGCTTCCAGCTGAGCTTACTATCAAAGATTATGCCCAGAAATCTTGCTCGGTCAGCAAAAACTAGTCCGCTGCCGTTTATGATAGGAGGGCTAACCACCGGAATTTTATATTTCCTAGTAAATAGTACCAGCTCTGTTTTGGAAGGGTTAATCCCCAATCCACACTTGCTGGCCCATTTCGTAACAATCAGGAGTGCATTCTGCATAACATCCCTAATCGTATCTAGATATTTGCCTGAGACAGCTATCGCTACATCATCAGCATATGCTACAACCCCTATCCCCTCTCTCTCTAGTTCCAGCAGCAATATATTAATCACTGCACTCCAGAGAATGGGGGACATTACACCTCCTTGTGGGGTTCCTCTAACCACCCGTCTTCTAATCTTGGACTCTCCCAGCTCCGAGGTAATAGTCCTGCTTACCAGCATCTGATTTATTAACCTACTTATAGAGCAGTCCACCTTCAAAAAAGACAATCCTTCCATGATCGCCTCCGTCTTTACATTATTAAAAGCACCCTCAATATCGAGAAATGCTACCATGCAAAACTCTTGCAAGTAAATTGATTTCTCAATTGTGCGTACTAGATCGTGCAGAGCTGTTTCCACCGACTTTCCCTTACAGTACGCATGCTGCGACATTGCCCAATTCCTGGGTTCAATTCTTGATCTAATAAACACATCTATCAATCTTTCCAGGGTTTTCAGCAGAAAGGATGATAGAGTTATAGGCCTCAAGTCCTTTGGACGAGCATGTGAGCTCTTTCCCGATTTCGGGATAAAGACTACTTTGACCTCTGTCCAATTCCTAGGAATATAGACTAGTTTCAAACATCCCCTGAAGATAACCTCTAGCCAGGGGATGATGGCTGCCGAGTTCTTTTGAATCTCTGCTGGTATAATTCGATCCGGGCCCGCCGACTTATAAGGCTTAAAACCCTGCAGCGCCCACCTGATCCGCTCTCTATCCAATATGCCCTCCATAACTATTGGAGGTGTTCCTCGATGAGCTCCAGGCTCCATCGAGTCATCAAAGCTTCCCGGAAAGTGGGTATCGATGAGAAGCTCCAACGATTCCGCACTTGAAGCTGTCCATGACCCGTCTGGTCTAATTAAGTAACTAGGACTAGTTGGGTTAGTAGATAGAATCTTCCTAAGGCGGGAACTCTCAGAGACTTTTTCCATTTTACCACAGAAGAGTCTCCAAGATCCCCTCTGTGCCTTCCACAATTCTTTTTTGTACTTTCTTAGGTCCTCCTTATAGAAGTCCCAGTCCCGTACATGCCTCGTGTTCTTTGCCTTATTAAAGGCTGTTCTACACGCCTTCCGAAAGGTCTCCAACTCCATGGACCACCATGTCGGTTTTTGCCTGCCCCTTGGCTTTATCAGGGGGCAAGAAGCATTAAAGGAAAGATTGCATGCTTTTGTGACAACATCCACAATGCAATTCAATTCTTCCACTGTCTCCGGAAGTCCGGGGACCTCCGGCAATAGTTCCTCCAACACCTCCCCATATTTCTCCCAGTTTGTCCTTTTAGGATTCCTGAACGGCTTCTGGGTACCCGGGTGTATGTTAAGGTTATAAGTTATATATTGATGATCAGAGAATGAGTGCTCCTTCGCCACTCTCCATCCGCTAATCAACTGAAAAATAGTATCCGAGGCGAGGGTCACATCTAGAACCTCCTGCCGATTACTAACGATAAATGTCGGTTCCTGCCCAACATTGCAGACTGAAAGGTTAGTATTTAATAAGTAATCAAAAAATAACTTACCCCTCTCATTAATATCAGTGCTCCTCCAAATTGTGTGATGCGCGTTTGCATCACATCCGAGTATCACACCAATCCTATTTCTCCTTGCTTCTCGGATCAGATCCCCCAGGTTATCCGGCGGGATCTCCTTCTCCCGATCCATATAAGCAGAGACCAGCCAAAACTTGTCTCTGCCAACCTCCATACTGATCGCAGTAACGTCACCACTACTGTATTGAGAAAGTAGAAAATTTTTTAAAGTATTTTTCACTAAAATGCAAGATCTTATCTTCTCAGAGTTACTTGAGTACAAAGTTGTATACCCTTTCACCTTAAGGCCACAGATCCTGTTTTTGTTAATCCAAGGTTCCTGGATTAACGCTAGCTCCTCTCCTGATCTAGTCAGTCTGAGAACGAGAGCCGCCGAAGCAGCCTTCGTATGGTGAAGATTAATCTGCACAATATTAATCATCATGCATTATCTCACTTACCTCTTCATGCATTCCCTGTTTCAGGCTAATGCTACCTTCCTCCGGGGGGCCGCTAGTATCCGCCGTGTCGCCCCCCATAATTAATGCTTTGCTGCATTGAGAATCCCCAGCCTCTCTTCGTTCAGATTCCGACAGGATGTCCCCATCGGATCCAAGCGAGAGAAGGCCGCCTCTCTCCAATAGCAGCTCCACGTCATCGTCTGTTATAACCCCATGCGCTTGCTCGACTGTCTGCCGCTGGGTCCGTCCGACGTCCACCTCCGGCCCGTCCTCCGAGCGCATGCCTACCTCATCTTTTTTAAAAATGTTGAGAGTGATCGACCCGAAACCGTAGCTGATCACCCCCTTTGTCTCTGCCAGGGGAGTAAGGGACTCCTTATTGAGCAGCATGATTGCCATTCTGAAGCCCCCTTTAGCCTCCTCCTGTTTGACAATCTTTCAATCTTTCGTTGGAAGATTCGGATTACTTGCCTGAATAATCTCAAGGATCTCTTCTGGCTTTTCTGGTTTGGTTGGTAACCAGACGCGGGCCTCAAGTGATGCTCCCATCTTCTTGACTTCTGTCAATTACCGCTAGCACCAGTACGTTCTCCTTTACTATTTCACTGAACAATTTCGGTTTTTCCTTTGGATCTCCCGATATCGCTCCAGTGACGGTCCTGGCTCGTTTCCTGTCGCCCACTTCGAGCTCATCCTGGGACGCTGGGACCTCTGCCTTTTAGGCACAAGGACCCTATCCGAGCTGTCGCGGCCGACAATCTCCCTCGCCCAAGCCACAGATTGCTTCTGTTCTACTGTAAGCTGCCCTCAGGGGTTGCAGCCAGCTTATCCAGAATTTTATGCGCCGACCGTTTCTCCCTGTATCGTCGCTTTGCAGGAGGGATCCTTCCCGATCCCCCGCTCTCTTGCCTGGCATTGGTATCGCTGACTCCTGGCTTTGGTGCCATGGTGCTACTTACCCCTGCCACTGATGAGGTAGCTCCACCTTTAAGGAAAGAGCCACTTTCTTCCTTCATTGTTTCCGGTTTTTCAAGGGTACCGGCTCCCTTATTTTTATTTTTCAAATCATTTTTAGCACTGTATGCTAATAAAAAAAACTGATTTTAATTTTTCACAATTAATTATCAAATGCTTTTATTTATTTTGTTTTAAATTATAAATTTATAATTGAGTTAATTAATTTATAAAAAATTTATTTTGATTTATTTTGGCACTATATTTTATTATTAATATTGATTTTAATTTATTAAAATTTAATTTAAATATTATGAATCACCTCAGTTGTTTGTTGTGTGTATAATATGCACACGGTACGAGTTTTAAATTCCGACTGTATCGCGAGAGTTAAAAACGAATGAATATTTTGGTGAAGCCAAAACGATGTGTATATGAAAAATACCATTCGGCATTTTTCAACGAATGTAATTTGGAGCGGATGAATAATATGTAATAGAAAATGAATTATTTTGGCTTATGATGCACTGTAGTATAATCATTCAAAATGAATTGTGTCGCTTTGCTTGTTGGTAAAACATAGGTGCGTTCGGAAATGTGTATGGGTGTGAATATGCAAGTGCGAATTGTGGCGATGAATGAATGATGGATAATTTGCGAATATTTGAATTGTAAAAATGAGTGAGTCGCTACACATTCATAGTATTCCCATCAGCCTAGCTGATCATCAGCACGGATCGCGTAACACCTTAATCCAGCCCATTGGCTCACCAAGCATCACATCCCAGCACCCCCGCCCCTATTCATCTTTCACTCAACCATTCACCCATCCATATGGATATCCCAAACCAATAGGACCCATTCCATTCAAGGGGGTAACCCGTTTAAAGGGGCCCCTCACTCACTACCTGGAGACCCCGGAAATGTGACGCTCAGTTTGCCTGTGGTTATTAGTTGATGGTTTTATGGCGCCATCAGTTCGCCATTCCATACCGGGTATCATAGGCACTCAGAATTTATTAAACTGAGGTTAACCACTCCCCAGTTTCCTGAGACTCTCCTCCCAGCAGGGCTGCGATTGGGGGCGGCTTATTTAATTCACCGCTAACCTATCTATCGATAGGCCGTCCACTATCTACCACCTGTGACCCCCCGATAGCTGCAGCATGCCCCGGGAAAATATTAATTAACTTCTACCAATTTAATTAGTCGCTTAAATACAGTTTTATTCAATTTTCTTATTTGTTTATAACCTACATATGTATATGTAATTTTCAATTTTCTTTTCTTGTTTTTTTTTTAAATCCAAATAAATTTTGTTATTGTAATTATTTAAATCACTTGTTATTGTTATTTAAAAGCTAAATATTTAATATGAGTGAGTGAGCGGAGTCTGAAACCATGGAGTGATGGAGTTAAGGTAAGACGAAGTGAGTGTAGCTTTCCCCAACTTAGCCATTTGTTGTGCTGAGAGCTAAGGTACAAAACCCACGACCAACATACCTCAACCCGACTGAGCCGAGGCGAGTATGGCGTACCTTAGTAGCAAAACCACATTTTTTTTCTTCTTCTTATTTTTTTTTTTTTTGCTAACGGTGACTACGCTTCCTCCAAGAGTGGTTCCGTTACACTTTTACTGAAAAGATTGAGGGCAACTGTATTTTAACACTATCACAAGAACATACTACGCTATTTCACATCGTTTGAAAGGGCAGATTCCACCCAAATATGGAAGAAAATTAACAAAACGCACTAGCAATCAGATTTGGTACCAAGTGGTTAATTACTATTCTAAAATTTCAATAAAGAACTTTGTATGACAACACAGATAATTTATATATTGCATTCAAAAAGGACACGATATTCGTAGAGAAGATAATAGGCTCGATTCTGCCTTCCAAAATTTTATGTTATGTTATGTAATTTTTGTTTTATCAGTTTTTCTTATAAATTAATATTCTTTATATTACGCAAGCAATATTAATAAAATGAATAATAAAAAATTTCAATTTCGTGCATAGAAGGTAGTTAAGTTGCTAAAGATTTGCATTTCCGCAAACAAATAAAATACTGACAGTATAATAACGATATTAGTATAATAAAATTGTTGCTGTAATCAATGTTCGCACAGTATAATAAAAATAATGTAGTCTTGCTACATACGTACATACATTATACAAATAATAGCGAAAAACTATTATAATTGAATAAATAAAGAAACAAAATGTTCATTTATTTAATTTAATTAAATTATACATTTTTTGTTGTATCTTTTTGATTCAACATACAAGTGGGTAAATTCAAGATTTCAAATTTCCTTTATGCACGATCTTTATGGAACTGTGTATACATTTCTCGTACCCAATCCGAATCGTTAATCATTGTTCATAATTTATTCCAAATATATTGCTAAATTATTTTATTAATATTTATTATCATATCTTACGTATTTTATTTATGAAAGACACTATTATTAAGTCAAGGTTAGTTAAAAAAAAAAATTGGTTACATTATAACGAAATGTCAATTACATTTTAATTAGTACGTATCGCCACTAGCACCAACTAACAATAGGCGGATTGATTAATTGTTAAAAACAAATTGTTAATTTTTATCATGATTCGTAGAAAATTTCAACAATTTTGCTAAATATTTTTTTTATAAATATGTATACGACGAAATAAGGGATGATGAATTGCGTGTTGCACATAGCTAAAATTTAAAACTATACGCAACCAAATCAAAATGGCAACTTAACTCATCGTTTATTTCAATCATGACCATTTCATTCATCATCTCGTCATCATTGTTTTAAATTAAAATACTAACAATATAAAATTATGTCAAATGGCCAATTTAAATGTCGATGATCACTTCAGGTTGATGTATTATCTAACCAAATTAATTAAGATTGTTTGCATAAAAATTCACCTAAAGCGGTTAGGCTGTGATTCGTTTGCAAAATACTTCGTATTTGCCGATTAATATACAATAAAAAATTTAAAATAATAAATTGTGAAATAGTTTTTATTTATGAAAACTAATAAATCGGTGGAACATTTATATGGTAAATTATGCTAAATTTAGTTTTTAGATCGATACAATTATTCTCACTTTCATTTTGTGCATTTCATTAAATTTCGTTTCAGAATTTTATTGTGCGGCGACGACAAGCTTAATTGTTTTTGGTCAGTTGGAGACATACATATGTATAACCGTATTTTAAGAAATATATGTTTCACAAAACATATGAACACTTTAAAAGAAATCGAAACTAAACCACATTTTATATTATGTAGGTTAATATTCTAACGTTTCAAAAAATAAAACATCGTGTTTACATGATTAGCGCCAATTGTCGTGACAACCTTAAAATGCTATAGTTTCTTGTAGAAATTTTTTAATTAACGATATGTTTTTTGTGTTCTTCGCGGTTTTCTTATGGTCTCGTATTAGGTATTTACATTTCACAAATAATAAAACAAAAAAAATGTTGAGTCATAATACTCGTGCGTTTTTGATAGTAAACAAAAGTTATATAACATGTGAATTTTTAAGCGCGACATTTTATTATTTTTGTTTACTTTTTTTTGGAATGTATTTTAGTTTTTGCAAGTTATATCCAAACTGTGATTTAATTAGTTTTAATTTCAATATGATTAAACATTAAAGATATTAAAAATTCGTTTACCTAACTAAGCTAACATTTATAAATAGCTTTGAGCGGTTTTGAATAAGCGGTGTCGACTACGTAATACACCCAGAGAAATCGAAGTATCTATTATTCCTATAGCGGATTATCTATGCAAAAATTAAGTATGAAATTCAACTTGACCTATCACAGGAATAAGTTATACATAAAATGAATGTAACATGCATAAATAAGTAATCATTTCTCATGTCAATTTTGGAATGAATTGTTAAAAGAGTCTAGGCAGTTTTATGCATATTTAAGCATGATAAACTCCAGAACACAAAATGAGAATTCGTTCATCATGCCTATGATGGAATAAATTGTTCAAAAATTGGGGCAGATTGGTGCCTATTTCGGATGAATAATCATTCATCATTCCTATTTGGGAATTAATTTGCCGCTTCATCCATATTTAAGCATGATAAATTCCAGAATACAAAATGAGTATTGGTTCATCATGCCTATGATGGAATAAATTGTTCAAAAATTGGGGTAGATTGGTGCCTATTTCGGATGAATAATCATTCATCATTCCGATTTTGTAATTAATTTGCAGCTTCATGCATATTAAAGCATGATAAATTCCAGAACACAAAATGAGTATTCGTTCATCATGCCTATGATGCCTATGGCAGATTGGTGCCTATTTCGGAAGAATAATCATTCATCATTCCTATTTGGGAATTAATTTGCCGCTTCATCCATATTTAAGCATGATAAATTCCAGAATACAAAATGAGTATTGGTTCATCATGCCTATGATGGAATAAATTGTTCAAAAATTGGGGTAGATTGGTGCATATTTCGGCATAATAAATTCCAGAAGCCTTAAGCTTCAGTTGGAAATTCATTAAGTCTCGCTTAGAACGCCTGATAATTTCCAGCTTTATTTTCTACTTCTCAGGGTATATTATTCAAATTATTCTTTAATTAAAAAACAGTTTTAATTTCTATTAATATCACAAAATTTTTATTAATTAAAATTACAGTTTATTATTTTAAATATTCAATCACGAAATTTATAAATTCATTAGTTTTATTATATTTTACAAAAAAAAAGATTAAACGAAATTTAATAAATAAACTCTACAGAATTCTTGGCAAGAAAACTTTTTGCCCGTATAGAAGTAAATGGATCTCAAATGGTTTTTTTGTATCTAAATCTTTAATATTTTTTAAGAAATTTTTATCTTTTTTTTCACCTAATTTGTAAACCCTCAAATGTTTGTCGAAACCAATAATTTTAATTTCTATAAGAATAAAGAACAAAGAGCTGTTGTCGTATACGATATCTTCAATTAAATATAATTTGGTATCTTCATAAATGTAATAATTTTTTTTGAATAAAGTTCCCTTATATCGCATAGCAGTTACTAAAATAAGTGAATTTAAATTAAGATATTGCTCCAAGTTCAATTCTTTATAATTACTTTTAGTGAAATCAAATCGCTTTTTAGTTTGTAGAATTTCAATGTCAGGTTCAAGAATCTGATTATTCAAAATATTATAAGCAAATGCATAACTGCATTTTTTCCCAAGCGAGTACGGAAGATTAATTCGAGAATTACACACTTTCGAATATTCCTTAACAAATTTATTTTTACTTTCAAGCCTCATACAACTTAATAATTTTAATGGACCCGAATATTCAATCAATCTGGGGTAGTGACATGATAAATGATGTTTCGGTTTCAGATTTGTGTTGAAACATTGCATGTATCGTGTATTGTGATCTTTTATCAATATTCGCAGATACATAAGTTCACTATTCGAAAATGAATCCTTAAGTAAAAATTCAACTAATTCATATAAAGTTAAAACGTATTTCCAACACAAATCGTTATTTGGTTCATAATTGCCAACCAAAAGAGGAAGGTATCGAAGAAAGCAATAGCTCTCTCGGGCAGACATGTGCAAGTTTAAATTTCTTATGTGATCTTCTTTTATAGTGTTTGGTCTATTTTCTACTTCAATCTCACCATAACTAAAGCTTTCAATAGCGCTATTTAATAAATCTAATGTGAAATATTGTTTTTCAAATATAAAAAGTTTTAAAGCCTGGGCCAGCCCAAATTTAATAATCCCTTCGTAAACATCATGCATAATGTCACAATAAAAATTGTTTGTCACGTGAAAGGAACGAAGATCATTAAATGATGATTTGAACTTTATGCCAGTGGTTTTAAAATCGTCATTTTCCAAATCTGACTTGTAATTTTCTATAGTGCGTATGTTGGTAGTATTTTCAACTACTGAAAATTCCATGATTGATTTGGGTTCTCTGCAGTGTCTACAATAAAAATTATGTGAAAATGATGAGCTAAATCCCATTATAGAATTTAATGCAAGATTGTCACCTATAATAAGGCCCAATACGAATTTCACGTTTTTAGTTTCTCCTGATATATCTAAATTAATTCCTTCATTTTCAATTAATTTTAAAGTATCAATAAGATGGCTTAGAGACTGATTAGCACCCAATTTTTTAAAATGTTGCGTTTTCATTAATAAAGCCACAAATATGTTACTTAATTTCAAATTTTGGTATGGTACCGTGGGAAAGAAAAAGTAAAATCCCGCGATTGACTGACAACCGGCGTGACTCCCTAAAGCATTGCCTGCTTCAAAATCATCATAATAAAGTATATATGGCAACACTATATCATTTGGCGGAAAGTTTTCAATTTGTCCTTCCATAGTTTACCTTGAGAAAATTTTTCTATCCTAATTGCAACGCAAGTCGACAAACTATTTGTATTGGCTAAAGTATCTTGAAACACATTTGAATATTCGAAAAATGTTTTAATCTGATAGATAATAGGCAACATGATACAGTTGTAATCAATATTTTTAAAAATCGGTTGGCCTCGTTTAAATACTTGTCTTGTTTCTTTATGAATTATTCTTTTTTCAGGGGACTCATATTGTATCTTATTTTTTAATTCTTTAACTAACAAATGCTCGGATTTTACTTTATCAAATATGTTATTTAAGATATCCAATATTTCAGTAATTTCTATATTTGAAGTAGTAATCAATGTTTGTTTTAGAAGGTCCATTATACCTTGTAAAATACACCTATTAAACCCTTTTATAATTGTATCAATAACAGTGGTTGTCATATTAGTTTTAGAGTAAAGCTCTAAAACAAAAAGTAGTACTCCTTGTTGTAGCTTATCTTTCAAATTAGTTGCGTCTAACATTGCAGGCGTATTAAATGATTGAATGTTCTTCTGGTATGTCTCATTAAAACTAGTGGCTGAGGTTTGAGGTTTTGTTTCAGGATCCTGAATGACAAAACTGGGTGTTTCATTGTGAAACGAAATATTCGAATGCTGGTTATAAAGGTGCCTTTTAAATGTGTTTCGGTTCGAAAACGACTGACCACAATTATCCTGGCAACATCGTAAAATATCACTTGATTTCATGAAATGCACATGTGTGAAATGAAACATTAGAAGTACTACTCCACTAAATAAGCTATAGCAATCGAAGCAGATAAACATTTTATTAAAAATTTAAAATACTAGGTTTATAGTAACTAAAATTATTATTTCACTGAAAATTTAATTCTTTTTTTTTCATACTTTTAACTTGTCTAAAAAATTTCATTAAAAATTGTTTTTTTTTTAATATTTACTAAAAAATTTATTTTTTGAGTAATTATGCTTATTATTAAGTTAATTGAGATATAGTATCTATAATATCTGGGGTAATACAATCAAATTTTGTTTCGATTTTGTAAAATTTTTTTTGAATAAATAACCAAAATTTTGTTGATTGTTTTGGATATTGTATCATAAATTAAAAACAAAAAAAAATTTAAAACAAACGTCTAAGGCTAATAAAAAATTTTCAAAGCTATAAAAAATACCATCATAAGTGACGCAAAACTGAGGTGTTTTAGTATTTACCCAAATTATAAAAGGTTGCACTCTCAAATTTCTTGATCTACAAAATTCCTTGTTTATCTCAATTTGCTTTGTGATGTGCGACGAGTCAAGTACTTCAATAACAAATGATTGTACTGAATCGCTGATTGAGACTTTCCAAAATTTATCTTTCGAAAGCCTTAGTTTACCAGATGGTTTCAAAATATAATGCATTAATTTGCATATTTGCAAATTTTGAATATCTGTAAAAGTAATTTATGGATTAGTTTATATTAAATTATTAAAATTTTATTATGCATTATAGTTTCACCTTTGTTCTCTGAATAATTTTTAAAAATTCCTTGTGCAGATTTATCCTTCAAGTTTTTATTGAATAAGGTTGTGGTTTTAATTTTGAAACTTTCCCAAAACTGTAATAATTTTCCATGATTTTCTGGAAATAATTTTTGAAAGTCAATCTCTATCTGAAATGTAAAAGAAGATTTAATTGATTGTTAGTATGTCATTGTATAATAGCTATTATTAGGATATAAATAATAAAAGCGAGTGTGTTTTTCCTCCACAAAATATAACCACTTTTAATGTATATGTGTGTAATGTATGTATATTTCTCATACAAAAAACGCTAAAGTGTCAATTACACGTACTAAATTGTAGTTAAACTGCCAAATACTTTAGGATATAATACATTGAGCGCGAACTCGAAATGTGAAAAAAATCAAAATTTCTTATGCTTCGGGAAATGAGGAAAAACATTTTAGTAATACTACCAGAAGATGTTGGGTGAATCTATCATAGATAAATTTGAATATACTCGTATGTTCACATATAAATGAAACTATAAATTCAGTGCATTTTTCCAGAAAGACGAAAATTTTATTAACTCGCAGTCCCCATTCGCGCTCAAAAGGTCTAAACAAAACAAGGGATACAGCGGAAAGCGACACCGCTATTAAAATTAGAATACTCAAAAATCAAAGGATGCTCAATTGGAAGATGTCGACGGCGACATTTCATGGAAAAACGTATTTCATCGCCATAGTTTGTCGTTGTATCTCTTGTTATGTTTAAGTCTAAAGTGTTGTATGAGTATCCCTACTTACGAACTAACATCAACTACTCTTTTTTATAGTAAATTAATCCATTTTAATACTGTACCGAGATGTTGATAAACTTGGTAAAGAGCGGTTTCATCGCTGAAATATTCATTTTTTCTAATTTCAATCAGCGATGTGATGTCACCGCTCATTGTACCGAAATCACTGTACTGTACGTTTCATTCTGTAAAAAGCAAAATGGTAAAGGAGACTAAGTAAACTAGGTACTAAAGCTTTTTATGAGTTTGTAAATTTCTGATATTGACTACACCTAAAATAATATCGCAAAATCGCAAACTCATAAAAGCAAACCCCGCGTCTCACCAGTTCGCAAATTTACACAAAATAATATTTATAACTGTAAAAAGTAAGTAGTATTAATTTATACATACCAATCGAAAACCAGTTGAATTTTTGTATAGTGGCCATTCTGTTAAGAGCAAATCATTAGTTTTAGTATTTTGTATGTCCTTTCGTCTAATTCCCCAAGTATCGGTCCATTTATTTTCAATAACTTCCCAGGGAGTGCAATGAACTTTTAACCAATCTTTTGTTTCAGCATTTACTGAATTATACCATCCGTATTCTCGCTGGTTATTTCATCATGGTTTTCGTCGAAATCTATACAAAATATAAAATAATAAAATAATACAAGTTTGAAAAATGGAAGCGTTTATTCTGAACGTTCTTACCTGAAGTAGAGGTTTCCTTGGTCTCTCGCCGCCGCCTTTTAACATCACTAAAGTATCCACTTTTTTTTAATTGTTTTGATAAAACTCTGTATTTATTATATAGCTTGCCTGTTGGATTTGTGTGCTGCTTGAAATAATATTCCTGAAATAATTATTAAATAATAATTTTAATTATAAGTAGAACATGTACTATTTTATAAGTTGCATAGGTGGATGAAATTAAATTACTGTTAAAAAATAGATTAAAAAATAAGCAGCATGTGATGATTACACTTACAGAGTTTTCTTCAGGAAACATAATTTTTATTTGCCTGACTATATCGCGAAAAACATTGAGGGTCATGGCATGATTATTGTCGACAAACTCTCGTACTATGAACGTACTGAATAAATCTCTACATTCACACGTGAAACCGGGAGGTGAATTCTCATCGTACAACGCCCTAATTCGTGCACCATTTGCATTTTCAAAAAAATTATTTAAATCCTTAAATCGGTAGAAAGAAGAATATTCAGATTATCAATTAATTGAAAAACATAAACATTAAATTACGAAATTAAATCTGGATGTGGAAGAGCTTGAACTTAAAGATGAATCACTTCTCTTTTGAGCTTCCTGGTCGACCCAAGTTATTACGCTAGTGTTTGATATAGTGTCGCTTCCGCTTAAATTTGTTCCATAAGTAAAGTTCTATAACATAATAATTACATTAACTATTATTGTAACTCATGCCACGTTTACACCAGTAGAATAAACGTATGTAGCAAAATAGTATCTTCGTGTGAACACCAACTAAAATATTTTAATTCTTTGACACATAAATTTTTGATTTTAAGTATATATTATAAAAGTATTGAATATGTGCTGATGGCATGTAAACTCAGTTTAATAACAATGCGAAAAGTCATTCAAGACTCTGTGTAAACCGAAAAATACTTTGTTCGCAAAAAAGTACTATGATATTAAAGTACGTTTCGTGTAAACGTGGTATAAGTATAATTGATTTAGTTAATATATGTATACATACATGGTTTTTTTTCCACTCGTTGAGTCTCGCACGAAATTTTGATCGATTTCCAAGATCCGTTTTGAAAATTTCGCATATTTCTGTTTCTGTTAAATACGCTAAACTCTCCATGTCAATATTGAATTCTTAAATAATACAAAATCACTTTAGAAATTTGTTGGGTATAGTAAACTTTGTATGTTACCTAACAATTTCGGTAAAATTGGTTCCATTGACCATTCCTTAAGTAGGTTATGTAAATTAAAATCCACAAAAATAACAGAATTTATGTCGATTTGTGCACTTTCGGGCTCTCTTAACGCGTCATCATGTGATGAATTCGTGGAACTCGTATTACCAGGATCCATATTGAAAAACTACAACTTGGCGGCTTATTTAAACATTTTCAGGAAAATAAAATAGATAAATAAAATTAAAAAAAATTATGAAGTATATTTTCTACAAATACAAATTTCAGTTTATCCAATCAAAAATAAAAAAAGAAAAATGTTTGTGAAACATTTCTATTCTTCAAAGGAAAAGGTAAAAAAATTCAACATATAAAATAGTAAACTAGGGGATTCCCCTACATGATTTTTTTTTCTTTTCTCGAAACGGGTTTGCATGAAATTGTATATGAAAAAAAAATTCGCTTTACGGCATTTCCATTTACGGCCAAATTTTCAGGAACCGATTTAGGGCGTATATCGAGGTATTGGTGTACGTACATACATGCTTAAATATTAAATTCCAAAATTTATAATCACTTTCGTACAAATACAAAAAAAAAAAAATCATAACCCCATCGTTTTTGTTTATTATTCGCACTATAATAGCTTAATAAATAATATTTGCACTTTCACTGTGCTATATAATCTAATAAATAACATTTACACAATAATTATAATTATTAAATACTTACACAATTATTATTATTATTATTTATTCCACAAAAAATTATTATTTGTTTAATTTCACTAAAACACTTGACGCATCTATACAGTCCAAACTTTACACTTGGATTGAACATAAAAGTAAAACGTTCGAATTTCTAAAACTGTACACGTATACTGTCTTCCCTCGATTGTATCGGCCTAGGCGTTGCATTAAAATAATAAATTGTTTTCCTTTATTTGAAAAGATAGTGTTTTTAATACTACGCCATATTGAGTATAAGGCCTAAGCATTAAAAAAAAAAATAAATTTAAAATTTAATCCTTGCTTAAATTTATTTAAAAAAAATGATTTATTTTAAAATATCGATTCGGCGTTATTTCGGGGGAAGACTGTAGTTAACAGTAAATCGCTTGTAATGTGCATATTAGGATCAAATTATTAATTACGATAACATAATTTATACTTTATATTCATGAATTATTCCTTTATTTGCATCATTCTCAAAATTGCATGAAATGTATGCCAGGTCCCGATTTTTTTTTTTGGTTCATTTTCCTTTGTTTTATATTCTGGAGGGGGTAATAGAAGATAACAAAAATTAAAAATTTGTGATCACGGCTAGCAATTTCTTCTGGATCCAATAAATAAAAATTAATCAGGACTGTATAATGCCTCTGTAAAAATTTATTGTATTTACTGGTAAACTAGCATATTCCGTGATTTGAATAGGAATTCAATCCTAGTTTTCCGAGATAAAATAATTCGTAACATCGGAATATTTTTAGAGAAATTATTAATAAAAAGCATGATTTATGAATAACCGGGAATGTTTTTTTATGTATCAAATGATCAAACTATGGTATATTTCATGAAAACTTAAGATTAAATCAATCTTATATTGAATCATATGTGATTAAATGGAATACGCATAATTTAATGTTATTCCTAGGAGGTTATTCCAGTGTTAATCATAATAAGTGAATATACTTTTCTCTGGGTGTATAGTTAAGATTTTTTGTGTTTTTTGTGCTTAAAATATGTACATAAGTTGATTTAGGATGCTTATATAAATTAATAAATTTAAACGACATCGATTTGTCATGGTTATGTTTAATTCCTAAAGATACTTGTTAAACCCTACGCGATCTGACCCAACGGTTTGTTGTTGCAATACGTTTTGGAGAGAATCTCTTTTAAGATTACTCTCGGGACCGTAGTAATTTTTTTTGTTCTTGGTTGGATGGTGTTCATTATAACCCCCATGCTTGCAATAAAACAGATCAACTTTCACCACAGTAAGTCGGCTTCATTTGAATTGAGGGAGTTGCTTGTTGTACCGCACACAGATGGTATACATACTGTCTCTCACTTGAATTTAACTAATGGTAGAATATTTTGTAAGATTCCTGTCATTAGGGGTCGAACGTGCATTTTTGTTGGTAACTAATTACACTTTATTTTGCCAGTTCTAGTACTAAATTGGCCGTTGCATCAGTTTATTTTCCCTATGACCCACCTTTACTTCCTCCTTCGGTTGAGCTTAATAATTTGTTGTTATGGTATAAACGGAAACATATCCCCCTGGTGATTGGTTGCGATTCTAATGCTCACCACTCAATGTAGGGTAGCTCAAACATTAACCGTCGATGGGCTTCTCTATTCAATTTTTTAAGCTCTTCTGAGCATGAAGTTCTCAATAAAGGCTGTGAGCAACCTATTGTTAATTTTATTCGGCAGGAAGTGATTAACATCAGTCAATCATATCATTGTTGATTTAATTTTTAACTGGAAAGTGATGAACGATATTCTTACTTCTGATCACGTGTATCTCTTTTTCTGTTAAATTTAAAAGATGTAACAGCAAATTAACCGATTGGGATTTTTTTTTCTCTCGAACTCGTTCCTCTACTTGTTTCACCGAGCATATCTTGGTCCGCTAAGGACATTGAATTACAAGCATCTTTGCTTGAAAAGGCAATTTCGACTGCCTTTGAAAATTCTTGTCCTCTTATCGCTAACCAGAAGTCTCAGAATAAACCTTATTGGAATTTTGAATTTAAAAAAGGTTAAGAAAATTCGTTAGATAAATTAAAAAATACTTCAAAAAATCTGAAATTCAAGCTGATTGGGGTAACTTCTTAGTGGCTCAAAAGGATTATAAAAGAAGTTTAAGGCAAGCTCACAGATCATCGTGGATTAACTCCTGTGAGAAAATTAACAGTCTGTCGGCTGTAATTAGACTTAATAAAGCTTTGGCTAAACATGATGTTTGTAGACTTAATGCTCTTCGTCTGCCGAATGATCAGCTCACCTCTTCCAATAGGGAGGTTGGTGAGTTGATTCTTTTTGTTCATTTCCCCGGTTGTGACTTCAGTTCTGATTCTGTTGTTTTAAAGCCTGCTAACTTGTATGCTGAAACCCCTAATTGGGGTTTAGCTCACAAGCTGTTCACATAACGACGTTCTGCGTTGAAGTGTGTTCTCATTTGTACCGTACAAAGCTGGGAGTTCTGATGGGATTTTCCATGCTGAATTACAGCATGGGTTTCCCCACATTCTGGAGCATCTGTTTCATTTCTTCATTCAAAGTTCTTTTTATCTTGAAGGCTGGCAAGTCTGGTTATACGGACCCTAAGTCATTTCGGCCTATTAGTCTGTCTTCAACTTTTCTTAAGATTTTAGAAAGGATCGTCGACAGACTTATTAGAGAAATTATTTACCGCTCTTTCCACTCAATAACATGTAATATTCTTATAGAGTTGGTAAGTCCTGTGAAACTGTTCTACACGAACTTGTCACTAAGGTTGAAAGGCCCCTCACGAGCTTTTGACAGAACTTCATTTGCTACGATTACTAAGGCCTGTACCAATGTTGGTATTGATCGCTCTATTGTTTTATGGATCGATGCTTAAGTTTCGCATTGTTGAGGCTGAGTTGAATGGCTTACCCGTTTCTGTCAAGGTTGCTAAAGGCTGTCCACAGGGTGGAGTGCTCTCCCCTCTACTAGTTAAACTACAGAATGCTGGCTTCATTGTCCAAAGTTATGCTGTTGATATTGTTGTTATAATTTCTGGGAAATATCTTAATGTATTGGCAGACTTAATGCAACAGGCCCTACTTATAGTGGAGGCATGGTGTATTGAGAAGGGCTTACGTATTAATCCGTCTAACACTGATTAATTTGGCTTTACTAGGCGTAGAATTATTGAAGTTTTCTCTGTTCCTTCTCATTTTGGAAGAGCGATTACTAGATCTGACCATGTAAGACAACTGGGTGTCTTCTTGGATAGTAAACTCTCGTGGAATTACCACCTTGATGACAAAACAGAGCTACTGCCATTTTTTGGCAGTGTAGAAGAGCTTTTGGGAAATCGTTGCCCTGAACCCCAAAATATTATTTGTTTACAAATCGTTGGTTTTACCAATCCTCTCATATGCTTCCATTGTTTGGTGGCGAGTAGTTAAATTAAAGATTTCTTTAATTACACTTAATGGATTGCAAGCTATTGTTTGTAGAGTCATTACTGGAGCTATGTATTCTACTCCACTTCTGGCTATGGAGTCTATTTTGTGTTTGCACCAATTGAACACCTTTATTTTTGAGATGCATTGGTGCATGGATTGTATTAGATGCAATGGTGGGAGGCAGTGGCGTAGCCAGAAATTCGTCGAGGGGGGGGGGGGTTTAAAAAAAATAATTTCTATAAGAAAATAATGCATTCGAATTTATTTGAATTCAATTTTTTATTAGTTTTTTATCGTTTTATATTGATTCGTCGTGACACTAAGGCCAATTCATCGAAGACACAGTCTATTTATATAACCACATCTCCATGAATATTTAATGATGCCAATCCATTTAGTCGGTTCCCACCGATTGTGTTTCTTAGGTAATTCTTAAGGCGCCTGAACGTCTTAGAACTCTTCAATTGAAGAGATTATCCAGGTTAAGAGTACTACTAAAAATCTGACAAATATTTTGTGCTAATTTTGTTTTTATAGGTACAAGCGTTCAACCGGTAGATACCGGACCGTCTTTTTAACTTTCAAACTTCGCTTATGTAATCTAATTTCAACTTAATCTGGAAAAAAGGTCTACACAGATCTGTAAAAATTACGTCTAATATTACGCCGCTTTGTTTACATTTCTTTTATGTGAATAATCAAAAATAGGTTACATGCGTATTATAATAGGTAATGAGCCTTATTCGAATTATAAATTATTTTGTGTGGATCAACACATCACAATGTAATAATTTTAGTATAATATGTCAAACTCAACCCCCGCAACCCCCCCTTCGCTACGCCGCTGGGTGGGACATAGACTATTCATTAAAAAATTCCTTTCATTAATACCAGAAATTGATATGGTTAATAATAGGCTGCAGCCTGAGTTTAACTTCGAAAATTTATTCTCGGTGGTTTATCCATCGAGAGATTTGTGGTCCTCGGAGCAATTTCTTAAAACTTTATCGGAGTCTCTTGCCTTTTTTCTGATGGCTCTTGCTCTGAACTTGGTGCTGGAATTAGAACTTACTGCCCTTTGATTGATTTCAGATCGTTTGGTAGTTTGAGTTCGCAATGCACTGTCATTTAGGCAGAATTAATTACTTTGACTCATAGTGTGATTGAGGCTATGCGTCTTGCCATTAACAACAAAAATATTTTTTTCTGTAATTAATTAAATAATCCCTTGAATATTTCTAAATTTGTTAAGGACTGTAAACATTTCATCAATCGTCTCTGTTCTAACAAAATAGAGTTATACTGTCTTATGGGTACCGGCTCATTGTGAAATTGAACGTAATGAGATCGCCGTTCCCTGCGGAGGTATACTAAGTTTGCTTTATCTTTAAAAACAGACCAGCTCAGAATACTAATTACAATCCTCACTGAGATGATATATGTTATGACTGCCTCGAAGAGATTGATAGCTGCATTCATTTTGTATGCAATGTTCCAGCTTTCGAAAGCGTTCGTTTTCAATTGTTTAATTGTAGGACTATCGATATATGTAGGCTGCCTTTTCTCCCTTGGTCTAAACCGATCCAGTTTGCTAAGGTTGCAGTACGCATCCGTGAGTTGGGATAGAATCCTAGGTTTGCTCCATGGGCCCTTGTGGTATTGAGTGCGGAACCTTCATGGGTTCCAACCAATTCCAATTTCCATAAATATGTGAAAAATAATTGTTTTACTCTACAATAAATTATCTTTCACAGATAGTGTCCTCTACGCACAAATTGACACCAGAATTGATTCTATCAGATGTCGTTTTCTCTCGCTGCAATGCTCTCAAGCATTGTAAATCTCTATTTTGTAGATTTTAATTTTAATTAAAATTTATGTGGAGATTAATTATTTTAATTTAAAATAAATTACCTACTACTGTTTCTTTACGCAAAAACTGACACCAAAATTGGTCCGATCGGATAAGCCATTCTCCCGCTACAGTGGTTCAAGCATTTAAATCGCGTGAAATCTGAGGTTCGCGGCGCGGCTTGCCTCGCCGCCTGATGATATTATTGATAATATTATGCGTGCAGTAAAATGCCTAAGGACCAACCTAAGAAATCATACATTTAAATTAAAGGTAATGCTTATAGTTGATGAGTAATTGCCCACGCGACCAAGGGCAAAATTTCATGTCAATATTCTGAACATGCGGTGTAAGACGTTATCACGTCAAAATCTAAGTATGTATACTCAATTGTACATATGGAAAATAATGCCTGAAATCACAATTCATTTATATGGGACCTGAAGTCATGGTTTAATTTTATGATTTTTTTGTTTTGAATGTGTAGTACCGGGCGAAAAAACAATTTATGCATAATGATTTTTGTTGTTGTTTTTTAAGATGCAGGGTGTTAAATAAATTAATGCTCATGTTGTTATATTTATTGCTATAGAAAAATAATAATTATCCGAAAATTATAAAATGAGGTTCATTTTAAAGATAAATGAATAGTTATTATTATAAAATAAATATAAAAATGGTACCATCTTTAATGGCCGCCGAAACATTATTTTTGAATTTTCTCCCATGTTCATCTTTTTTTCTCCCATTAGTTCTATTAGACGTAATAAAAAATCAGCGCAAACATCGTTTTTATGCAATAATGGATTTAAATTTCCTAATTAAATTGTTAGTTTAGTAAATCGAGTTTCATGTGTATGTTTTTCTTGTTCTTGCATTTAAGGAATTTAA
Source organism: Tipula helvola (assembly GCA_963556165.1). NCBI lineage: Eukaryota > Metazoa > Arthropoda > Insecta > Diptera > Tipulidae > Tipula > Tipula helvola. Next base: position 94,189,552 of record OY744483.1, on the reverse strand, counting down.
CCGTATTCTAAACTTGTATACTGTTTGATATGGTGCCGTTATGGTCGACTCAGGAACCGGATGATGCACCGAACCCTAGATATATATATATATATATATATATATATATATATATATATATATATATATATATATATATATATACATCTGTACCCATTGTGGGGCAGCGATACGTAATTTATTCCCAAAATTCAAACGACACTTGTATGATTTAATTATTCATATAAAATGTACTATTCATTAAAACTGAATCTACACAACTTCAGGTGCACAATTGGCACATATAATTCACCATAAAAATTACAAGTTAATTTTACGTAAGAATAAAAAAATACAATTCACTGATTTTATATAATCTACCACCAAGCAAAGTGAATTAGAGGAACGTAAAAAATGCGTATTCATCGAGTGCCACTAAAATGTGTAATGGTTGTCGCGAAAGAAAAATTTTATGTTTAATTATTAAACGTTAATACCACGGTGTGAATACCATTGTATCCAAGAGAAAATCCAACTACATATATTATTTTTTATATAAATCCATTCCAAATTGGTGTTGACATACCAACTCATCAAACATTAGTGTTGGCATACGAGAAGAATCGTATTGTCAAATCGTCGTTGTCGTGACGAAAACGAGATGGAGTAAAACAGAACAATAACACATCAAACAGATTTTGAAACTGCTAGCGAAAAGAAGATGGAACAAATATCACTCAATATAATTCAGAGTTCAATTATATTTTCCGCTAGGTGGTAAATGCAAATAACTACGCTAAGACATAAAATAAAGAATAATAAGAAGCATTAAGCGCATAGAACAATGAAATTCAATCAGCGCACTACGGCCGAAAATAAAACTAACATTAGATGTACACCGAGGGAAACAAATTCTTTATAAACGTAATGAAATTCTTTATTTAAAATGGAATATTTATTTCCTTTACTGAATCTGCTCTTTAAATAAAAAAATTCTCTCTCGTGCTTTTACGAACATTTTTTTTTGTGTTTCTTTATTTATATACGTTTGTGTACATTATTTTGGTTTTTGGTATATGTATGTACATACTCGTATTTATAAACAAATTGGTTCGATTAGTTTAGAAAAAGAAACATGATGAACCGTCATGCGATAATTTTGCGTGGCAAAATAAAAAAGGATGAATTAATATGACTGTTTCCTCAATTAAAATATATGCGGTTTATAATTTATTTTAACATCTAAGATCTAACACAAATTAAATAAAATTTGCTTCTAAAAATTAATTCAAATTTATGGTTGTTATTAAAGAAACCCTTTACTTTTTAATTTTTATTGAAAAATGATGAATGGAATCTATTTCATTTATATGTACTATTTTTCTTAATCTTTTCCATTTGCCAATTACAAGTTTTTCTAAGTAATATAAGAAGCATTAGTTTCAAAATTTGAACGCGATGGTCGTAACAGGGATTATCAATATCATAAAATTCTTTGTCAATGCTGCTGCTTAATAAAATGTTTAAGAGGTTATGTTTGAGCCCAACAATGTGGGAATGTGATTTGAAAAACGAATCAAAAATTGATATTTGTCGACAACAAATTTCAAAAAAAGATTGCGATGGGGCACGTAGCTTACCGAAACAATCTGTTAAATAATTTTTATTTTTTATCAGCAGTTCAGAACTACTCTCTACATAATCCGTTTCTTTTAGTAGTGTGGAGCAGCATGCCGCACAATTTACTTTCTTTACAATTCGATTAACTAAATATCCAACGAAATATCTGGAAGACGCCTGTGAATTAATACTAGATTCTTCAATTAAAGAATCATTCACATCGTTTTCCACTTCAACTAATGAATACATTTCGTCATCATCCGAGTCTTCGTCCACTTCAACCAACGAGTTTTATCACCAATTTCAACGAGACTTGAGGCATCATTTTCACAAGACTTTTTGTTAGTGTTGTTTTCATACCTTATTATCCATTCATCATTTTGTTGTTCTTCTCGTATAACATTTAATAATGTTGAATCTGAATCATCTTCACAGTTTGATAAGCCCGAGAAGGATGTTAGATACTTAATGGATAAAAGTTTTGAAACAGTAAAACTATGATAAATTCTTGAACCGATGGATTAAAATTATTTCCGTTTGCTCATCTTATTAAAGAAAATGTATTTTCTAACGCGTCTTGGTTTAATCTCGATGTTAATAAATATTCAAAACCCAGGTTATCCTGTGTTAAACTCTTTAAAATGAAGAGAACCCCACGAATTGTCTGTACCATTCCATCGAAAGAATAAACTTTTTTGCGGTTACTCATCTTAATATTTTTTAAATATATTATCATTTCATTAAGATATACGACACTTTGATTAAGTTCATCGTTTTTTAAAGCGTATTTATACTGATTGGCATCAAACAAGGTTTTTGAATTAAGGATATCAAATAATTTATCAAATTTATCGAAAAGCTTCTAGGTTGCAGGTGCTTTATTTTTGACAACTTTGGAAAAATTATCTAGCTCGTAAGCAGTCTTTATACCAGCTACTACGCTTCTGCTGAATACCTGAGACGCCAGTTTCACTTTCATTTTATCAAAATGTTGTGGATTAATTTGAAGCAAGGCTTAATTTGAAGTGGATCATTGAAAAATTTCCAACACAAACTTGTTTTTCCTCTGCTGAAAAATTACTTAAAGTGAGATAAGCTACTTAAATTTATTGCCACAGATATAACATTGAATCTTACTTATTGTACCTCTGATTTATTACAAAATTATTAGACTGAGCTATACTTATGATCATGTCTGTCACAGAATTCGATTGGAATTTCATTACTTTAGGAATTATAATTCCACCATCTGATACTTCTAGTAACGTTTTATTCCATTATAAACAACAATGAATTTTCTTATAATTATAAAAGTAATTTAGAAGTAAAATTATTAAATTTGCTTACACAGGAACAGTACTGTGTTAATATGACGAAGAAAAAATTGTAACATTTTATTTCAATGTTCTTCAAAATGTTTGTTTATTAATTTTCTTTTCTACTTTAACTTAAATTAATTATTGAATTCGTGTAATCACCAAATATGCAACCGATAAAGTATAAGTATACAGGGTGTCCGGGATTGGGGTGATAATCCGTTAAGAGGTGATTCCTTGGTTCATTCTGGGTATTTCAAATTCAAAAATTAATAGCTGAACGCAGTAAATAAAAAATACGCTATTTCCTAAGCGAGAGGCAATTATCATAAAACAAATTATGCTTAATTTAATTCATAATAAAAAGTTCATTAAAAAATCATTTTATAAAAGTCCTCCTGCTCTTTTTGAAGCAATCTCAGAAATGACATCGGTGAAGTTGATATTTTTTACTGTTTGATTTTCTATTGACAAGATTGATAATAAGTGTATTGCTTTGGTAAAAAAGGATTAGATTTAGGTTTGGATTTAAAATTTCAGAAAGCAACCCGCAAAGATTTATTTTTGAATTTAATTTTTGTTTGATGTGTTTCATATGAAGCAAATTCTAGTGGGAGGTATTGAAACTAAAAATCGGATTTGATTTAAGTAAATTCAAAAAATAATTGGATTTAGCTGAATCCTTTTTGGATTTATTTAATGTAATTGTTGTTGTATTTTCTTGTAAATTTACCAAAGCAATACACTTAATGATGTAAATCTTTATTGAATTTTTTTTGCTAAAATAGCAAGCCTGTTAAATCAGTCTATTTTGAGTCACGTGTACGAAATAAACCAATCAAAATAACATTACTTCCCTAGGGATGTTATCAGTGTAATGTTATTTTGATTGGTTTATTTTGTACACGTGACTCGAAATTGACCCATTTAATAGGCTTGCTATTTTACAAAAACATACTCTGGCTACTAGATGAAAAGAATTTATAGTTTTGTTTTACAATAAATACTGTTTCAAAATGACACTTTCATAGAACAATTTACAATCTAGCAGCCTTACTACTAGAATAAAATAAAATTGCAAAAAATTTTCTCGTCGAATACTCCTCGAGCATAATTTTATTATATTTTCCTCAAGCACGTTGCTTTTAGGTAACAGCTCTCAGCCTACGGCTTCGGGCTGTTACCAAGCTGTTACTGTTTCAAAAAATATAATAAAATCATTTCGGGAAATTATCAATGCCCTTGGGATATTACTGCTGATAATTTTTAATAATTTTCAATTTTAAAAAAATCTTTCGGCTGATACAACTGTAACCAGTGTTGTTATAGTTATTTACGTCACAAGGGCGGTAAATGAGTTATTACAGTATGAGTTCGACGTTTATGACGAATTTTGAACGAGTACTGTAACGATCATTTAAAGTACGTGTAACGTACAACATTTTATTTCATACTACATCGGACATTAATTCGATTTTTTCATTTAAAATTAAATTTTAAAGTAAAAACATGCGTTTGAAATTTAGATAAAATCAATCCAAATGATTTTCAAATTATCAAGTTACCTACCCTAGTTATTTTTTTGTTTTGTTTGGTTTTACAGTCCACTCTACTGTAATAGCTCGTTTTCCGGACACTTTTGTTCTCTGACGTAATGATTCATTTCCCGGACTGAAACCAATCACGTAAACATTGATTTTCGGTATAGTATGAAATAATAGTATATTGTATAACAAGTGAAGAAAACGAGTCATTGCAATACGAAAGTGAAATTCACTCACTTGAGTATTGCAATGACTCATTTTCACACGAGTTATACACGCTAATTTTTCTACGACACAATAGCCCTGTAACATTTATAAATATGTAGAATCATAAAAAATTACAAACTTGTACCGATCAACACAAATTTATTAAACCATTAAAAAATTTCGGTTTTCACAAATCGTGTAGCAATATTAAGAAATCGTTGTGTAATGAGAATATTTCCACACGATTTTAGTATACGACGCAAAGGCTCCTTTTCTTATATAATTTAAATAACATACTATTATTCAACGCTGCCGCGCTTAACGTAATTTATCATTTACTTAACTACACAAAATGCATTTTAGGAAAATCAATGTTAAAGTTTTGAAATTATTTTTTTTTGCAGCAAAAATGAAAACTATTCTTCTTACATGTTACTCAATCTAGTTTTAATTATTTTTGTTAGTTTTGATGATAAAGTTTATTATTACACCCAGAAAAATAGTCCTTTAAATTTAAGAATTCACCAATTAAAACTAAGATATTTTCCCTATATTTTTTGCGCAAAGGAATTTAGGTTTTATTTTTAAGGATTTAAAATCTTTGGTTTTAAGTTTTGAAAATTATTCAATTTCAAAGAAAATAAATTTAAACTTAAGAAACTAAAACTTTAAATTTAAAGTAAATAAATATTCGCATCAGTTTTCCCCTTTACTTCCCCCACCCCCTCCCTTTAATTTAATTAATTATTTGTGTCTCCACTATTTTTCCAATAACGGAGCGGCGAGATTTCGTTCTATCATCAATATCATGTTCCCAAGCGGTCACCTAAATTTGTACAAACCGTAGCAAATGTTGCTTGTCATCGTGTTGAAGTTGTTGGGTCTCTTCTCTCTTGTCTACTAGCTCCCCATGAAATACAAAAAAATATCAAATAAAAAGAAATGGACAATTTTAGTTTGTATACTGTTATTAGTCATTAAAAATAAAGATTTATAAACCTTTATTTTAAAGTTTCATTGTACTTTAAATTTAAGAATAAATCAATGAATTTAATGGATTTTACATTCATTTTTAAGAAAAACACAGTTCTTTATTTTAAAAGTACCCAATCTTTAACATTGAATAGTATTATAATTTTCTCAGTGTAGGTATCGATTGGCATCAATAACTTAACTTGGCCGAAAATTGTAGTACTGTAAAATATGCTTAGCACTGCAGAACAGTGAAACATGAAAGTGCATGTGATGTAATCGCGTGGAGCTGTAAGTCAGATCGACCGCTGTAAGTCAATATGGACCGCTTTCTCAAGGAAAACTTAATTTCAAGTTAAGCTTGGAATTAAATATTTTATATCGTCCCAGAATGGCTTTTATAAAACCATCCTAAAATTAACAAATCACCACAATTCACTGGGCTTAAATATGATGGAACTGTATGCTTGCCGCATAAGTTAGAACTCGGAGTTCGAAATTACCATATTTCCCATAAAAAATGAGCCCAGAAAACGTTGGCGGAAGGGTGGCAGAAAATCAGCCTGGGTTATACGCGAAAGCTGCTTTAATCATTGCCAATAGACATAAAAGTTAATAATAAAAACAAAGCAATAATAATAGTCTACCAAATAGTAAACTATGAGAACAATGTACAGTATTATTTTAAATGGTTGTGACACCATTTGAATTTGTGAATTAATTTTTCTGTACTATTTTTCTCAATGAATTAATTGAGTTTATCTTTTTGTATTAATTAAATTACTAATAAATGTTATATAATAATTTCAATTGTTTAATTAAGTATTTAATTTTATAATATGTATTTGTTATTCCTCAAATTGGTCTACAATTAATTTTCATAATTTTAAATGTTAAAATGAGCTGAAAATCGTTAATTAATTGTTTGAAAGTTATTGTACATTTGTTAAATGTCCAAAAGAAATAATTGAATTAAAAATTTTAAAGAAATAAAATAAGTAAAATAGCTAAAAATTAGTGTTTTTTATGTTTAACCTGGCAGTGCTTGTTAAATCTACGGACCGACATCTAAAAGAATAAAAAATTCCTCTTTAACCTTTTTCACAGATTGACTAGGCTCTGTATTGTAGGTATAAAAAGCTTATTTTATTTGATTTAGCTATTTAAAATACAAAAAATTCTAACAAAAACAATTTGGTTCATGTGCACAGAAGATTGTGTGTAATACAAATTTAGCCTGCACAAACTATTTTGAATGCAAGGAAAAAAATAAACAAAATTTGGTAGAAACATGAATGAAATATTTTCTACGTTTTCATTCATAAATAATTATGTAGTTCGATACAGAAAAAACCTTTCGATTTAATTGTATTAGCTATATGAATATAAAAAATCATAATACATAAACAAAACTATATCTACGGTACATCTTGAATATTCTTGATACCAAATGGGGATGTGGCTACATATTTACATAAAAACCAAAAATACAGAAAAACGAAACAAAGTGAAAACGAATGAAATGAGAAATTGAGAATATGCTTTACAGTGAAGGGAATATATATTCCATTTTCAATACAAAATTTCATATCATATTTAAATGAATTTGTTTCCCTTACTAGACATCTAATGTTAGTACCAGAAAATAATATTCAAAGAGTGTCGCTAGCTTCGCGCTGGCTTATAATTTTATTTTGGTTTGATTGTTCTTATACTTTGGTATTTTGTGGCTAAGAGGAATCTTGTGCGCAAACCAAATGTGTATGTGGTGGCAAACGTAAATTGATTTATAAAAGTAAATAATTAATTTATAAATTAATGCGTGAGTCGCTACACTTGCTTAATTACATAAATGCCAACAAAACACAAAAAATCAGAACCTTTGTTTCAACCTTTGAACAAAGACAATTAAATGCAGATGTAAAATGTTATAATATGAAAGCCTCGACATTAAGAAGATGCATTAAAAACCCCATTGACGAGAAACAAACATTGGTTGTTTTGTATTATAAATGGTGTGCCAAATCACCCTCACCGGAAGTTGAAATAGTATTCAAAACTCAATTTCTCTTTTGTTTTTAAATGTTATTTTTAATAATTAATACTTTTCAACTTTCCATCTTGATTGTAGCCCTCAATGTTCAGTGAGTTGAACTTTGCTTTGCAACAAAAACAAATTGTGTCACGATTGGTTGTTGTATATGTGAACTGTTGTGTTTCTAGCTTTTCCGTGAAAGGACATTCAATCGACTGGAAGAATAACATTACATTAAAAAAAAGCTGCATTATGTTTTAAGCTATTCCAGAATCAAAAAAGGTATGCCATATATCACCTGACTTTACCCTTAATAATTTTTCGATAGTTTAGGGGTAAAAAAATAACAAAACCATGCGGCTCGATGAACTCAAAATCTTCCAACCAGATTAAAAAAAAACTGGTAAAAAAACTGGTATTTATTCTGTCTTATTTTCACGCAGCTCGATATCATGGTAGGCTTATAATTCCTTATATCCTCTGTGATGAGGTTTCTAGTGGCAAACCAATTTTTTTTTGTTGGTATCTACCAGTGCTGTCCAAATATGTATAGCAAAAATTAAAATAAACCTGCCGATTGAGCTTACATACGTTTTATTTTATAATTACTTTAAAAAAAATTATTTAGTTCGGCCCGCCTTAAATTTTAGTTGGATCTTAGTCTATACTATACCCTTAGTCTATACCCTTAGTCTAAACTTTTATAAAGTTTTGTCTTTTTGTTTATACTTAATTTGTGAATACGCCACCATTCCTCATTCGATCTTCCACATGAACACTGCAATTTTTCACTGGCAACTTTGTTACATCATGAATACCAATAAATAACAACCTTTTAAAGAATAAATGAATTATTAAACAAACCTCTTTAGTAATTCGCTTTTTATAAAGTTTGAATGTAAAATTGGGTCGGTTCATCTTAATATGAAGAAAGAAAGCGTCCATAAATCAACAAACGTAACGATTCATATTTGTAAAAATACCAATTTAAGACACATTTCAACAGCTTGACAATGACTTTTACAAATACAATGCACCTTGTTCTTGACCAAAAATCTCATACAATACATTCAATGATAAATTGTCTTATGAAATAAAATCATTCATAATTATAAGTCTCGTATTTTTAAAAAAAAAACCTTAGACTTAGCTGTAAATCTGTAATAATAACAATTATTTCTACCTTCAACTTAAACTTTAATAAAAAAAAAGGTTAAACAAAAAATTATTAATTATAAAAATTAAGATTTACTTTTTTTCTAATTTTCTTCGCATTTCAACGGTTATATAGTAATTGGAAGGTTAATGTTTAATGATTGTTTCAACTTTTTCTACACATACAGCTTTTAATTAATTTATTATTTTATATTATTTAAGTGTTGTAGTAAACTAGCAGAGCTACAAATTATTTTTCCAGTCATAAATTACATGTCGCAACACAACACATGTTTGTTTGTAAATAAATTTGTTATTAATATGAATTTGAGTGCAACGCTACGGGGCTGATTAATTTTAAATGATGACTATTCAAAAATTTAAATCTTGTTTTCGCTTAGCGTTCTAAAAAAAGACGAGTATTTTGATGTTGGTTGAAATGCAAGTGTTATGTTGGAATTAATCAAGGGAATTGACTTATAGAAATGTATAATTTATGATTGATCTTTGCACTTAGGTATAAAAATGCTGATTTCGCTGATTATTGTCTCTCGTGCAATTTTCTTTATTCCTGATACGAGTATATGATAAAAAAAATGTTTTGTAATAGAGTACAATGCTGCACGCTTTTTATTTAAAATGAAAGTTTAAATATTTTTACAATATTTATGAACATTTTTAGATAAATAATAAATGCATTTCAATTTTTCAAATTACATGTAAGATTGTTTGTCATCCCTAATTCAAAGTTGATTATACATAGGTAAGTTGAATGATTTATGCTGTGTGCCTGACACCGATTTTTTTGACTAAATTGTTGACTTTTCTAAATTGTGGACTAGTTCGTACCAGTCGTTCATAGATGGCATAAGGGTCAATAAGACAGGCTGTGCCTGACTTTTCATTATTATAAATTACGACTTTTGGAACGTCAACCGAATGTTATTACTGTTTGACTGAAATAACAAGGAATACCGCTTGAATGTTCGTTCCTTTTAGGCATCTCAACTCAAGCGAAGCGCTAGAGCGAGAGAGATGCCTTATATCCTGGCTATTGATGTCTGTTAACAAGTATTAAGTCGAAAAGTACTTATCCGATTTTCATGAAACAAAGACACATATTATATAGATGGAATTGTTGAGATGCCGGTAATGCGATTACATCCTGTAATGGGTTTCCTACTTTTTTATTTTGGCTCGCGCGCAAGTTGATTTACCAAGTTAATTTGTTTCTTTTTGGAATTTTTCAATATTTCGTACACAAAATTATTTACAAAATATTAAATTAGTTTATTGGCGCTATAAGAAAATCTAAAGACTTGCAAAGTCGTTGATGAGTTCGATAAAACCGGACAGAATACTTTAGCGTTGGTAAACTAAAGATGATCTCTTTTTTGACCCAAAAGTTTCTCCAATCCGTGTTGCCTACAGACGATCTGACACCATATAATTCCTAACAGAAAGTTGAAATTAAAATCTTATGTACAAAAATATATAAACTTTAGTTAAATATGACAACAATTTTAATTTTCTTGAATAATTTGATTAGTTTTGATAATTTTTGAAAAATCTCAGAATGCACAAAACCTTCTCAAATTTAAGTGAAACTGAAAGCGAATTGAATAAACCCTTTTACGAAAAGAAGGAAACTAATTTCGAGTGGAATGAAACTTTTTCCAAATTAAATAAATTTAAAAGCAAACATTGTTTCACTAAAACTTATAAATTATAACAGTAGTTAAATAAAAAAACGTACTGGTTATCTTGTAACAGCAAGGGGAGTGTCATCTTCGTGTCTAAGATGAAATTGGCCCAATCTGATGCTGTGCCTGTTTCAATTCTGTATTTGATTACGCCTTCTAGATTCGGATTCTCTTAGTTCTTAATAAGTTTCTTGCATGTCCTTCGACATTTGTGAAGGCCGTGTCCTATCGGACGGACATTTGCAGATTAAAACCACCCTTTTCCAATTAAAGGTTAAATAATTAAAATGATTTTAAATTGGGAAAACATTAATTGAACCTGCTGAACTGAACATAAACTGAGAGAATCGGATTTGTCCCTTAAAACTGACGTTCAGTTGCTACCTGAACCGTATTTTAATTTTCTTTAGTATCCAAAAATGAATCGATTAAAAATTAAATATTTTGATTCAAAATATAGTTAAAAACAAAATAATAAACCAAAATACACTCGAACCAAAACTAACTTTAAAGTAACGTCACTCATACACAGCTCGGGTATGGTTCGTCATAAAATCCTTTATGAGCTCCAGACTGAATTGAATAAGCAGAATTTTTAGGTGCTTCACGTGACATTCAATATTATTTTATGGTAAATATTTATCGATTTATTTTGTCATAAAATTTTCCAGGTAAAGGATTTTACCTAAGCAGCACAAGCCCGTTTAAATATTTCTTCCTCCGTTTTACCCGATCCTAAGGGTTGAAAGAATCACAGCTAGTGCTATACACACAGACTACTCAAATCTCATATCAGTTTTAATAAATTCTTAATGAATGAGTATTTTATTTAACCAATAATAAAACAAACTTTAGTGATTTATGTACTTACTGGTTTTAAACTTATTTAATTAGGTTTCATTTCTTTCGGGAAAGGTTTCAATTAATTCAAAATCGTTTATTTTAATTCGGAACAAGTTTCATTTATTTGAGGAATAGCTTCGCTGATAGATTAACCGTCGTAAGGTTTCTTGATTCAGAACGCAATCACAGAGAGCTCAATGGAATATTATTTGCATAAATCTGGTAAGTCCCTTCATCCTAAAATTGTTCATTTGCTGGCCGTTTTACTAATCGTTATACCATTTCAAGCCACGATCACGGCACTGACAGTAAGACAATATTAATCAAATCAATATTTTAAAATAAAAATTGAATAAAAACCGTCAAATTCAAATACATATATACAATAAAAACTCGTATCGTACGTATAACCATTAATCCGTACCAACTTGTTGCACTAATTAAATTCGTTGATAATGAAAAGTACTTAATCCAAGCACTCTCTCAATAAAAATGACAACTAAATTGAAAAGCAACCTCGCGAGGAGACTTTTCGTTAGCCGTCTGGTGGTTAATAGCATAATGTAGCATAATTTAGTTTAGTCAGAAATTTAGTCGAAAAAATCGGTGTCAGGCACACAGCATTAGTGACTTTTTATCATTATTGTTTCCATTTTCGCAGGAAGCCTAGCAGTTTCATGAAAATAGGTGAAGGGCCTACCTTTAAATTTCCACATTCATAAAATTTAAAATTTCCATATTTGTTAATTTTCTAAATTTCCAAAACCTTAAATTTAATGTAGGTATTTTATTTAGTATTAAATGTCTAAATTAACTAATTCCTAATGGCTGGCAATAAACCGGCACACAAAAAATTAATATTTGAGATACAAAAAAATAATAAAACGGCACAAATTAATGAGCAACAAACAAAAATTTCTTGGCATCACAATAATAATTTGGCAACATTTATAATTTTTTGGCACTATTGGAAGGGTACACAAAAATTATTTTTTGGCATCGAAATAAACATTTTGGGCGACAAAAATAATTAACTGGCAACAAAGTTATAAATAAATAAATTAAAAATTAAAAAAATTAAATTAGTTTTAAAATATTCTGGAAAATGGAGATCCAAAATTTAACTTAGAATTGTAGAGGCTAACGGCTTCGGTAACTCTCACGGGCACGCGGGAGGTCGCTTCGCTCCCCCCCGCTTAGCCCTCCGAGGGGCCTTAGATTTCAACTTCGAGGGACGTAGGAGCCAGGATAGGCAAACATGTCGCACTGCATGCCGCACGTGGGAGCGGATTATATAGAATCTATTAATGACACTGCAATATTTTATATCGATCCCCCATCAAATATTAAATAATTTGTATCGATTAAATTTAATTTTTTGTCTCGATTTTTTTTTTTTTTTTTACTACTAAAAATTATTTTTTTTTGTTTCAAAATATTATATTTGTTGTAATAATGTCCTTCAAAAATATTTGTTTGTTTTTTCATATGTGGTGCCAAAATATTATTTGTGATGCCAATTTATTATTTTTGATGCTAATGTTTGTCGCCAAAAATTTTTTCTTGTATGCCCGTTTAAATTGTCCCATTCCTAATACAAATTCCAAATTTCAAAAATATTGTAAAAATTCTCTAAATTTTTACCTTCCCAAATTTGCAGTAATTTTATTAAATTCTAATATCCCCACAATAGAAAACCTCTAAATTTTCCTAAATTTCCTATTTCTTTTCTTTCCAAACTACGTTATAAAATTCGTTAATTCCTAAAATCGATAATTCCAAATAAATGATGAATTTGAATTTAACGATTTTATAAAATTTATAAAATCCTAAATTAAATTTCTTTTTTTTTTTCCGCTGGCGCTACATCCCATAGAGGGATTTGGCCGCTTCATATTGAAGTTTCGTAATAATTTTTTAATGGATAATGAGTGATTAATTCATTGATCCTACAATAACCAGCCGTGGTTTTTTCATCACCCGCCGGGAATCGAACCCGGGACCTCCGGAGCTTAAAGCAAGCATGCTAACAACTGTGCCACCGGGGCGGGAATTAAATTTCCCTGTATTTAAAATTTTCAAACTCCAGAATTCTTAAATTTAATAAAATTCTTATTTAAGCTTTTAAGGGTTTTCCTGACACTTAGGGTGAATTTTAGAGTGAAGTTCAGCGTTAGTTTTAGAGAGGGTGTTCAGTGAATTTTAGGGTTAATTCTAGGGTAGGTTGAATTAAAGGGTATATTTTAAAATGAATCTTAAGTACAATATTAGGGTTAATTTTCGAGTGACTTGCAGGTTGAATTTAAGAGTGAATTTTAGATTTAATTTGTCGTAATTTTAGGAAGAATGTTAAAGTAAATTTGGGGTGAAATTTGTGATGTTTGATGGAGAATTTGAATTGATTTTGGGGTGAAATTTAGGATGAACTTTGAGGCTGGGATGTACGTTTAAGTTTAAGGTACGTGTTAAGGTGAATTTTTAGTTATAAAGATATTGTATGGTAAATTTAGGAATAAATTGTATATTCAATTTACTATAGATCAATTTGGGATGAATTTTACAGTGACATCTAAGGTGAAGTTTATAATGATTATAGTGGGAATTTTAAGGTGAATTTTATGATCCTATTGTAGTACAGGTTTATTTATTTTATTATATTGTATTAATTTGTGTTCTTGTTTCTAGAATAATTCAAATACAGTAAATATATTAAATTAAATAAATTCTGTTTATATTATATCGTCTACGGTTAAATTTGACTTGGAAAAGACTAAATATGTTTTGGATAAAGGTGAATTTGATTTGGATAAAGACGAATTTGATTTAGAAAAGGATGATTACGTTTTGTAAAAGGTTGGATTTAGTAGTAGAAGTTTTTTGATAGATTAAAATCGAATTGATCCTCTGGTGGATAATTGGTGGAATGATGTTCTGGCGTCAAAAAACGGTGATTACGCAATGTCCTACTTGGAACATTTATGGATATGTTTTCCAATACAAAAGCTGAAACGATGTGGCCAAGTAGGACGTTTCCGATAAACGCAGCATCCAGGAGAAGACGTCTGTTTTCAAGGTTTCAAATTTCATATTCTTTGCACCTAGTCGAATATGGCGGTAAGCGAGCCACATTTGATAAAAAGTTATGTTATATAGTCATATTCCCAGCCAGTTCTTCTCAACAGGAAAATCAAAACTTTTTTTGTATGCTTTCAATTCTTTTGATGTGCACATCATAATAGGATTTCCAGACGATTACAGCATATTCCACTTGAGATCTTATATAAGCGAAATATAGTGTAAATAAAGTTTGTGAATCACTAAATTCCCCAGTCCATCGTTTGACAAAGCCAGACATAGAGTTTGCTTTAGCAATACAGTTGTACCTGTTAAAACTAACTTTTTCGATGAAGGTGACTCCAAGATCAATAATTTCTTGTACTCTTGAACTACATTGTCATTGATGATGTCCTTTTACGATGAAAATATATAATTTTGCACTTCTTGATGTTTAAGCTAATGAGTTTTGGTCGCACCACTCACTAAGGCTATTGAGGTCATCTTGCAGTATTTCAGCATCACGAATTTGTCCAATCATACGATAAATTTTTGCCTCATCAGCAAATATGAGAAGATTTGATTTTTTTATGATCTTGGTTATTTGATCAATGAAAATAATAAAAATCCATTGTCCAATATGTGATCCTTGAGGAACACCCGATGTCACTTTGATAACATTGGATTTTTTATTTCCAATTATTACATACATATTGTAGACGGTAAGTATGACTTGAACCAATTAATGTATTCTAATTTAAAATCCAAATGCAAATAGACTTTGGAGTGCTTTATGATGACATATATAATCGAATATCTTACTAAAATCTGTATAAGCTACGTCTACTTGATGATGTTTTTTATCTCCCTTATTACTTGACTGGTGAATTCAACCAGGTTAGTAGATGTAGACCTACCGGGCATAAACCCATGCTGGTTGACAGATATATGACGTATTAGTGTTGATTTAAAAGCATTGCATACAACTAGTTCAAATAATTTAGGAACTGATGATGAAGTTGATATTCCTCTGTAACATGTGACGTCATCCCGTTTGCCTGATTTAAAGTTTGGAGTTATTTTAGAGATATTCCATTTTTCGAGAAACACAGCAGTGGTTAAGGAATGATTGAACAGTTTACACGATGGATTTACCAAAATACTCACGAACGATTTTAATATAGATGAACCGTCTCCAAAACCCTTCAAAGCTGTTAGAATATCTTCTTTAGATATGACTATGGAGGAGTGATTGATATTGCTATTGCTTGTTCTATCGAAGTAATCAGTACTAGCGGTTGGTCGATAGACAGATTGAAAAACTGCAGCAAATATGTCCGCTATCACTTTGGCGTTTGAAGTGCTGATATTGTTGAAGACCATATTGGCAGCGTACCCCTCGATTTCACGCTTATGGCTAAAATATTTCCAGAATTGTTTTGGATTAGCTGTAATTTTTTTTGGATGCCAGCCAAATAAGACTTGTACTTAAATTTGAAATATACTGTGCGCTGTAAAAACGACAGCTTGTCTGTTTTCAAACTTGATTTCATCATTTTAGCATAGGCCTTACATTTACGATTTTTTAGAATTATAAGCCGGTCATCAAACCATGGAGGATGAATACTTGGTGGTTTATTGGAAATAGGCACATGGAGGTCAAAGCCCTGCAGTAATATCTGATAAAATTTGTCGACATTTTCATTCACATCCCTTGCGTTTAGAATCTCATCCTAATTCACTGCTTCTAAATAAACATGCAGACCAGTATGGTTTGTCTTCCTAAAGTTGAATTTGATTTGTTGCATGTGTTCAGATTTCGTCATACAGTCAAACCTGTTTTTGTGCGGTCTGTTTTTATGCGATTTTTTTTTACCCGATTATTTTCTATGCGATTTTTTTTGTGCGATTTCTTTTATGCGGCATAATTCATATACCGCTTAAAAAAAATCGCACAAAAAATATCGCATAAACAAAAAATCGCATAAAAAACGACCGCATAAAAACAGGTTTGACTGTACAGTCTATTTATCCAAAGATTTATGGTTAATATAATTTACGACAAATGGATTGATTGATTCAGTTACTTTAAACGCATCTGCCTCATTGGTGAAGATTAAATCTAAAAATTTCCCCAGATTACTAGCAATGGAGTTAATTTGGTTGAAACTACAACCAAGCATTGGATCAACGCACAAAGATTCTGCGTCTGACTTTATATTTTTTGGAAGAATGCAAGTCACCAAAGTGCAAGAACCATACAATATGAATTTGACGCATTAATGATTACTTCAATCGAATCGATACATGCTGCATAATAATCACTGTTAGAATGAGGTGGTATGTACGCTGTGTAAATAAATATACAATCGTTTGTTGATTTTAATTTACACACAAATCTGCTCAACGCTTCATGGGACTAATATAACTGAAGCACTCACTAGTTTAGAATGCACGGCTATGATTATACCACCACCCGATTTGTTAGAGCTAGTTTCAAGTTTGCGATCACATCTATAAACAACACAGTCATGTCCAAAATATTCAGAACTGTTAATTCCCGAATTTAAGTTACTTTAGCTGATTACGTAAATCAGGTAGTTTGTATAAAGAACAAAACGGTAAAATTTGGAGGCCTTTGAAGCCATTTTGTTAACGTTCTGATAATAGATGAAATACAACCCTCTAATTCTCTGCTTACTTTACCGATGGTTTAGCTTTAGTTGTAGGCAATAAAGGTCCAACATTAGTACATGTTAAGTGGCGCCCGTTCATCACTTGCGAGTGTAGCAAATCTTCTTCAACAGTGCCCCAAAAAACATAAAAATGTACATCCATCTCAATTTTGCATGAAAATTGAAATTTCAACCCTTTTCGGGGGGTATTAAGGAGGTGCTAGGGGTGATGGAAGGGTTGAATTTATTTGTTGTTATCATTTTCGGTTTTAGCAAACCAAAACACGTAGGAATGCACATCCATTCCAACTTTGCATGAAAATTGAAATTTCGACCCCCAGGGGGATGGTAACGGGAAAATGAGCAATTGAATTCATTTCTTATGGTCATATTCGGTGTCAGCGACCTCGGAAACGTAGGAATAGTCTACCCTCTGTATTTCGACTTTTTTTGTGTGCCTGTTTAATTTATTCGGATATTCATTAGTTCTTACACATATAACATTTGGTGAAGTTAGTCCTTGCGCCTCGTGTATCGTTAAGATTTTACTTGTTGCTGGTAAGGTAAGCTGGGTGATTAATAAACGCTTATCCGCTTTAGTGATAGTTAGATAATACGTATTATCTAGAATTGGTATAGTGCAGTGATATTTGGTGGTAACTGGTAACTTGAAGAATTCCATTGACACATTCTATACCGTTTTTAGTGGTGATATCTGGATAAAATTGCATATTTACATGATGTAATCTTGATTGATTGATTGATACGGATGTACGACCAAGCCTCAGCAAGATTCCCGGATACGCCGGATTCAACGTACACCACCTTACATATAGGATTTTCCAATAAGAGGTTTCATTTTGATATTAAAAAAAACGAGTATTTTTTAAAAGAAATCAATAAATGTTTATTTCATTGTAAAGAGGAAGGTATGCCATTAACATTTGAAAATTATATCAGCTAAATGGCCGCCACGGCTACGCTTACAGCACCATATCCTTTTCATGAAATTTTTCAAGACTAATTCGCACATTTGCGGCTGTATGTCCTCGATAACTTCACGGATTCCATCTTTAAGGTCTTGAATCGATTGAAGAGCATTGGCATAGACCTTATCTTTCACGTGGCCCCAAAGAAAAAATCTAAAGGTGTTAAATCACAAGATCTCGGTGGCCAATTGTGATCACTTCTTCGAGAAATAACACGGTCAGGAAACTGTTCTTGCAAAATTGCGATTGTTTCGTTGCTTGTGTGGCACGTAGCGCCGTCTTGCTGAAAATAAACGTCGTCCACATCAATATCTTCCAATCCCGGCCATAAAAATCATTAACCATAGCTCGATAGCGCAATCCATTCACCGTAACAGTTGCACCAGCCTCATTTTCGAAAAAGTAAGGTCCAATCACATCGCCAGCTCAAAAATCACACCAAACAGTGACACGTTGAGGATGGAGAGGCTTTTCAACAATCATTCTTGCGACAATTCTGCTTATTAACGTAGCCTCTGAGGTGAAAATGGGCCTCATTACAGAAGATGATTTTTCAATGAAAATCCGGATCATTTTGATGCATTTGAAGGACCCAATCAGCGAAGATACGAAAGATACGACGTTTATGGTGATCGATCGGCTTGAGTTCTTGTGTTAACTGAACTTTAAAAGCCTTAAGACCCAAGTCATTATGCAAAATACGGTGTAATGTCGTTTGTGGAATGTCTAATTCCAAAGATCGACGAGGAATCGACAAACCTGGTTTTTATTCAACACTACGGGCTACAGCAGCAATATTCTCAGTTGTTCTTGAGCGACGCACACGGTCTCGATTCTTCACATCACTAACTTGTCCCAACAGCTCAAATTTTTCCACCAATTTCACTATTGCCGGCCGAGAAGGTGCTTCACGACAACCAAAATGTTCTTTAGTTTTGCGAACTGTGACTGCAAAATGTTCACCATTTTTGTAGTGAATTTTAATAATTTCAATGCGTTGTTGAATCGTGTATCGTAGTACCAGTTTTAGTAATGGCTTAGTTGTTACTTGTCAAATGTCAAAAGATGACAGCTTCAAAATTGACAGCTGCCCAAATAGAAGACTATTCAAAATGAAATCTCTTATTGGAAAATCCTGGTATAACAAGACCGAAGGATAGACTCGACCCGGTTTCAACCACACGCCCTATGCATTCGATAGTTAGTATTTTTTTTTTTTTTTTTTGACAAGTTGTTAGTTACAACTTACAACTTACAAGACAACAACACAATCTCCTAATCAGCGTTCCCCATTAGTGCCGCAGTTTTTTTTTCTGAGAAGCTGTAAGAAATTTCTCCACAATTATTTCCATCGGCGAGGCAAGATTTCGTTCCAACATCATGTTCCCATGCGGTGACCCAAATTTGTACTAACTGTAGCACGTGTTGCTTGACGTTGTTGTTGAAGTTGTTGCGCCTCTGCTGACTCTCCTACTCGCCCCCACAGTGATGGTAATGGTGATGATGATGACATATTGGTATAAAAGTATGATGGTTTAATAATACATAGTATGTATGTATTTATTTATTTATTTACAAAATCTATTCTACAGTTAAAAAAACAACTTAATGAATAGTAAAATTTGTACAACACGGAATATATGCCAAAAAATATTATAAAATCAAAAATTGCAACTACGGATTTCGTACCGAAAGCAATTTCTCGATTTTTCAAAATGAAACAAATGATAATAATCATTGAAAATTCTGGCCATTGAAGCCGTCGGTTCGTTATAGCCATAATTAGTTTTATGAAATTCGATAAATAGAAATTCCCTTTGCCGTAAACTTCTACACTGAGAGAAAAGTCTGCTGATATCAAGCGGTATAGTCATGAAATTATGGATAAGACCTGATCGAATGTGCGCTAAGCGTAATTATTCTCAAATACAGCGTAATCCTGAAAAATGCGTCGATGAATTGTGATTTTTAATAATGTTGAATTTAAGAAGAATTATCATAGTTTAAACAAACGGCGTTCCATTGTTCATGAATTGTATTCTTAAAAATGATAAATCTAAAGTTTAAAAATTATCAATATTTTTTTTTCTATAATCGTTATTTATGAATATGTTGCATAATTTCAGAATATAATTTTCTATAATTAAGAGTAGTATGTGTCAAATAAGTATTATTCTTTATCATTTTATTTCAATAGTACTTGTTTCAAAATTTCTATTCTTCATATTGTTTGTAATTATACTTGAATCAAGTATAGTTCATATTCATGTTGACAAAAAATAAGACAATTTTAGAAGGTAATAGTTCATTTGAGAAAAAAACTAATACAATTTAAGACTATAATTCTCATAATGTGATTAAAATGTCCTAAATTTTAACCAGTATACCTTCATTTGAGAAAAAAGTAATATTAAAATAAGAATATAATTCTTATTTTGGGACTAAAATTCACCAAATTTGAAAAGATTTGGCTTCATTTGAGAAGAAAACCCTACTTAATTTAAGACTATAATTCACAATTTGAGATTAAAACTCACAAAACTTGTATTGGTATGGTTTCATTTGAGAAGAAACCCGATGTTAATTTGAGACTATAATTCTTATTTTGGAACTAAATTCACCAAATTTATAGAGGTTATGCTTTATTTGAGAACAAAATTTGAAGATTATTTTAGACTATAATTCTCATTTTGGGACCAAACTTCATATAATGTGCATAGGTAATAGCTTCATTTGAGAAGAAATTGGTTCTTAATTTAAGAATATAATCAGTTTTAGTTTTTTATCCAAATTGTCTATAATAAGCTGAAAAAATAAACTACTGAGTAACAATAAAAAGACAATAAACACAACACTTCATTAAGAATATAATCTAAAAGTAAATAAAATACATAATATACCTTTAATTTTTTATTTTCTTTATTTTCCATATCATAAAAGTATGTTTTTATAGGTACATATATATACATTTATATTACATAATTTATTAATAAACATTTAAATCATATACAATTTTATTTTGTTTAATTTTCCTTATATTTAATTGTTACAAAATTTTTTTTTATATCTACTTTATGTCTAAAAAACAAAAATAATTGCATTATAATAAATGATATTTAGCATAAGGCATTCCTCGCTCTGTTTTATGCAATGTTGATAATTTTAAGCGCACTTCATTTAAATCAAAATATTCGTATTCTATCCTTTGTGCAATTATAGTCACTTGATTATTTTCAACTTAAATATGCCTTATTTTATATAATTATTTATCACAACTTTTATTTAAATAAAAAATATAATTATCAATTTTATATTCAGTGTTCTTATATGATATATGAAAAACAGATACCATACTCTGGCATTTTACATATTGGTCTGGCTTACAATTATATTGAATTAGTTCATCAATTTTAATATGTTTATTAAGTTTAATCATCTTAAAACTATTTTTTATATGTTTTTTCATTAAAATTGAGTAGATAAATTGTATATTGCATTTTTTTTGCAATGGATTTTACCTAAGTCTGTGGTGGTGTTAATGGTTGAAACTTCTACATGCAGCTTTTTATCCTTGATCTATCGATGCAAAATTTCTTCCTCGTTGTTTACAAATTGAGGCTACTTAGACAAAGCAGAGCACTTTTTTCATGATGAAGGTTTTCAAAATCTATATCAACCTGAATTGAAAAAAAAATGTGTTGGTGCTATGTAGTATTTGAAAACAATAGTTTTCACTTACCAATCTAAATCCATTAGAGGATTTAAATAAGCTCCACTCATTCAAAAGATTCACAAATTTATCTGTTGATGACCGTAAACAGTTCAGATCATGCCGCCGTCCGTTAAAAGTACTTTGCCACTTTAACTCGACCACTTCATAGGGCTCATCAAAAAGATTTAATGACTTCTTATTCAGGGAATAGCCTTCAGGAAGTTTTATCTCAATGCTTGTTTTATTTGTATCTGAAAAACGAATACAACTTTTTTCAATAAAATTTAATCTTAAACTCTTAGTACAACGAAATTTCGTAGAATTGCAATTTTAGTTTGTAACAAAAGTCAGACATTACCTAAAGGCTTTGAGCTTCTTCTTCGTGTACGGCTTGTGAATATCCCTTTACTGCGAAGTTGACTGGCACAGTTTTTATATTTGTTATATAAAGACCTAGACGCGTTTCTTTCTGATTCCGTTACTGGTTTGCAGTAATAATCCTATAATAAATACGGTAAAATACATAGCGTGTGCGTTAGTGTTAGTAAAATCAATTTTAAGCTAAGGCTCATAATTTCAGGCGGGATTAATAATTTTGCAATATCTTGCTATGAAAACAACACTCAAAAATAAAATGGAATCATTTCATTGATTTGCGATAATTATTACGCTTGAAATTTTGACTTTGAATGCCAATTAATTATAAAACTTACACTTTCTTCAGATGGGAAAGTGATAATAATACCTTGCGTAATTGTTTGGAAATTTTCAGCTTCCATACATATCACTACAGTAAAAAAAATCAACATTAAAATTCTTTTTTCACCAAATTTGCATAAATAATTTTATCTAATTGACACAGACACTTAAACTTAAATCAGATGTTTAATTATGTTTTCTTTAAAATTTTGTGGTCCACGCAGGTTAACGTCTTTATCGTTCAAAAGTTTATTTTATTAGCACAGAACTTGGTTCGTATAAAACAGCAAATTATCAACACAATATTAAATGAATCTTTACTTTCACTTTTATGATTAGAGTTTTGTTTTATTTAACACTTGAAATTGAAACTCGTTAAAAACTTTTTTTACTTAAAAAAATTTATAAAATCGCAATAGACACTAGTAATCCGTTTCGTAAACCATTTAAAGATAAACTCAAAAAATACACCAGGTAAAATATAATATGGATTGTCACAATTTTAAAATTTCAAGTTCTATTATCTAGAATAGTATTCTTAAAATCATAAAATAAATTATTATGGAATTATGAATTTTATACTTAAATTAAGAAGAGGACAATAAATCTATGCACAAATTGTGGATTTATTCTTATATTAAGATTAGTACACATGAATAATGATTTATTTATTAAATTTATATATTTAATTTGTATAAAACTATACTTAAATTTAGAATACTATGCACAATTCGAGATTCGTATAATTCGAAGATAGATTATATATAGATGTAATGTTGAACTTATTATTCTTGAATAAAAAATAAAGTTCACGATATAATTTTAACTATGTTCTAATGTTCTTAAATATATGTATATGTTGAATATGTATTTTCATTTTTCTTAGCGAAGCAACACTCGCATAGCAGGTGGCAACTTATTCCAGTAAATTATAGATTCTTTCATACAATTTTAGCCAACTCATCTGGCTGGTAATAAAAGGGGGATCAAATAATTCCGTCAAAAATATGAAATGGGACAATTAATTCAGTTCAACGTGATATTATTTGTTTGAATAGAATTAATTACATATACGCATAAATTTTATTCGTATTTGGTACTTCGAAAGGAGGTTTAATAAGAGATTTGAATTTTTTGGATGTCTTTTGTTTAATAAAATATTGACAACCCAAGTCAATAAATTGATTAATTATTTCAGAGGTATTAATTCCTGAAGCAACTATTATTCTAACTTTACAAAATATCGCTAAATGTTGTATACAAAAAATGCACATGTTTTCGTAAAAAATACAGATTCTAGATGATTCATCAAACAGGTATCATAAAAAGTATTACTAAACTTTACTAAACTTACGTATAGGGTCATTAAAATGAGCATCAGGGATGGCTCAAAAAAATGTTTGTAATCCTCGCGCCCCAGGCAAACTTTTTTGTTTCGCCCTACCTACCCAAGCAAGAAAATAGGTAGTGTTAAAAATGTTCTTAAAGTGATAAAAATACATATTTAGATAAATATCGGACAATTTTTTTCACAAATAAAATATAGGACATATTTTGATGAAGCACTCGGTTCAATGCGCGTTAAAATAGATTGAAGCTCATTACATAAATTCACTTCTTAGATGTCTTTAGAGCCTTCACGAGTTAATGCTCGCTCAAGCTTAGTACACGATACATACAGGTGCTGTGTTGTTATTTGTTGTAGACTGTGAATGTCAAAAATGAATCCAAAAACTGACTCGAGATTTTGCATCTGCTCAAATCTATCATTAACGGAGATAGCAGTATCAAGGACTGCAAAGTAAAAAGGCACTTTAAATCTTTGCTGGGGGTCCTAAATGAAATTATGTTGCCCTTCATATGAAAATTGTTTTTTTTAACCGAATGCGAATTTGCTCTGGGTCAAATTCTGTTGGAAATTCAATTTCTTTAGTAAGCTCAGAAGCATCTACTAACATACTGCCAAATCCAATATCGCTCCTGAAGTTTTCTAAAAACAATTTCATATTCTGTAATTATTGGATATCAGGATGAATATTTAAGTTTTTTTCTTAGAGCATTTTCTCGTTACACGAGTATCTAATTATACATATGTACGCGTAAAACAATATTTAAAAACAATGGTCATCTCATTAGATGGTGGTTTCGAACAGTGATTTATTGCTCTCAGATGTAATGCATAGATATTATACCATTAATTCTTTTTCATTATAGTTCTGATTCTACGTACAATAAATAATATTTATATTTTTTCGATTGGAGATATATGTCATCTTTTTCGGTATTTCAATAATCGTGTATATTATTAAAAATTGATGAACTTAAGATTTAACCATTGCATTCGGCATAATAATCATAATAAATGTACTCGTAACAAAAATATTCACAAATAGGTTAAATTCGAGAATAAATGCATTAAAATTATGCATATAAGAAAATAATGTTTCAAGAAATCAATTTTCTCAATTTTGATTCCCAAATTTTTGCTTGAATTGAGAATTATTACTGCACAAATCCATCAAATTTGTGAATACTATAATTTGATCTTATAATTCTGAAATCAAAATCAATAATCCAATAAAAGAGATTAAATTATTTGAATTAATCAGTTAACCATTATAATAAATTGAGTACATAAGTATCAATTTTTAAAAGCATGATTATGCAGAAAATTTCTCATTTCGATTAAAATTGTAATTATAATTCATGATACTGTGCGCTATATTCTTAAATTTTTATCAATTTAAAATTTATGCATTTAAGAATAAGCTATTCTTAATATTAGAATACCATTTCTCTCAGTGTACCCGGTACATAAATGTTCCAAGCAGAAATAAGATTAGGGCATCTTATACGACCGTTCAAAGAATCACCGACAAACATTGCTGACGCAATTTTTCGACGCTTCGCTAAAGTATCAATTCGAAGGCTTAGACACCGACTTTCATACCCTGGAATGTTACGCACTTGCTGCCACATAGGCTGATTACGATCTGAAAGGTAACCAAGCTTTTTATAAATGTAAATGGTAAAACGTTTCTGAATTGATTCCAATCTTTTAATCTGTACCTCATGGTGAGGATACCAAACCACCGCCGCATATTCTAGGTGAGATCTAACTAGAGAAGTATATAAACTAACACATGAAAAAATATCAACAAAATCTTTTGTCATTCTAAAAATAAAACCCAACATAGAATTGGCTTTCAGTATTATTTTGTCTAGATGTAAAGCAAAAGTTAATTTCTGATCAAAGAATACACCTAAGTCAAGAATTGAAGTTACTCTGCACAGTTCCTTACCTTCCAACTGATAATTGAAAACAATCGGATTGGATGTTCTATAGAACGACATGATGTTGCATTTATTAATATTGATCAACAATTTATTTGTAGAGCACCAACGAGATAATGAATTAATTTCTGATTGAAATACTTCTATGCGTCATTTAAAGATTGAATATGTTTGAAAATCTTCAAATCGTCGGCAAATAATAAGCAGTTACAAAATTTAAAAATATTCGGAATGTCATTCACAAATAAAAGAAAAATGATTGGGCCCAAATGTGATCCCTGCGGAACCCCAGAATGGCAATATATATAATCAGATTTGACTTGATTCAATAAAACATATTGTCTTCTTCCCACCAGATAAGAACCAATCCATTTTAAAAAATTAGGGGCGACACCAATTTCTGAGAGCTTTTTTATAATGATTCTATGGTCAATTGAATCAAAGGCTTTAGCAAAATCAAAGTAAATTGCATCAACCTGGGCGGCTTGTGACTCAAGTGATTCAATAGCGAATTTAAAAAATTGTAAGAGATTGGTAGTCGTAGATTTTCCACTGGTGAAACCGTGCTGAAAATCCGAGATAATTTCTTTTGTATGAAATGACAGATGTTTTGTCACAATTAGCTCGAAAAGTTTTGGGATCGATGACAGAATCGAAATTCCACGATAATTAGATACATCAGAGCGGTCCCTCTTTTTGTAAACTGGAACGATATGTGACACTTTCCAAGCGGTTGGAAAATAACCGTTAACTATAATAACATTTAAGTATTGACGAGGGAATACCATCAGGCCCACATCCGTCATTAAAATCCAAAAGGGAACTACATATATCATCTTCAGTTATAGATAAACAAGGAATATTAAATTGACAATTACTGACAATAGGGTCATCAACAACAAGACTATTATTATCTTTATCTTTGTCTTTATAAACCGATTGAAAGAAGCTTGCAAAACCTGTACATATTTCTGATACAGTGCAGAGCTGAACTCCATCATAATTCATAATCGACAGAAAGCCCTTTGTTTTGCGCTTGTTATTAACAAACTTCCAAAATGATTTGGAGTTTTGTTTGATATTAGCTTCAATCATTTTTATGTATTGTAGATATTTGGTATGAAATTCGGATTTAAATTGATCCCGAAGATTGACAAAAATAGATGTTAGAGTCACAATCATTGGTTCGAAGTCTGTAAAAGGCTTTATTCTTACGGTTACGGAGATTAATCAAATCTGAATCAAACCATGGAGGGTAACTGTAGTTACGTTTCATTTTCAAAGGTACGAAACGGTCTAACGCTAAAACAGCAAATCATTAAAAGTTTTTACATTTACATCAATATCATTGTTAAGAAATAACTCATTCCAGCATATGCATCGGAGGAACTCAGACATACCGTGGGAATCGCATGCTTTAAAATCATAAGACGAATCATCCACAGAAAATTCACGACATTTAGCATTAACGTTATTAACATGAAATTCAATTTGGAGAGAATTATGATATTTATCATTGTTCTTAAATGAAGTCAAAGATTCATAAACTGACAAATATTCCGTATTATTAACAAAAATTAAATCCAGAAACGAATTACTATCATTAGAATATAAATTAATTTGTTTAAGATTAAAACTAAATAATGCGTCTATTACCGCCGAGTCATTGATAGACAGAGCATTAGACGGTAATATATCTAATGATTCAGAATCAACCGACCAATTATTATTGGTTAAATTAAAATCGCCCAACACTACTATAGTATCATTACAATGAGACATATTAACTAGTTCACTTATACAATCTATGTGATTTAAATAAATATCGATAGAGGATCTAGGCGGTATATATAGAACTATAAAATAAAATGTTTTTTTACAAATAAAAACTTTAACACATAAAAATTCAATTGTTACACAGCACGGTACAATGATACGCTCACAATTAAGTGATGAATGAACAGCCAAGAGGACACCACCTCTCGTTTGCTTCGAGCTATTCATAGGTGATCTATCACATCTAAAAACAGCAAAATCATTTGGAAAGAATTCAGCGTTATGAACTCCACAATTAAATCCAGTTTCCACAATAGCATATAATTGGAAATGTGTCGAATAAAATAAATTACGGAATTCCATAGACTTCGATGACATTCCCCCAACATTGCGATAGAATAATTTATAGAGTATGCAATCCGATTTTTGGCTGGGATCCGTTATCAACCGGATGGAAGTCGTTGAAGCGACGGAAAAAAATTATTATTCTTATTTTGCTTCCTCTTATAAATCACAAATTCCTTTATCAATGAGCCCGATGGCCATGAGCTAGGTTGAAGCAAGCTATCTACACTAGCTACCGGAATATTTATCCGGAACGATGAAAAATTACGATCTTCTTCATTAATTCGACGTGATAATATGCGTTTGCAACTAACATCCACAACACCAAACTTGTCTTTTAGATATGATAAAACATCCAGTTCCGAAACGTCTTTATGGAGTCTGGACACAAAAATAGTTTTCCGAGGAGCAACCACTTGGAGAGATGAAATCAAATCACCAGTGCCGATTATAATTTGCCGCTGATTCGAAATCGTCGAATTTAGTTTAGATAAGGTGACCATATTATTTTCAAATCAAAAGATGACATTTTTCAAAAACATGTATACCACTCCCCCCCCCCCCCTACCATATCCCATATAAAATAAAAATTTTAAAACGCACATAAAAATGTATAATAAAATTATTAAATATTAAATATAATTCATTCAACAATAGAAATATTCAAATTGCGTTCTTTTGACAATAAATGTGTTGCGTTCGTTTCCGTTCACAGATTTAAAACCGTTGAAATAATGACAATTATTCTACAATTTAATATCAAATTTATACGATATGACGAAAAATATGACAAAGATGATGATTTTTGTAAAAGATGACAAAAATATGGCATTATTTTTGAAGATGACGATCATCCGTAAAAGATGACTGTCATCTTCAAAAGATGACGTCTGGTCACCTTAGTTTAGATGAAATTACCCGTTCTTGTTGAGAACTCATTGAGTTACTAGATAGAGTCAGACAACCATCATTAGTCATCATCGTCGATAATAAATTTGTATCCAGTTCAGTCTGAACCGGAGTTACGGTATCATCATTATCATCATTTTTATTATTAATGTTTTTATGATTCACATACGTATTATCATTAATTTTAATATTTTTATTATTACACATTTTATTTACAGACTTTGAAGTAACAGCATTATGACAATTTTTGGTGGCTAAGCTATAGCAGAGCATACCATGTCACACAGCGCCAATTTTAATAATGGTAGAAATATTTTCAACTTGAAAATAGCTCCATATTTAATAAAGTGCTAATTTTTAAAACTAAAATTTGTAATATTTTAAAATGTAGCAATAATATGAACTAAATAAAAATGCCACTTTTCCAAAAAAAAAATTGTGTTTTTTTTGTTAACTGCAGGTAATGCATTACTTTTATTAGTATGTAATGCATTATTTTTCGGATATTTTGGTACGATGGAAAAGATTGTCTGATGAAATTAATGGAATTTGGTAATTTTGAATAAGATTATGATGAAATTCTACAGGTACGATGGAAATGGGATTTTTAACCGATTTTCAGAGGAAATTAATGGAATTTGGTTATTTTGGAAAGATGGAAATGGGATTTTTAACTGATTTTCAGAGGAAATTAATGGAATTTGGTTATTTTGGAAACGAGTAAGATGAAATTTGATAGGTAGGTACAATGGAAATGGAATTCTAACCCGATTTTTAAAGGAAATTAATGGAACTTGGGGATATTAGATTTACAAAATAATTATTTTGATTATTTTAAACAAATATAATATTTTGGAATAGAAAAAAATAATTTTTAGTAGTAAAAAAAAAAAAAAATCGAGACAAAAAATTAAATTTAATCGATTTTGTATTATTTAATATTTGATGGGGGATCGACATAAAATATTCCAGTGTCATTAATAGATTCTATATAATCCGCTCCTACGTGCGGCACGCAGTGCGACATGTTTGCTTATCCTGGCTCCTAAGTTAAATTAGGGATCTCCATTTTCCAGAATATTTTAGCGACCTCCCGCGAGCCCGTGAGAGAGAGAGTTAAGCGAGAGGGAGCGCAGCGACCTTCCGCGTGCCCGTGAGAATTACGGAAGCCGTTAGTTTCTACAATCCTAAGTTAAGTTACTCGATGTAATTTTTCTTCAATTTATTTATCTCAGAATAGACAGAATAGAGAACAAAATGGACAGGAAATTGTTATAATGTCATTAATAGATTCTATATAATCCGCTCCTACGTGCGGCACGCAGTGCGACATGTTTGCTTATCCTGGCTCCTAAGTTAAATTAGGGATCTCCATTTTCCAGAATATTTTAGCGACCTCCCGCGAGCCCGTGAGAGAGAGTTAAGCGGGAGGGAGCGCAGCGACCTCCCGCGAGCCCGTGAGAGAGAGAGTTAAGCGGGAGGGAGCGCAGCGACCTTCCGCGTGCCCGTGAGAATTACGGAAGCCGTTAGACTCTACAATCCTAAGTTAAGTTACTCGATGTAATTTTTCTTCAATTTATTTATCTCAGAATAGACAGAATAGAGAACAAAATGGACAGGAAATTGTTATAATGTCATTAATAGATTCTATATAATCCGCTCCTACGTGCGGCACGCAGTGCGACATGTTTGCTTATCCTGGCTCCTAAGTTAAATTAGGGATCTCCATTTTCCAGAATATTTTAGCGACCTCCCGCGAGCCCGTGAGAGAGAGTTAAGCGGGAGGGAGCGCAGCGACCTTCCGCGTGCCCGTGAGAATTACGGAAGCCGTTAGTCTCTACAATCCTAAGTTAAGTTACTCGATGTAATTTTTCTTCAATTTATTTATCTCAGAATAGACAGAATAGAGAACAAAATGGACAGGAAATTGTTATAATGTCATTAATAGATTCTATA
This sequence comes from Tipula helvola, assembly GCA_963556165.1. Taxonomy (NCBI): domain Eukaryota; kingdom Metazoa; phylum Arthropoda; class Insecta; order Diptera; family Tipulidae; genus Tipula; species Tipula helvola. Next base: position 94,158,769 of record OY744483.1, on the reverse strand, counting down.
TAATCCGCTCCTACGTGCGGCACGCAGTGCGACATGTTTGCTTATCCTGGCTCCTAAGTTAAATTAGGGATCTCCATTTTCCAGAATATTTTAGCGACCTCCCGCGAGCCCGTGAGAGAGAGAGTTAAGCGGGAGGGAGCGCAGCGACCTTCCGCGTGCCCGTGAGAATTACGGAAGCCGTTAGTCTCTACAATCCTAAGTTAAGTTACTCGATGTAATTTTTCTTCAATTTATTTATCTCAGAATAGACAGAATAGAGAACAAAATGGACAGGAAATTGTTATAATGTCATTAATAGATTCTATATAATCCGCTCCTACGTGCGGTACGCAGTGCGACATGTTTGCTTATCCTGGCTCCTAAGTTAAATTAGGGATCTCCATTTTCCAGAATATTTTAGCGACCTCCCGCGAGCCCGTGAGAGAGAGAGTTAAGCGGGAGGGAGCGCAGCGACCTTCCGCGTGCCCGTGAGAATTACGGAAGCCGTTAGTCTCTACAATCCTAAGTTAAGTTACTCGATGTAATTTTTCTTCAATTTATTTATCTCAGAATAGACAGAATAGAGAACAAAATGGACAGGAAATTGTTATACAAGATCTTATAATTGCAACCTTTTGTAATGCAAAATTTTGTACATACATATTTACAAAATTATTAATTATTTATTCAGCGAAAATTAATTTAAAAATATGTAAGACTAACACATAAAAAAACGCTGAATTGCTGTTCACATTGAACTAGTGGCGCCTCTTGCAGCGCTTTCAATTCGAATAAAATACGTTGGCCGTAGAAAAAACATTCATTTGTTAGTTTGTGCATCGTTTATTGTTTAACGACAACAAATTTTTTGTGAAGTGATTACCATGAATACGATTACAAGTGCAATAATTACGCATCAGCAGGAGCTAGATCGCGTGGTAAAAGTGTTAAGAAAGAAAGAGGGCATAGTTAATAAGTTATTTCTGGTGAATATTATTAACCATACTGATTTATTTTTTAATTTTTTGGCGGATTGTGGTGTAATCCACAAACAATTGCTGTGCCATAAATGTGGTAATTTTTTCAAACTTTTGAGAAATGATCGTGTAGAAAAAATGTTGTGGTCCTGCAATAAGCAGGTCGACGGAGTCCGATGCAATATTCGTCAAAGCATTCGGCTCAACTCGTGGTTTAGTCGGAGTAAGTTGGAGTTTGGGCTGATATTGCTTATCACATACGATATTCTGCATAAGGTAGGCTCCGAAGGTTTAATCGCCGAGTACCAGCTGTCGCCATCAACAGCCGCTGATTGGAATCAGTATGTACGGGAAGTCTTCGTCGACTATATGCAGTCGCAATTTGAACCAATTGGCGGTCCAGGTATTATAGTAGAGATTGACGAATCGAAGTTCGGTAAACGAAAACATAATCGAGGCCATCATGTGGAGGGGCAGTGGGTTTTTGGAGGAGTCGAACGGCTTTCCGGAAAATGCTTTTTACAGAAAGTACGTACTCGTGACCGAACAACTTTAACCAACATTATAAAAAAGTTTATTTTGCCAGGCACGATAATCATATCGGATTGTTGGAAAGCCTACGAAAATTTGGGCGCAGAAGGTTACACACACTTAACCGTGAACCACAGCGTGTCCTTTCGGAACGAAGAAACTGGTGCTCACACGAACACTATAGAGAGTACGTGGAGGCATGTAAAAGCGGCTTTGCCTACATATAATAGGCAAGTCGATTTTACTTATCATTTAGCGGAATTTATGTTCCGTAAATTGTGTCATGCAAGAAATGAGGATCCGTTTACCGTATTTTTGTCAATAGTTCGGAACATAGACTATTCCGAATAAAAATAACTGTTTTGTGAAATGTTGGTGAATGGTAGACTGAATTGTGGATTAGGCCTATTGGGGAAACCACACAAAAAAAACGCGCGGCGCACTCTTCCCCATTCGGGACGTGTGGAAACGAGTGCAATTTTTTATAGGTTTATCTAGTGCATTAGAATTAGTAAAATTATGCTTAAGTACACTTTTGTCATTTTCACTTTTAGACAGGCATAATTTATGTACCTAGTACATACTGTCTACCGTATAAGATTATTGGGTGCACGTACTGTTTACTTGCACCAAAAATTAGTTTTAGAAAATAAAAACACGTTTCGTTTTTATAAAGATTATAAATTCACAAATTTTATTATTTATATAAATTAGATAAATTGATTACACTTTCTGATATTATAATTCACCACCGTATATGACGCGTATGAAAAATTATAAATTAAATTTATTATTATTATTATTATATTCCACTGGGTGAGATGCGTGCGTATATGAAAACGAACCGACCGAATGTGTATGTACACGAGTAAAAACGAAATTTGGACAGGATGAATGAAAATGAATTTGTTAGCGTTACGTCTGTCTTTTGTTGCACCGCATTTTTGTACCGCATGATTTGGATGAATTGTGTTTGCGAGTGTTTGTTGGTTGAGCGGTTGCGGTAATGTTGCGAGGGTATGCAAGGCATATGAGAGCGCTGACATATGTGTGTGAATATGTCGCGGGAATGAATGAGTAAATGCGTTGCTTGATAAATTGTGGTGGTGAACGAATGAATGTATTTATGTATTTTGAATGCGTGAGCCGCTACAGGACTCCCCCGCAAGTGATTTCCCCTCCTTAGAGAATAACTGTATGAGTTGGTGCTATACGGACGCTTTTGTGAGTTCGAAGGTTTGATGTGAGATCAGCTGAACTAAGAATTCCGTACGCTGGTTTGAGCCGATCGATTGAAATGGTTTGGTTTTTACCATTAATCGATACGGTGAATTGCTTGCGTAGTCTACGTATGACTTTATACGGACCTTCGTAAGGAGGAGATAGTCCCGTGCGAACCTTGTCTGTTCTGACGAAGACAAAATCACAGTTGTTTAGTGATTTCGGAACAAAAACATCATCTTGTTTGGTTTGACGAGTTGCTGTGGGTACAAGGTTTTGCATGGTTTGTCGCAGTTGGTCGACGACTGTGTCGGCAGTTGGAAGCGGTGGAAGAGGATTATCGATAAAGAACTCACCGGGTAGCTTGATGGTTTGTCCGTAAACCATTTCAGCTGGTGAGCACTTGAGATCTTCTTTCACTGTTGCTCGAATTCCAAGAAGGATGATTGGTATTTCCGAGCTCCAATTTATTGTGTTGCCTCTGGCCATTAATGCGGCTTTAAGTTGCCGATGGAAGCGTTCGACCATGCCATTGGCTTGCGGATGATAAGCCGTTGTGCGTATCCGATGAGATCCGAGGAGTTTCGTTAACTCTGAGAAAAGTTTTGACTCGAATTGCGTTCCCTGATCAGTGGTGATGTGAAGGGGCACGCCGAATCGTGATACGTAATTGTTTACAAAAGTGGTGGCAATGGTTGCAGCTGACATGTTTGTCATGCAGTATGCTTCGGGCCAGCGAGTAAAACGATCGACACAGGTGAGTAGATATAAATATCCATTAGACGGAGGGAGTGGACCTACAATGTCTATATGGATATGCTCGAATCGACCAGGTGGAATGTTAAAATGTCCATGAGGTGATTTGGTGTGCCGTTGGACTTTGGCACGTTGGCAGGATAAACAAGACTGAGCCCAATTGCCTACGTCTTTGTTCATGTTAGGCCAAAAGTAGCGAGCAGAAATCAATTTACGAGTTGCACGGACGCTAGGATGCGAAATGTTGTGAAGCGTGTCGAAGATAGCTCGACGTAGTGGTGCTGCAATGTATGGGCGATTGTTCCCAGTAGATGTTTCACAAATAATTTCGAGGCCAGGTAGTTTAAAAAGTTCTAGTTTCATTGATGAGCTAGAGTGACATTCGGAACCAGAAAATAAATTCTGAAGTTCTAGGTCGACTTTTTGCGTGTTTGCGATTTGATTTAAGTCGATGTGTGTATCGACTGCGGCCGTTTCGTTGTCGGTAGTGCGGGATAGTGTATCCGCGACAACATTGTTATGTCCGTGGACATGCTGGATGTCCGTTGTAAATTGACTGATATAATCCAAGTGGCGAGATTGCCTTGGATTGCGTTCAGTTTTTGACTGGATTGCTCGTGTCAGAGGCTTGTGGTCGGTGTAAATGGTGAAGTCCCGACCCTCAACAAAATATCTAAAGTGTTTGACTGCTAGATATATGCCGAGTAATTCCCGATCGAATGCGGAATATTTCTTTTCGGCATCCGAGAGTTTCTTGGAAAAGAATCCCAGTGGCTCCCAACACTCGTTGTTGTACTGTTGTAGTACTGCACCGACAGCAGTGTTTGATGCGTCAGTGGTTAAACTGAGTTTTGAGTCACTCAGCGGGTGTGCCAGAAGTGTTATCTGGGCCAATTCAGCTTTCAGCGACGAGAATGCATGTTGACATTCGTCGGGCCAAGAGAAGTTCTTGGCTGTCTTGGGCTTCTTGAGTAAGGCTGCCAAGTGTGAATGAATTGGTGCGAGTGTTTCAGCGAGCTTTGGTATGAATCGGTGGTAGTAGTTTACCATACCGATGAATCGCTGTATGCTTTTGATTGATGCTGGAGCTGGGAATTCCCTAATGGCGTTAATTCGTTCTTCGGACGGCAGAATACCATTAGGGGTGATCTTGTGGCTGAGGAAATCAAGAGTGGATGCGCCAAAGACGCATTTTGAACTCTTGATATGAACATCAAACTGCGTTAACCTGTGGAAGAGTTGTTCCAGGTGAAGTTTGTGTTGCTCCTCATTATGCGAAGCTACAAGAATGTCGTCAATGTAGACGAAGACGAAGTCTAAATCGCGTACGACTTCGTTCATGAAACGCTGAAACGTTTGCGCGGCATTGCGTAGTCCAAATGGCATTCGGGTGAATTCGAAAAGGCCAAATGGAGTAGTGATTGCCGTTTTATGAACGTCTTCAGGTGCGACGGGAATTAGATGGTAAGCTCTGACTAGATCGATTTTTGAAAAAATTTTGCAACCATGCAAGTGCATGGAGAAATTTTGGATGTGGGGTATCGGATAGCGATCAGGTGTTGTGACCGAGTTTAAGCGCCGATAATCCCCACATGGTCGCCAATCGTGATCTTTCTTTTTCACCATATGGAGCGGACAAGATACGGGAGATGCAGATGGCCTGCAAATCCCTAATTCCACCATGTGCTGGAATTCTGTATGTGCGGCTTTGTGACGAACTGGATCTAGTCTGCGTGGTCTTGACACAGGCAGATGGCCTGCTGTGACAATATGGTGGACCACGTTGTGCTGGACTGGCAAGTTGTAGTTAGGCTCTGCTGTGAGGGAAGGGAATTGCTTAAGCAGAGTGCCATAACCGTTGTTGACTGCGAAATGAATCGGTGTCGGTGTGTCGACAAGAACCGAGGTGGCATTGATTGACAGCTGAGTAGCTGAATCAACCAGCCGTTTGTTTCTTAAGTCAACAAGTAAGCCAAATTTGCACAAGAAATCGGCGCCAATGATCGGACGATTCACCGCAGCTAAGATGAAAGCATGCGTGAATGCTCGTTTGAGTCCGAGATCCACCTGCAGCAAATGTGTGCCGTAGGTGTGGATTATTGTGCCATTGGCGGCCGAGAGAACTAGATTATTATTTCGATTTGTAAAAGTATAAGCTTGCTTGAAATAATTCGCTGGAATGACCGAAAGGTCAGCGCCAGTGTCAATTAAAAATAGGAATTTATTATTTTTGTCTAACACGAATAGACGGGCTGAACTTTTAAAGGTGTCTGACGATGTCGTCATTACCCGCTGGTTTACAAGTTTTTTGTTGGTGTGGTATCAATGTCCATCTTGTTGATGGAGTGCTGCGCGTTATTGAAAATGCACGGTTGAATGCATTTGCGTGCCGCCGCACCATGTTTAGCGTGATACCAACACTTGCCCAATCGATTGTTAACACTCTGGGTGTTGTTACCTTGTGATTGTGAACGTGTTGCTGAGCGTCCCCTTGATCTACTCCGACCGCTTCGAAACAAGCCCGATAGTCGAGCCTCGATGCGCGCCAGGCGATCTTCGATTGAATTTGAATGAGGAGTGGGGGAACGACTCTGTCTATTCGTGTAGTTCGGATTTGTGTTACGATTGATTGCTTGTAAGTTTGGTAATGTGCCCATGTTCGTCACTTCGTACATGCGGTCTGCTATTTTAGCCAGTTCTTCAACTGTTGTGGTAACTGGTTGTGCAGTCATCGCTATTTTAATAACCTCGGGCAATTTTCGAATCCAAATGGATCGAATGATTGTATCGCTCAGAGTGTTTTGGCCTGCGAGGTTGCGTAAGTGACGAAGCGCCTCAGAGGGGCGTCGGTCGCCGAGAGCTTGGCTGGACAATAGGGCTTCTAAACGCCGCTCGTCCGATGGAGCCAATCGTTCTAACAGAGTTTGTTTTAGGACAGAATATTGATTGTCTTTTGGTGGTTGCTGTAAAAAGTCGCTAATGGTGTCACAAATTTCGGGCGAAATTGTTGCTAAAACGTACGAGTATTTCGATTTTTCTGACGTGATGCCTCGAATTTCAAATTGAATTTCGGCTAAACGAAACCAATTGTTTGGTTGTTGTGGCCAGAATGGTTGCAAGTTGATTTTTGCTTGGGTTGCGACTTCTCCTGTTGATGTCCCTGGTTTTGGTTGTTGATCAACCTTCATGGTATGCTCTTCGGTGTCTGACATTTCGATTTTTATAAAAGCGAATTCGTGTATATGTTATACGTCACTTCACAAGAAAAAAATGTACCCGAAATTTAAACTTAAACGTTAGAAAATAAATGTCTCGTGTGAACAAATATTTTAAAATGATTTATATGGGAGCTAGTGCTATCAACAGTGGTTCAAAAGAAGCAATCAATAGTGGTTCGAATATAGTAGTTGAATGAAAATTAATTAGTAGTGGAATGGTTACCATATATGACAAAATAAGGGCGGCACGTGTTGGCCGACGAGATACCCCCGAATTACGGAACGGGCGTGTTACCTCGTATTGGGGGGGCTCGTTGAAATTTTTAAGAATATTTAGTAATCAATAATAATAATAATAAACAACGAAAACCAAAAAAAAATAATTGCGGTTTGTTTAAGCGAAAACGTTGGTGGAAAGTACCGAACAAAACGATAAGGATCAGTATATGTATACGTAGATTAATTCGCGATCGAATTATAACCGAATACGATGGTGAAAAATTTACATTATTTTTTTATTTTGATTGTGAAAATTATTTTTGAAAAATGGTTATATAATAATGTATGATAAATATGTTTGAAATGTAAAAAAAACTTTTCTAGAATTTGTTTATTTGTAACAATAGAAATTTGAGTTGAAAAGATAAAAAAAAAACACTTAGCTTAGTTGTTATAGTTGTTGCTGTTGCTTTTGTTGACCCTGCTGATGATGATACCGTTGTTCCTGCTGCTGCTTCTTGATGATTATTTTCCCGTTGTTGTTGTTGTCTGCTTCGCTGGTTTTATTTTCGTTTCGAATTGTGCAAAAATTTATGCGTAGGTATATAGTTTTCGATGTGTCTTTGCTGTATTTTGTTGTTGTTTTAGTATGTAAATTCCCCAATGTAAAGGCCGATGTGGGTATTTAATTGTATTTATACTATTTAATGTTGAATTTTTTATATAATTGTATATAATTTGCGCGTTGTAATTATATTCGGTGTTGATGCCGCTGTTTTTATGCCCGCGACTGTTACGCTTCACTTTGTTTTTGTATGAAATTTTTTTGTAATGGCGGTGCTGATTTTTCTCGTTTTTGTGTTGTGATATGCGAAATAATTTGAGAAAACAAATGTTATTTTTTTGTCTAATATGTTGTTGTTTTGTTTGTATTTAATATTTTATGTTTATATGTACATACCTTTGTACTTGGTACGGATTACGGATTAATTTTCCGAAATAATTTTCCGTACCAAGTGTACTGTAGTTTACACAATTTTTCAAAGTTTTCCTGTGTGTATGATTAAAACACACTATAAAATATTTGTCATCCGTAAACACGGACGTCGGAGGTCACCAGATATTGGGTGCACGTACTGTTTACTTGCACCAAAAATTAGTTTTAGAAAATAAAAACACGTTTCGTTTTTATAAAGATTATAAATTCACAAATTTTATTATTTATATAAATTAGATAAATTGATTACACTTTCTGATATTATAATTCACCACCGTATATGACGCGTATGAAAAATTATAAATTAAATTTATTATTATTATTATTATATTCCACTGGGTGAGATGCGTGCGTATATGAAAACGAACCGACCGAATGTGTATGTACACGAGTAAAAACGAAATTTGGACAGGATGAATGAAAATGAATTTGTTAGCGTTACGTCTGTCTTTTGTTGCACCGCATTTTTGTACCGCATGATTTGGATGAATTGTGTTTGCGAGTGTTTGTTGGTTGAGCGGTTGCGGTAATGTTGCGAGGGTATGCAAGGCATATGAGAGCGCTGACATATGTGTGTGAATATGTCGCGGGAATGAATGAGTAAATGCGTTGCTTGATAAATTGTGGTGGTGAACGAATGAATGTATTTATGTATTTTGAATGCGTGAGCCGCTACAGATACAAATCCTAAAATATATAAATTAAATTTTGTTTAATGATTGTTTTTATTTATAAACAAGCCAAATCCGAAAACGAATTTCGGAATTACAAATTTTTAAATCCGGAAATTTGGTTTTCAAATTTAATTCGTGCAATCACTAGTACCACTTATTTCATCGACGTTCATATCAATTTTTTGTGGTTCGACTGGCGTTATTTCGGTTATTCGATAAAAGATTGGTTTTTGATCTGCGATGGTTGTTTTTGTTTCGGAAAACAGTTTTATTGTTGGGCTCTCAAATACCGGTGGAGAAGTTTCACGAATCAGTGACGCAGTTATTTGTTTGATTTCGGGATTCTTTTCAATAGTCCCAGTCTCTCTTATTTTATAGTTTTGTTGGTATCAAGGCTTTGATGTTTGATTAAATTGCCAATGCATGAGAATCTTTAATCACATGCTTGGCACACATATGGCTTAATCACGGTGTGTATTGATGATTGTGTAATCAAACTTTTTTGATATGAAAAACCTTTGTTGCATATCTGAAAATTAGAGTGAAACGTTAATAAGTCTGTTACAACGTAGTTTGATAAACAAACTTACTTCACATTTGAATGTTTTAGTGTCCGATTGTTATTTTTCGTGCACTTTGAGCTGACCTTTACATAAAAAATTGGCACTACAGTAATTGCACAGACCACAAATGTCCTTTTACACCTCTGTGGATCTGTTTATGAACAAATGAGAAATTTGGCCAAGTAATTCTAATAAACATTATTTCACTGGTAACCGAACTAAAACTTTCTTGCTTCATAGTTTTAAATTCGTTGTTTTTTGTTGCGCTGTCGGATGTTCAATTTTGGCCTATTTGCTTGTATACCGTTCACCGCAAGTGCTACAAGCAAATCTATGCTTTTTTATTAAGTATATTTTAGTCACATCCACAATAATATAAAAATTAATTCGCATAGTATAAAATATGATAATTAAAGTTGGCATTTGCTTATAAATCAATATTTCTATGCAAATGTCAAAATTTAATTCATTTTTATAAAAACAGATGGTTTTTATCTACCTATAAACAAGACGCTTACTAGATTTCAAAATTTATTTTAGTAAATACACATAGCAAAACCAGTTTTTTAAACCCAAGACTCAAACCATAGTAAGCTGTTTGCTGTCAAATAGTAAGCGTTTTTTTTAGCCAAGACTCAATCCAAAATGTAGTTTACCTTAATTCCACATTATAAACAATGGCGCTTGCAAAAATTGCGCATGCGCGAAAAATGGTATGCTCTGCTATAGCTGTTCCCGTAGATTTCTTAGCTGGCAAATCAAATCGAAAGTCGTTTTGCTTTTAATTCCAAAACACTTAGGCCCGATTGTATGAACACGGAAAGATTAAAAAAAATCCGGCGATACAGATTAATCTTCAACCGACGATTTTTTTCTTCGTCGATTGTATAAACACGGATAAAAAAATTTCATCCTCTGTTTATAGCAGTTTTTATTACAGTTTATTTTGGAGTGTCAACACTTTTTTTGACGTTTCAAATTTAATTTGTTGTTTATTTACATACAATAGGTTGTTTTTACACGAAAGTATTTTTTTATGTTTTTCTCCAATAGAAAAAAACAAAACTTCCGAGTTGGGCATTTGAAATTTTACGTTTTTTCGATCCATTCCGATTTTTTTTTTTCAATAAACAAACAAACAAAATTGAAATTGTCAATAAAAAACAAGAACAAAATTTTCTATCCACTGTTTTAGACAACAAAAAGAGAAGATAAAAACAGTGGATAGAAAAAATCCTTGGATTAATTTTCGTATTTATCGTCGTTCATACAATCCAATCGTCGATTAATCCGCCGATTAATCTTCTATCCTCGTTCATACAATCGGGCCTTAAAGTCAATTATTTTATCACAAAGAACACAACAAAAATATGTACTGTTCTTTTGAAATAAGACCACATGCAAAACACTTCTTTTCCATTGTCACTAGAGGAATTATTTCACTGAAGCTAATAATACTAATATGTGTCATATAATGATGGTGTGATGGTTTGAAGGTATAAAGATATGATGATATGAAGATACGATGGTAACTCAGGGATGAAAAAGTTGGTCCTATAGGACTTTTTTCGGTCCTTTAGAAAATGAAAAGTCCTTCGATACTTTTGACCAAAATTTCAGTCCTTTCAGTGAAATTTGTCCTTTCCGCTTGCTGTGAGCTAAATGTCCTTTATTTTGTGGAAATTTCCTTTTTATGTTTAATTATATTGTTTGTTATTTAGTTTTTTAATTTTGCCATGCGAAATATGTAATAGAGTTGTATTTTCAAAATATAATACGCATCCCTCAATAATTTTAACCAAAGATAGCATTGGCATATTTAGCATAATGGATAAATTGCGAGATGATAATCTAAATTGATTTTATGGTTCCAAAGTAAACAAAAAGTTTAAAAAGCCAGACACTATGGCAGAACACTGTACTCAAAGGAATTCAATAATATTTGTAACAGAAATCTCTATAAAATATTGAAAAAAGATTTCATTTCGTTGATTTTGAGTTGATTTTCGTTTTGTTTTATTGTTATCAATTTATCATAATGTAACATCTTTCCGAAATTTCGAACTACCTAGTTTTATCAAGACTAAATAATTCCAATTTAAATAAAAGGGGATAAAAAAATTAAAAGTACAGAAATTTTAAAATCATAAATAATTGAAAAGTCAAAATTCAGAAAAAAATCCCAAAAGAATCTAGAAATTACCAAAAATAAATCTAGAAAAATTATTTTGTTTTAAATAAATGAAAAAATTCAATTAGAAGCGAGTAATAGAAGCGATACAATTCCTTTGATCTGTTTCTGCAAGTCTGATGAAGCATTAACCAATTTAACACAAATCCGCATTCGCTCCAATACATTCATCGATATCATACTAATACAACGAATTAAGTCAACCACAACACAACCTGAAACATTTATGGTAGAACTATCAGTGGAAGTGATATTAGCGACACAATTCCTTTGAACCCAAATACTGCCCAAATATTTATGAGTTAAGGACCAATTATTCGATGATCAAAAAGGCACTCTTGAGAAGTTTTCGGTTGATAGTCAACAAAAAAGGTTTGCAAATTTTTCTACTAAGCATCGGGCCCAAAATCTGAGAGTAGCATTTAATTTCCAAGGAAAAGTCCCATTGGATACCATAGTAAGCTTAGTGCCAGAGTTATACCGATGTGAAGTTTATCCTAAAGTTTTCCTAAAACAACAACACCAACTAAATTCATGATCGTATTAGTAAAATGCATACATTTAGGCGCTTGCACAAAGTATTTAAATTATAAATAATTTTGAATAATGTTTGCACTAATAAAAGTAAATTATTAAATACTTTATAATTAAGGATTAAATATATAATTGATATAAAAATTTCAATTAAAAATTATTAACCAAAGTATAGGTAAGTTAAAATTTCTAAATAGGATTTTATGTGTAACACCATATTTGGTAGGAGTGTCGAACATTACGTAATACTAAACAGGGTTATAGGTCGTTCTCATCGGTTTCCCTAATAGGGTAGTAAGATGCATACATAAGCCAACTTATCAGCGATTTGTAGAATTTTATCATGGATTTTGCATATAGAAATAATCATTTTTGCGTGAAAACTTCTTATGTGGTAGGGAGTGTCGAACATGACGTAATACTAAACAGGGTTATAGGTCGTTCTCATCGGTTTCCCTAACAGGGTAGTAAGATGCATACATAAGCCAACTTATCAGCGATTTGTAGAATTTTATCATGGATTTTGCATATAGAAATAAGCATTTTTGCGTGAAAACTTCTTATGTGGTAGGGGGTGTCGAACATGACGTAATACTAAACAGGGTTATAGGTTGTTCTCATCGGTTTTCCTAATAGGGTAGTAAGATGCATACATAAGCCAACTTATCAGCGATTTGTAGAATTTTATCATGGATTTTGCATATAGAAATAATCATTTTTGGGGTAGGGGGTGTCGAACATGACGTAATACTAAACAGGGTTATTGGTCGTTCTCATCGGTTTTCCTAATAGGGTAGTAAGATGCATAAATAAGCCAACTTATCAGCGATTTGTAGAATTTTATCATGGATTTTGCATATAGAAATAATCATTTTTGGGGTAGGGGGTGTCGAACATGACGTAATACTAAACAGGGTTATAGGTCGTTCTCATCGGTTTCCCTAACAGGGTAGTAAGATGCATACATAAGCCAACTTATCAGCGATTTGTAGAATTTTATCATGGATTTTGAATAAAGAAATAAGCATTTTTGCGTAAAAACTTCTTATGTGGTAGGGGGTGTCGAACATGACGTAATACTAAACAGGGTTATAGGTCGTTCTCATCGGTTTTCCTAATAGGGTAGTAAGATGCATACATAAGCCAACTTATCAGCGATTTGTAGAATTTTATCATGGATTTTGCATATAGAAATAATCATTTTTGGGGTAGGGGGTGTCGAACATGACGTAATACTAAACAGGGTTATAGGTCGTTCTCATCGGTTTTCCTAATAGGGTAGTAAGATGCATACATAAGCCAACTTATCAGCGATTTGTAGAATTTTATCATGGATTTTGAATAAAGAAATAAGCATTTTTGCGTAAAAACTTCTTATGTGGTAGGGGGTGTCGAACATGACGTAATACTAAACAGGGTTATAGGTCGTTCTCATCGGTTTTCCTAATAGGGTAGTAAGATGCATACATAAGCCAACTTATCAGCGATTTGTAGAATTTTATCATGGATTTTGCATATAGAAATAATCATTTTTGGGGTAGGGGGTGTCGAACATGACGTAATACTAAACAGGGTTATAGGTCGTTCTCATCGGTTTTCCTAATAGGGTAGTAAGATGCATACATAAGCCAACTTATCAGCGATTTGTAGAATTTTATCATGGATTTTGAATATAGAAATAAGCATTTTTGCGTAAAAACTTCTTATGTGGTAGGGGGTGTCGAACATGACGTAATACTAAACAGGGTTATAGGTCGTTCTCATCGGTTTTCCTAATAGGGTAGTAAGATGCATACATAAGCCAACTTATCAGCGATTTGTAGAATTTTATCATGGATTTTGCATATAGAAATAATCATTTTTGGGGTAGGGGGTGTCGAACATGACGTAATACTAAACAGGGTTATAGGTCGTTCTCATCGGTTTTCCTAATAGGGTAGTAAGATGCATACATAAGCCAACTTATCAGCGATTTGTAGAATTTTATCATGGATTTTGAATAAAGAAATAAGCATTTTTGCGTAAAAACTTCTTATGTGGTAGGGGATGTCGAACATGACGTAATACTAAACAGGGTTATAGGTCGTTCTCATCGGTTTCCCTAACAGAGTAGTAAGATGCATACATAAGCCAACTTATCAGCGATTTGTAGAATTTTATCATGGATTTTGAATATAGAAATAATCATTTTTGCGTAAAAACTTCTTATGTGGTAGGGGGTGTCGAACATGACGTAATACTAAACAGGGTTATAGGTCGTTCTCATCGGTTTTCCTAATAGGGTAGTAAGATGCATACATAAGCCAACTTATCAGCGATTTGTAGAATTTTATCATGGATTTTGAATATAGAAATAATCATTTTTGCGTAAAAACTTCTTATGTGGTAGGGGGTGTCGAACATGACGTAATACTAAACAGGGTTATAGGTCGTTCTCATCGGTTTTCCTAATAGGGTAGTAAGATGCATACATAAGCCAACTTATCAGCGATTTGTAGAATTTTATCATGGATTTTGCATATAGAAATAATCATTTTTGGGGTAGGGGGTGTCGAACATGACGTAATACTAAACAGGGTTATAGGTCGTTCTCATCGGTTTTCCTAATAGGGTAGTAAGATGCATACATAAGCCAACTTATCAGCGATTTGTAGAATTTTATCATGGATTTTGCATATAGAAATAAGCATTTTTGCGTAAAAACTTCCTATGTGGTAGGGGGTGTCGAACATGACGTAATACTAAACAGGGTTATAGGTCGTTCTCATCGGTTTCCCTAACAGGGTAGTAAGATGCATACATAAGCCAACTTATCAGCAATTTGTAGAATTTTATCATGGATTTTGAATAAAGAAATAAGCATTTTTGCGTAAAAACTTCTCATGTGGTAGGGGGTGTCGAACATGACGTAATACTAAACAGGGTTATAGGTCGTTCTCATCGGTTTCCCTAACAGAGTAGTAAGATGCATACATAAGCCAACTTATCAGCGATTTGTAGAATTTTATCATGGATTTTGAATATAGAAATAAGCATTTTTGCGTAAAAACTTCCTATGTGGTAGGGGGTGTCGAACATGACGTAATACTCAACAGGGTTATAGGTCGTTCTCATCGGTTTTCCTAATAGGGTAGTAAGATGCATACATAAGCCAATATCAGCGATTTGTAGAATTTTATCATGGATTTTGAATATAGAAATAAGCATTTTTGCGTAAAAACTTCCTATGTGGTAGGGGGTGTCGAACATGACGTAATACTAAACAGGGTTATAGGTCGTTCTCATCGGTTTTCCTAATAGGGTAGTAAGATGCATACATAAGCCAACTTATCAGCGATTTGTAGAATTTTATCATGGATTTTGAATATAGAAATAAGCATTTTTGCGTAAAAACTTCCTATGTGGTAGGGGGTGTCGAACATGACGTAATACTAAACAGGGTTATAGGTCGTTCTCATCGGTTTCCCTAACAGAGTAGTAAGATGCATACATAAGCCAACTTATCAGCGATTTGTAGAATTTTATCATGGATTTTGAATATAGAAATAAGCATTTTTGCGTAAAAATTTCTTATGTGGTAGGGGGTGTCGAACATGACGTAATACTAAACAGGGTTATAGGTCGTTCTCATCGGTTTCCCTAACAGAGTAGTAAGATGCATACATAAGCCAACTTATCAGCGATTTGTAGAATTTTATCATGGATTTTGAATATAGAAATAAGCATTTTTGCGTAAAAATTCTTATGTGGTAGGGGGTGTCGAACATGACGTAATACTAAACAGGGTTATAGGTCGTTCTCATCGGTTTTCCTAATAGGGTAGTAAGATGCATACATAAGCCAACTTATCAGCGATTTGTAGAATTTTATCATGGATTTTGAATAAAGAAATAAGCATTTTTGCGTAAAAACTTCTTATGTGGTAGGGGGTGTCGAACATGACGTAATACTAAACAGGGTTATAGGTCGTTCTCATCGGTTTCCCTAACAGAGTAGTAAGATGCATACATAAGCCAACTTATCAGCGATTTGTAGAATTTTATCATGGATTTTGAATATAGAAATAATCATTTTTGCGTAAAAACTTCCTATGTGGTAGGGGGTGTCGAACATGACGTAATACTAAACAGGGTTATAGGTCGTTCTCATCGGTTTTCCTAATAGGGTAGTAAGATGCATACATAAGCCAACTTATCAGCGATTTGTAGAATTTTATCATGGATTTTGCATATAGAAATAATCATTTTTGCGTAAAAACTTCCTATGTGGTAGGGGGTGTCGAACATGACGTAATACTAAACAGGGTTATAGGTCGTTCTCATCGGTTTCCCTAACAGGGTAGTAAGATGCATACATAAGCCAACTTATCAGCGATTTGTAGAATTTTATCATGGATTTTGAATAAAGAAATAAGCATTTTTGCGTAAAAACTTCTTATGTGGTAGGGGGTGTCGAACATGACGTAATACTAAACAGGGTTATAGGTCGTTCTCATCGGTTTCCCTAACAGAGTAGTAAGATGCATACATAAGCCAACTTATCAGCGATTTGTAGAATTTTATCATGGATTTTGAATATAGAAATAATCATTTTTGCGTAAAAACTTCCTATGTGGTAGGGGGTGTCGAACATGACGTAATACTAAACAGGGTTATAGGTCGTTCTCATCGGTTTTCCTAATAGGGTAGTAAGATGCATACATAAGCCAACTTATCAGCGATTTGTAGAATTTTATCATGGATTTTGCATATAGAAATAATCATTTTTGCGTAAAAACTTCCTATGTGGTAGGGGGTGTCGAACATGACGTAATACTAAACAGGGTTATTGGTCGTTCTCATCGGTTTCCCTAATAGGGTAGTAAGATGCATCCATAAGCCAACTTATCAGCGATTTGTAGAATTTTATTAAAAAAACAAATTGTAAGATTGTATGTCACATTATTATGTTTTAAGGCAGCATTAGTCCATATAACGGGTTTAGTAAATTACATAGAAAAAATATACATGAAATAAAAATTGTTTTTTCTTATTTTCTGAGAAACTTTATTAAAAAAAATATTTAGCCAAAAATGTTGATTAGTGAATTTATTGTAAACGAAAAAAAAAAAACAACGAGCGAGTTCACCCTTAACTCGCAAAATATTTATGTGAAAACTTGTTCGTATAAATATCTATTAAATCATTTCAAGCCATTTCGATAAGGTTCAGAAACCCTTCCATAAAGACGGGTGTGTTCGCTCCGTATTTAAACTAAGTTACATTTTTGGTTGAAAAAGTCAAGTTATTCTACTGTTTTGAATTTGGAGGACGAATCTTACTAACATTAATTGCATTATGTAATTGAGCTTGAGCAAAGTTAATCATTTAAACCTGCCATGTACGCTTTAAAATATACTCATACACAGCAATCTTTTTCAATATTCCATAATAATAATAATAAATGGTCACGGCAAACTCGCTGAATAATGAAAAATCGCATCGCTTTATCACTGATCAGATTAAAATAAATTAAATAGAGCGGTTCTATTTGGGCGCACTGTTTGTCGTAAAACCATTGCAATTGAAAAGAGTAGCGCGAAACACCCCATAACCAAACTCGCCAACAGCATAAGCAATACTAATAAGAAAGCATACCGAACCGATTAAACAATTTTAAAATTATATGTATCAATGTACATACATAATATGTACAATTTTCACAGCTAGCTATTTTCATTTTTTTACACTACGCTAGCATAATTTGTGGTCCTTTTGCTCGTATGTAATTTTCATTTTCAAAAACACTTGCTGCTGCGGGCATATATAGCAGATATTTTCACAACAAAATTAATTAAAGTAGGCGATTTGTTTTGTATTCGGCTCACGATGGTTTTGAAATGCCGGATGATGTTGTATATTGCATGTGTATGCGTATATTTTGCATTGATTTTACGTTTTATTTATTTTTTGTTCTTGTCGATATTCACACAATATTTTTTGTTCGGCACTTTTATTTCCGTAATCCGAGTTCTATACAATTTTTTACTTACTCCTGCCGCTAAAGATGTTTTCACATCAAAAATCTAAACCTATAAATTGAAAGTAAACTTCATAGTCATCATCGGTAAAATACAAGTATTTTTTCTGTTGAATTTTAAATGCAGAGCATAACGATATTTTATTAAAACGAACCAGAACGTAGAGAAAAGTGAAAAAGAGAATAATTTTAAAACAAGAAGTGTGTAGGAATAGTGTAAAATTTAAATAGTTATCTATAATATTGAATTCGAATATTTAATTTTAACTATAATTCATTGAGTCTACTAGTTAAAAATAACACTGTTTGTTGATTTTAACCGTGAATTTCTAATTCTTATTAAAACTAATAGTTTTATATTGTATGATAAGAGTAATCTTACAGTGTGTTTCATTAATTTTTTGTAAATAAATTAAATTTCGAATATATACAGATTCTTAAAAAAGTAGAAAAATGCCTAGATGCCACAGGGCCCGCTGGGTAAAATAGCTTTGAGGCGATATATAACACCAAAATTGTTAAAATTTTGTGATTTAGTTTATTTGGACAAAATAATCGAAAAACAGCTCCATATTAAACTATTCAAATTTAATTTTCACCACTTATGGGAAACAACCCTTTCCAGTGACTGTTATGCAACACTCAATGGATCAAACTATTTGACGGCTGAACTGGCATATGTGGCAGCAAACGATCTATTGTTAGGCACTAACGACATTTGCTTAGATCCTTTCCAAGCCTTTGTAATTTTGAGCAGTGCCAGTGAATACAAAATACTCGACAACAATCGTCACCCTGAAGTTGTAATTTGCCGCAATAAGAGGAGGATCTATATACCGACTATCGTAAACAACTGTCATTTTAATTTAATTGTAATTGATTTTAATGATAAAACCATTGTTTGTTATGATCCATTGGCGCCAGAAAGAAACAATCCAAACTTTTCTAAAAAAGCACAAAACTTTGTAACCGAAATTCAACAAGCTTGGGGCGATATTTCGCTAGAAAAATTTAAAATCGTACCATCGTATAGTTTACCAGCACAGCGAGACAATTTCGATTGTGGTCCTCTAATTTTATACGCTGTTGATTTAACCAGTAACAGCAAGATTAGAAGTGCATTCACTCTACCGATGATCGAACATATGAAAATGGAATGTGTGATTATAGAAATTATTTAAAACGAATAATAGCAGAAAATTCTTAATCGATTTTAAACAACTGCATAATATGTTTCGAGATTGTCGCGGAAACTGAAGCAGCTTTACAATGTAAAGAATGTAAAAGACAGTCAACATTGCAATCAACACAAAGTTATTTTGTCATCGCTTGTCTGTAATTTTTGTGAATAATTCAAATATTTAAAATAATTAGTAGTTTTTAAATAAAACAAACAAAAATTTAAAAAAAAAAACAAAAAAAAAACAAAAAAAAATTAAAAAAAACAACAAAAATTAAAAAAAAAGCAAACAAAAAATTAAAAAAAAAAAAAAAAAATTAAAATGGAATTTTTGAATTACACTGACCAGTATCGAAAACATGTCACCCAAAAAAACAATTTTTTTTATGCGAATATCTTTTGAACCGCACTAGCTAGAAACATGAAACAAAATCCGAATGCAAGGTCATTCAAGACCACAGTACACATATACATATAAGGTAATATATTGCGCAGGATGTCAAAAATTATAACAACAACAATGGCGGAGATTGTGACTGAAATGTGTATGAACTATTTAAACAATGATACATTGTTAATTATTTTGAATTAAAATCAGTAGAATTTTTCACACAATTTTAATTATATTCACTCAACACTCAAAATTATTACGCAAAACTAACAAACACGATTTGTTTGGTCACAATGTCCGCCATATTAAAATATTTTTGACATAGATGCGCAAGAAAGAACGAAAATGAAACATCGGAGTATATTACCTTTATTATGTGTACTGTGATTCAAGACTATCTTAGAAAATTCACCAAAACATACAAATAAATTATAATAACCTATAAAGGACATTGCTGTCAAAAAACGGCGATAGATGGATTAAATCTAAAGATGGCCCCAGCAGTTTTTTAAAAAAAAATGTTTTGTTGTATCGAAACAAAAATGTAAATAAAAGTAAAAGACCCGAATAAAACTTACAACCAGACATCAATTATAAAAAAAATTAATTTTATTGTTTATTTATTTACCAAAAATTAAAAATTGTTATAGCTGACATCTTTAGAAGTAATCCCGTACTATGTTTTCACGTAATAAATAATACTGCATTATCGATAAATCTGCCTATATCAAATAAATTATAATACCTATAAAGGTCTTCGCTGTCAAAAAACGGCGATAGATAGATTAAATCTTAAGATGGCACTAGTAGTTTTTTTTAAATTTTTTTTTTGTTGTATCGAAACAAAAATATAAACAAAAGCAAAAAACACGAATAAAACTTACAACTAGACATGAATTATAAAAAAAATTAATTTTATTTTTGATTTATTTACCAAAAATTAAAAATTGTTAAAGCTGACATCTTTAGAAGTTATCCCGAACTATGTTTTCATGTATTAAATAATACTGCATTATCGATAAATCTGCCAATATCATTGACCGCAAGTTTACTATGGAAAAGTGTCATTATGTCCTTTATAGGTATTATAATTTATTTGATAGCATACTTTGTCTAATCATGTGGCTGAGTTTTTTTAATTATCACACATGTTTTATAACTTTATAACTAAAGGCGTGTTCGTTTCAGCTGAATTAACTTATGTAGTAGCTACATGTAAAGTAACTGAAGTGAAGAGACTGTTCGATTCGCAACTCTTCACTTCAATTAAAAATTGAACAACTGAATTAACTGAAGAGGTATTTTGCTCGCGAAGATATCTCTGATGATTTTTTTGTTTTTTATTTATTATTTTATTGACATTTTGAATTTGGATTATGCCGTTAGTGTTGTGATCGGTAATTATAAATATTAATACACACATTTTTAAATTTTTTTAGAAACACTTGTTAAATATTTCGCAAAATTAGAAAAGGTTTAAAAAATCACTCGATCGATTTCGGCTTGCTAGGCCATCATCGGGAGTATCTAATAAAATGTAAAAATAAAAATGTAAAAATATATATATATATATATATAGTTGGAAAAAGCAAAAAATGAAACAAAAACATACAAATAAAGATTGTGGCAGTGGTAAACAATAAAAATGGTGAGAGCAATAAACATTAAAAACTAAAAGGGGGGGTAAGTTAAACACAGGTATATGATTATTGATTAGTCAACGGCCGAATAACAAAATTCCAGATGTTGTTGTTTTTTTATTTTTTTTTATTTTTTTTATTATAACCCGACGTATTAGTCATTTTATGGGATGGTATGAGTATTGGAATAAAACAGTGCGGGGTCGGTAATTGGTGAGAAGCGGATTTCTCTCTGTTCGTTGAGGATATTTTGGTTAAGAAATATAGCTTTTCGGATTTCGTAAGATTCTAAGTTGTCTAAACTTCTGCTTTTTGGTTGTATATGTAATATTTCTAAATTGTTTAAACTGGATGTATGATTTTCTAAGTTAAATGATTATAAAGGGATGATTCATGGCTACCAGATAAATGTTCTTTAACTCTAACTTCAAAATTGCGCCCAGTCTGTCCGATATAAGAGGAACTACAATCATTGCAATTGATCTTATAAACGCCAGACTTGGAGAGGCGATCAATTCTTGGTTTGTTGTTAAAGATCATTTTCTTAATTGTATTATTGTTATAAAAAGCAAAGCTAATATCTGTTTATGTCACGATGTTACTAATCCGTTGGCTAGTTTTTCCTATATACTCTAAGCAGCGCCAATTTTCCGGCATTGGGCTATCAGGTGGATAAATGTTAGCTAAAGCTTTATGTTTCAGTTTTCTGTTTAATAGCTTTAATATAGTCTTAGCTACATAACCGTTTTCGCTGCTATTTCTAAAATTATATTAAGCTCTTTGTTATAATTTTTTAAACTTTTTGTAATTTTGCGAAATATTTAACAAGTGTTTTTAAAAAAATTTAAAAATGTGTGTATTAAGTGTGTTTCGCCAAGTGCCTACGGCAGAAAGTGTAAAAAGTTATAAATATTAATTACAAGTTATTTAAAACCTTTAAGTAAAACAAATTTTACAAAATATTGTTTGTGTATATTTTGTTTTTGACATTTATCTGAAGTGAAGAGTGTCAAACGAAAAGTGTCTTCTCTTCAGTAGCTTAATTAAGTGAAGAGTACCTCAATTATCTGAAGTGAAGAGTTATACTTTTCAGCTAAAACGAACACGCCTTAAATAATCAAATGTGAATCACCTATTGAACCGCAATAGCAGAAATATGAAACAAAAACTAAATCCTAGGTTATTCAAGACAATCTTACGAAATGTTATCAAAGCATACTTTGTCTAATCATGTGGCTGAGTTTTTTTTATTTATCCCGCAATATGGCATATAGGGCTACCATACTAGGGAAACCGATGAGAACGACCTAAGTAAAACCCTGTTTAGTATTACGTCATGTTCGACACCCCCTACCACATAAGAAGTTTTTACGCAAAAATGCTTATTTCTATATTAAAAATCCATGATAAATTCTACAAATCGCTGATAAGTTGGCTTATGTATGCACCTTACTAATCTATTAGGGAAACCGATGAGAACGACCTATAACCCTGTTTAGTATTACGTCATGTTCGACACCCCCTGCCACATAAGAAGTTTTTACGCAAAAATGCTTATTTCTATATTCAAAATCCATGATAAAATTCTACAAATCGCTGATAAGTTGGCTTATATATGCATCTTACTACCCTGTTAGGGAAACCGATGAGAACGACCTATAACCCTGTTTAGTATTACGTCATGTTCGACACCCCCTACCGAATATGGTGTTTTTGCAAATAAATCCACATTTCAATATGCAAAATATAAGGGCTGAAATCTCATTAGGTGATCAGAACTTCGGTCTTTAAAATTAAGTCTACTTCCAAAACCAAACTGAATCTCTAAATTCAGTTTTCAGCTCAACCTCCAAAACTATATTTGTGTAAAGTTTGTTTCAAATTGGTCAAGGCGTGTGGATTTGTTTAAATATCTTCCGCATATACAGGTTTTACAATGGCCAATTAGGATAAATCTTATCTATTTCGTAACGGATTTTAGTGAAATTTGAAATTCGCGATAGAAATGGGATCCTAAAATGACTTTTTGATAAACTTAACATGGCCAAGTGGGATGGAAATTGCCTATTTCCCAACCGATTATTATTATATTTGGCATGTGCGTTGGAAATGGAATTCTAAAATGATTTTTGGATGAAGTTCTGGAATACGGCCAATTAGTATAGAATTTGGCTATTACTAATCTATTATGATAAATTCTAGATTTGTGATAGAAATGTGATTCTAAAATGATACTGCTAATTCCGAGACTCTACACTACCGTTAGTGGTTTTAATTCTTCAGCGCGTGTCCGCCACACACTTCATTTTTTTAAGCATGGCCAAACTTACAGCTCTGACAGTAAATACTCAGGAAACATACCCCAATGTTTCAAGCGAAGGATTGGCGATGAAAGTTTCTAGGTGAACTTGAATATTATTTCGAAGATAATCTCGATCGTTAGGCAATTAAAATAGACGTTTATGCTGCCTCAAAGAAACTTCAATAGCTGCATGTGTAACCGGTAAACCGGAAGTTTTTGTTTATTTTTATTCACCACGCGCGATTATGGTGATCTTTTCGGTGATAGGTTGTCCAGCACTGAAAGCCAAATATTTTTGATAAAAAAAAAAGAAAGCCAACTGATTGGAGGGGAATGGGAGGTGTAATGGTAGAGATAGCGGAACGAGATGGGACTGATTTTTTGGATGTGATCGAGAAAAGTTGTTGTGAAGAAAAAAATATTTGATTTTGAGTTTTTTTATATTTAAAGTTTGGTTTCAAGATTAATGTTAAATTAATTACGATATTGAGGGAAAAATCTGTATATATATATTGAATTTTGAATAAATTTAACTAAATTAAAAAAAAAAAATTTTGATAAGCATAATTGTTAACGGAGTTTTATGAATGAATAATAAAAAATATTGTTATTGAATGTGATGATGTTTAATTAAGTGGTTCGAGTTCATGCTTTGAGAATTTGCCTTTTTTGCTGATAAACACAAACATAAAGTGATAGTGTTTAAGTTTTTGGAATGGCTACATGGAATTTGTAGTTGTGAAAAACAAACTTGATTATTGGGCAGAAAATGAATTTTGTAGTCCAGTGATTAAATCATCATAAATAAAATAACAAAAACTTAATAAATAATTTATCTTGGTGATTTGATCTGTTGTGTGTGTAACCGTAAGCAGTTTGTTTTGTGTTGGGAAAAAAAATTCGAGAGCCATCATTTTTTTTATTGTTTTGGGTGAACAATTCGTGAATGAATTTTTTTTTACTTTATGGTACGAGCAATAATACTTTGAGTAGCGGTTATCAACTTTTTGTGCTGAAATAATTTGGACAACTTGGTGCTAACGTAAACGTATGCACCAAGTTACAAAGGTATGTACAAACACCTTAAATATTAACTTCACATACGGGATTGTGGCCTGGATACTAACAGGATTATTATTTCTTTTTGTTTTGGGCACCGTTAATCACGAGGAACTGAACTATCTTCGTTTCATCTATATCAACCGGTTTATACCAATTGTAGCGAAGACGCTAAGAGTTGGTACTTACGGATGCAACCTTGACCAGCATTTTAAGCAGCAGATTGACGTATTTCCAAAACTACAGGTTTTAGTGGCATGATATTAATGGTGTCTGGTGGTAAATAAGGAGTTCCAGCAAGTATACGATTATCTTTATATATTTTATTTTTTTTCCAATTTTTCGTCAATATTTTTTTTTATGCTTTTTCATTACATACTAGATTTCATTTTACTTTTCTTTATTTAGTTGTTCATATTCAATTTTTTTTGGTTTTTATTGTACATATTGGTTTTTTTTACACAATTTTTCTCTGACCGTTAATCTGGAGTATCGGTTCAGCAACATCCGTGACAGTAATTTTATGTTATAATTTGTTTTCTTGCAATTCCATTTTTTTTATCAAAAATATTTGGTTTTATGTGGATTTGTCAGATAAATAATATGTCTGGCTAAGTGGGTTTTTTATAAGTCCTTGAACAGCCGTTCATGGTTTCAACTGCTACTCAGTGCGAAGTAACCCGGTAGATAGCAGCATATACTAGCTTCCTCTTGGCCCAGTAAAGAACCTCCCCAGCCACTGCACGCTAGCCGGCTGAAAAAGCTGCTCTGGAACAACCGAGAGGAAGTCTGCGACAGTGATGGCATTAGTTTAATAAAACTGGTGATTATCCCTGTTACAGTGGCGCCCAAACTTAAGGTAACCTAACGGTTTATACATTCATGATAAGGGTTAAACAAATACAAAATAAACTGAATTTTTTATGTATTGATTCCACGTGCTTCATTTTTTTTTTTTCCATTTGGTTAGATTCCGTGATGTTGGGTTTGGATGTCTCACATTTATTCTTCTAAATAGAATTTTTTTTTGATTTAATGTTTGGCGCGACATTCCATGTAATTCCTAACGTTACTAATCATTTTCATTTTTTTTTGTTATAAAATCATATGATTCCTTAACAGTTTAAAAGATCGGCTGATTCGATTTTTGATTTCATATGACAATTTTATAACTTTACAGTTCCGTATTTTTACAGATTTTTTTTATTTATCAAGTGCAAGGGGTTCAACAATATTCCGTAGTTTAGACGTTGTATCAAATATTTGTTTTCTTGATTATTGTTGATTTAAGCTTTCACTAGGTAATTTATTTTTTTTTGTTTGCCATAACGAAATGTTTTCCAGATGATTTCTAGTCCGGTTTATATCGTTTTTTATTTTGATATGGAATTATGAAAGAAGACATTTTATAGGTAATTTAATTAATAATTGATATCTTTAGTTTAATTATTAGCACGTTGGATCCATATATTAATTTTTTTTATCGCTTTGATTGAGGGCAGTTGGAACAAGTTGGACTGTTGTTGAGGACTTATTTTTTTTTTTAATTAATTTGAAATTTATTAGCATCATAAACCTTATTAATTAATAACTATTATTCGTTATTTTGGCATTTATTATTCATTAATTTTTGGTTATATTTAGTTGGTTGTTGGGTTTAATTTTCTAGTTGTATTTTTTTATTTTATTTTTTTTTTTTGTTGGGTATATACTTACCATATTCGATATTATTTTTTTTTATAAATTTCTTTTCATATCTAATTCGATTATTGAATTTATACAATTGCGTTTTACGTTTTATATTAATCGGTTTATAAACTTCTGAAAAATTAACCACAACATTATGGTAATGATGGACCCCACATTTTTGGATATTGACGAAGTCGTAGTAGAATGTCTAGTACGAAATATTTCTGGTTCTCTTATGGAACAATTAGACGCTTTGAGCTTGGCTTTAAAATTGGAAAATGAAGGAACAGCTAATCCTCCGGATAAAACACATTCCGCCGCAAAGAAAGCACCTCGGCGCGAGTTAGGCATTTGTTCAGCTAAACTCTTTAGTCTAAAACCCCAAATTCATGAAATTTCAGAGCTTGAGAATGACTCAGAAAGAAACTTAAAACTTACTAGATTGAGTACTCGCATCCTACACGTCAGTGGACGTCTCCAGCGTCTTATGAAATCTTCTCCCACTTCGGTCGAGTCTGCCCAAGATTTGTTAATTGCATGTGACAAGGTTTTACAAGTCATTCAATCGCTGCTGGAAGCAAAAGTTACGGCTAATGAATTTGAGAGATCTATTTCCGAGGCTCTACCAAAACCGAATTCTGCTGATACGGCTGAATCATCTGGAGACGATTCATCTTCAGAGTCTAATGA
This sequence comes from Tipula helvola, assembly GCA_963556165.1. Lineage (NCBI taxonomy): Eukaryota > Metazoa > Arthropoda > Insecta > Diptera > Tipulidae > Tipula > Tipula helvola. Next base: position 94,131,940 of record OY744483.1, on the reverse strand, counting down.
TGAAGCTATTATTACTATTCAAAAACAATCACACCCAGGGTCTTCTGGTGCAGTAAATTTAGATCCTCAGTCTGCTAGTCATACCACTTCTGGAGTGATCACTGTTCCAGTTGAAGAATATGAAAAATTAATGGCTTTAGTAAAACAATTGACTGTTCGTACTGGTGGTCCACAGCTGATTAATATTCAGCATGCTACAAAACAAAGTACCCCGAATGAACCGAGCTCATCCCGATACGTTTCTTCAAATGTTCACGCTGTGACGGACTCGTCGTCTCACACCATTGGTGTCCAAAAATGGAACATCTCTTTCGATGGTTCCCCTACTGGTCCAGCAGTCGAACGTTTTTTATACCGAATTGAGCGGTTATCAAGCGCCAATAAAATATCCCCCGGGAAATTAGTGAATGATCTGTATTTGGTACTCCGAAAAAGCGCTCTCGAGTGGTATTGGTCCTTCCTCGAGAGACATGATGATGTGGACTGGGAAAGGTTAAAACAAGGAATGCTTCACCGATTTGCAGACCGACGAACTGATGCTGAAATTAAGCAGCTAATAAATTCAATAAAGCAGAATCTTAACGAAAGTTTTATGGACTTTTACTCCCGTGTTTTAGACTCCACTTTGGCTCTGAATACGCCACTCCCTGATGATGATTTATATTTTATACTGCGCAGAAATATGCAGAGATCATTGCAGTATAAATTGGCAGGGCGACAAATTAGTTCCGTATCCGAATTGGTCCGTCAATGTATAGACATAGAAGATACTTGGAAGAGGTTGAGTAGCGACAAGACTGTTAAGAGGGTTGATTTTAGAAATGTGGATGAACTGGATGCCAATATTCGTCGATACCAGGAATTTAACTCCCAGGAAAGAAACCATCATGTCGAGGCCATTGGAAATTCTTTATCTTCCTATTATCCACCGTTACGCGAATTTCAAGATAATATGAATAAGCAGTTCCAAAGTCAGGGTCGTATCACGCATAACGAAAACCCATACGAATTATATGCAATGGAACATGGCAATCAGCAGTTCACCCATAATTATGTGCCTTCTTACGGGCGGCAATCATCAACTGCCGTGCGTGAACCTTCAAATTGGAGAACTACTAACACAAGTGGTAACCAGGCAAGATATTGTTATGGGTGTGGTGCTCCCAATGTAACTAAACCTAATTGCCAAGCTTGTCAAACAAGAAGTACGGGAAACCTGGGACGGGAGATGAGAATTCTTGGTGCTCAGGCTCCCCAGCACGTCACTCATACCAGGAAACATACGGAGGACGCTGCGTCCAATACTTGCCCGGAGTTGAATCAAAACAACCTCTAAATGGTTTCGCCATTGACAACCAACCCATAGTTTCTCATGTACCAAACTTTTCTAACAATTTTCATAACAATAGCTTTACAGTAAATTCTAATCTGCATACCAATTCAAAACTACTTAATTCTAATCATAGTTTTTCTTTTTTATGTCCTAATTATAATCAAACCGTTTCGTCAACTCCAAAGTCAAAATCGTCTGCTCGGAATGGCAAGTATTTTAAGCTTCGTCGTACTCTGAAAAAAATGATATGTGAATCGAGTTTACCTAATCATGCCATTGATCAAAGACCCTACGCTCAAGTGTTAATCGCGGGAACCCACTATACTGGGTTATTAGATAGTGGTGCCAGCATTAGCGTGCTCGGCGCTGGTTCAGAAAAATGGTTAACGCAGAACGGGATCAAAATCCACTCGTTACCTTCATTTTTAAAAACCGCAAGTGGAGAAAAACAGCGTATTATTGGGCACGCTATTCTACCTGTGACTTATAAAGGGCAAGTAAAACGTCTCCGATTTCATATTGCACCAGGATTAATACAGCCTTTGTATCTGGGTATTGATTTTTGGAGGATTTTTGGTATTGCACCCGACCTTGTCAGCTCCCTTGAGGAAGAGCCTAAAATTCCGAGTAACCGACATCAATTGTCTCCGGATCTTGAGAATCGATTACAGCACATTATTGACACATTTCCTTGTTCGGTTAAAAATGGTCTGGGTCGTACCTCGTTGATCACCCACATTATTGATGTAGGAGATGCTCGTCCGGTTAAACAGCGTTACTACCCCGTCTCCCCCGCGGTTCAGTCGGTGATGTATGCGGAACTGGATAGAATGTTGGAGTTGGGAGTGATAGAGGAATCCTCAAGTTCATGGTCCTCACCTATTGCTATGGTTTCTAAAAAAACTGGCAAAGTGAGGCTATGTCTTGATGCCCGGAAAGTAAATGAAGTAACAACTAAAGACGCATATCCGCTGCCACTGATTGAGGGATTGCTAAGTCGACTTGACCACACAAAATATATATCGTCAATCGACTTAAAAGATGCCTTCTGGCAAATCCCTCTTGACGTGGCTTCGCGTGATAAAACTGCGTTCACTGTTCCGGGCCGCCCCCTCTATCATTTCACGGTCATGCCCTTCGGTCTATGCAATGCTCCACAATCATTGTGTAGACTGATGCACAAGGTGATTCCTTATCAGTTGCATGACCGAGTCTTTGTCTATTTAGATGATTTGCTCGTTGTCTCTGCAGAGCTCGAAGAGCATTTCGCGTTATTAACCGAAGTTGCTAGATTACTGAAGATAGCTAACTTGACTATCAATGTTGAAAAGAGCAAGTTCGTCTTAACAGAAACAAAATACTTAGGTCATGTAATTGGTAATGGAATCATCCGCATGGACCCCGACAAAATAACGGCAATTGCTTCTTATCCAGTTCCTCAGACGGTCAAGCAGTTACGGCGGTTTTTGGGTATGGCGGGGTGGTATCAGCGGTTCATTTGTAACTATGCCTCCATTACGACTCCATTAACAGATTTATTGAAGAAGCCACAGAAGATGCACTGGAATGATGCTGCCAACGAAGCTTTCATAAAACTTAAAGATGCATTGACAACAGCCCCCGTCCTTAGGAATGCGGATTTCAAGCGCGAATTTTTTATTCAATGCGACGCGAGTTCTTTCGGGATAGGAAGCGTCTTGTTCCAAAAATCGGATAATGATGAAGAGCACCCCATAGCTTTCTTTAGCCATAAACTAAATGCGGCTCAACGAAAATATAGTGTCACTGAGCTCGAATGTTTAGCTGCTGTTATGAGCGTGAAGAAGTTCAGACCATATGTTGAGGGTTATGCCTTCACCATCATCACAGACCATTCTAGCTTGAAATGGTTAATGGAACAGCGCGACCTTTCGGGTAGATTAGCGAGATGGAGTCTGAAGCTTCAAGGCTTCAACTTCAAAATAGAATACAGGAAAGGTGCCTTAAATATAGTTCCGGATGCTCTCTCTAGAATGATTCTTGATGAACTTACTGAAGCAGATGATGGTGGTGTTGTTGGGGGTATGACTCCTCTGCATGTGGATCTGAATTCCGCTGCATTCCAGGACACTGATTACGTTGGCAGAATTACCGCACTCTTAAATAACCCGCACGCAAAGAGTAATTTTGTGACCGTGGATGGTAAACTTTACATCTTACCTAGTGGCAATGTAAATGAAATAAAGGACTTATCAGTTTGGAAATTAGTAATTCCTGCTCCGTTAGTCCCCACCTTGATAAGTCAGGCTCACGACTCCCCCACCGGTGCGCATCTTGGACAATCAAAAACGTTAGAAATTCTTCAAAGGCAATTTTATTGGGCAACGATGGCACGAGACATAAGAAGATATATTCAAGAATGCGACCGATGTAAACAAATAAAAGCTCCCAATTTCATTACTCGACCAGAAATGGGTAAATTTACGGAAGTACATCGCCCCTTCCAAAGACTATTTATAGATTTTTTGGGACCTTATCCGCGTAGCCGGCAAGGTAACACTTATTTATTAATAGTATTAGATCAGTACACAAAATTTATTTTTGCTGAACCACTGAGATCTGCTACTGCTAATCATGTGGTATCATTTTTAAAAAATCGTATTTTCAGTGTTTTTGGAGTTCCCGAAATGGTAACAACTGATAATGGTCCACAATTTAGGGCACAAATAGTTTCCGAATTGTTTTCTCGTTATGGCATTTCGCATCAATTCACCCCTGTATATGCGCCGCAATCCAATGCTTCAGAGCGCGTGAATAGAAGTCTTCTTTCTGCGATTCGCGCTTATGTGAAGGACGACCACCGAGATTGGGATCTTCATCTCCCCGAAATTAGTTCGGCATTAAGAAACGCTGTACATGATGCCACCGGATTTTCACCTTACTTTCTGACTTTTGGACAGCACATGGTTAATCATGCCTCCTCTTATTGTTTAATGCGGAAGTTAGATGTATTGAATGATCGACAAGCTTCAGTAATGGATATAAATAACCGTCTTTCCACTGCGCAAGAATTAGTACTTTCTCACTTAGGCAATGCTTACCAGCGGAATTGTACTAACTACAATTTACGTAGCAAACCACGAAGTTTTGAACCTGGGCAAAGTGTTTTCGTAAGAAATTATGTTCAAAGTAAGATGAGCGCAAACTTCTCATCTAAACTTGCTCCAAAATTTATAAAGGGGAAAATTACTAAGAAACTTGGTAACGTTGCTTATGCGGTTGTGGATGATAAAGGTAAACCACTCGGGGTTTACCATTGCAAGGATCTTCGTTGAATTAACTTTTCTGTTCCTTTCCTTCATGTTACAATTTACATATTTTTTTTTTGTTTTTGCCTTAATCAGTTGGGTATAGGTGGTATTCGATCGGTCACTGGTGTGGTTGTATGTGTGGTTGGGTTTATTGTTCAAATTTATAATAAAGTATGTGCCCGGCTTGAGACTTTCTCAGGGCGCTGGGTCTGCCCCACGATTTGTAACCGGTAAACCGGAAGTTTTTGTTTATTTTTATTCACCACGCGCGATTATGGTGATCTTTTCGGTGATAGGTTGTCCAGCACTGAAAGCCAAATATTTTTGATAAAAAAAAAAGAAAGCCAACTGATTGGAGGGGAATGGGAGGTGTAATGGTAGAGATAGCGGAACGAGATGGGACTGATTTTTTGGATGTGATCGAGAAAAGTTGTTGTGAAGAAAAAAATATTTGATTTTGAGTTTTTTTATATTTAAAGTTTGGTTTCAAGATTAATGTTAAATTAATTACGATATTGAGGGAAAAATCTGTATATATATATTGAATTTTGAATAAATTTAACTAAATTAAAAAAAAAAAAATTTTGATAAGCATAATTGTTAACGGAGTTTTATGAATGAATAATAAAAAATATTGTTATTGAATGTGATGATGTTTAATTAAGTGGTTCGAGTTCATGCTTTGAGAATTTGCCTTTTTTGCTGATAAACACAAACATAAAGTGATAGTGTTTAAGTTTTTGGAATGGCTACATGGAATTTGTAGTTGTGAAAAACAAACTTGATTATTGGGCAGAAAATGAATTTTGTAGTCCAGTGATTAAATCATCATAAATAAAATAACAAAAACTTAATAAATAATTTATCTTGGTGATTTGATCTGTTGTGTGTGTAACCGTAAGCAGTTTGTTTTGTGTTGGGAAAAAAAATTCGAGAGCCATCATTTTTTTTATTGTTTTGGGTGAACAATTCGTGAATGAATTTTTTTTTACTTTATGGTACGAGCAATAATACTTTGAGTAGCGGTTATCAACTTTTTGTGCTGAAATAATTTGGACAACTTGGTGCTAACGTAAACGTATGCACCAAGTTACAAAGGTATGTACAAACACCTTAAATATTAACTTCACATACGGGATTGTGGCCTGGATACTAACAGGATTATTATTTCTTTTTGTTTTGGGCACCGTTAATCACGAGGAACTGAACTATCTTCGTTTCATCTATATCAACCGGTTTATACCAATTGTAGCGAAGACGCTAAGAGTTGGTACTTACGGATGCAACCTTGACCAGCATTTTAAGCAGCAGATTGACGTATTTCCAAAACTACAGGTTTTAGTGGCATGATATTAATGGTGTCTGGTGGTAAATAAGGAGTTCCAGCAAGTATACGATTATCTTTATATATTTTATTTTTTTTCCAATTTTTCGTCAATATTTTTTTTTATGCTTTTTCATTACATACTAGATTTCATTTTACTTTTCTTTATTTAGTTGTTCATATTCAATTTTTTTTGGTTTTTATTGTACATATTGGTTTTTTTTACACAATTTTTCTCTGACCGTTAATCTGGAGTATCGGTTCAGCAACATCCGTGACAGTAATTTTATGTTATAATTTGTTTTCTTGCAATTCCATTTTTTTTATCAAAAATATTTGGTTTTATGTGGATTTGTCAGATAAATAATATGTCTGGCTAAGTGGGTTTTTTATAAGTCCTTGAACAGCCGTTCATGGTTTCAACTGCTACTCAGTGCGAAGTAACCCGGTAGATAGCAGCATATACTAGCTTCCTCTTGGCCCAGTAAAGAACCTCCCCAGCCACTGCACGCTAGCCGGCTGAAAAAGCTGCTCTGGAACAACCGAGAGGAAGTCTGCGACAGTGATGGCATTAGTTTAATAAAACTGGTGATTATCCCTGTAACTGGTGATTTACCGAAACCTCATCAGACAACAATTTAAAAGCAATATTGACATATCCCTTACAACCTCATCCAACAATAATTTTTGTGTCACATTTCCTTCTAATAGTTGGAAGCATCAAATTTCATCATAATCGGTTAAATCAGCTAAGCTATTTCCTAGTTGCCCATATTCCAAGATTTAATCTTAAAATCTTTTAAGAATGCAATTTCCAACCCATTTGTCGAATTTCCTCCAAATCGTTTAAGCATTAGGGATTTCCATCATACTTAGCCATATTCCAGAATTGTATCTAAAAATCATTTTAAATTCCCATTTCCAAGGCATATAGCAAATTTTATAATAATCGGTTAGGAATAGCCAAGTTCCATCATACTTGGCCATATTCCAGAACTTTATCCGAAATTTAATTTAGAATCCCATTTTCATCGCGGACGTCATATTTCACTAATACCTGTTAAGAAGTAGCCAACTTCCACCTCTATTAGCTAATATTCCAGAACTTCGTCCAAAAATCATATTAGAAACCCATTACATCATACTTGGCCATATTTCAGAACTGCATCTAAAAATAATTTGAGAATCTCATTTCCATTGGAAATACTGAATTTCATCAAAATCGGATAAAATATAAAATCCCAATAAAATTTTTATAAAAAAAATCACAAATCCTCAGTTTAACTGCTCACTAAACCCTAATCCAACCCCAACTGAGCTCTAATTCAACCCGCAAACGGAACGGATCTCAACCCTCAACTCAACCGCAAACTCTACGCCAAACTCAATCCTCAAACCAGGATATATAAAAAACTGGTTAACTGCTCACTACATCCTAATCCAACCCAACTCAATCCAACTCAACTTCAACTCAACCCGCAAATTGGCCCCTAACTTAACCTTCAAATCAACTCCAAATTCAATGCCCAATTCAATAATCAAACCAGCATATAGGTATAAAAAAATGGTAAATATTTTTGTATGGCAGATACCCCACCCTCTTGAAGTATACAGTCTCCAAAAGCTTTTCAAATTCCCGCCTTGACCATAGATACAGATTGGCGACGGATACAGATGGGCAAGCCATTCTCGAGATACCATGGGTACAGACATCCAGACATCCAGATGTCCAGACAGACGGACGAACATTTTTTTTTTGCTTTTTCAGATTCAGAGGTTTTCAAAACGTCGAAAAAAGTGGTTTTGGGCCAACCAAATTTTTCGTCATTTTTAACAGGATTTCAATACTCTGATCATTTTAGACCGAAGCAAATCCATGATAAAATTCTGCAAGAAAAATTGTGATGATTATTTATTTTGATAAATAAAAAATATTGTATTCTATATCAAGCATTTTGATATTTTATTTAAACCGCCTGAATGTTACATTACCCAAATACATTCAAAAAATATAACGTTGTTGTTGTTTCAGGAAAATTGTAGTACATATAAACTTTACGTCTGTATATAAGCATGTGAATTTTTTCTTAAAATATTCCTAAATTATTGTTTTTCTTGTTTTAAGACATTTTTAGGATAAACTTCATATGCATGATGGAGTAGTTTTAAAAGCCGTACGTATAGGACAAGAAACAGTGCTACTTAATATCTGAACTGCCAATTTAACACTCATTTTTTGGAAATTATTTGGGTCTATATGGTTTTTGGTTAACTTTGGTTCAAATTTAACTTTTTAGGTTTTGTCATTCTCATAAATGGATCTAACTACATTAAAGTCAGTTGCATCGTAGTCCGAATGTTGAAACTGATGCTTAATAAATGCATTCCGAACAGATTTTATGAGATGCGGTGAATCATACTGTACGAAAATTTTTTTATCATTAACTTTCATAAAAGGCTTTTCGGGGCCAATGCCAAAATGTTTATAAACGGCGACGTTAGTTGCTGCTTGATCACATGTTAACATCACGACTTCTAAATTTAACACTTCTTGGCACAATTTTATATTATTTATTATTAAGTCTGCTAACTCGTTCACATTGATGGAATTGTTTATTAGCACGTAATTTAAAACGTGTTTCCAACTCACTACTAAACCACGCAGCATAAAAAATAAAGCTAAAGTAGCGATTTTATTTGATCGCTGGTACATATTATCACAATACCCATCGACTTTGTCGGTTAGCAGATTCAATGTTAAGTCTTTTTTAATTGTAATTTCATCGAAGCTTAAAACACATATGCGGGATGAAAGTGGCATATTTTGAAATAAATGCTTCATTTGATTAATTAAAATATGATTTGTTCCTGGTGATATAAACTTCATAGGGGACCATTTATAAATTGAAAAAACAGAAGCCAGCTTTAATTCAAATATTCTTTTTAGATATTTATAGGTTGTCGCTGATTTGTAGTACAAACATTGCGCAAACGTTTTCTCACTTTCCGTGTAGTAATAGTCCCCTTTCAGAAGAAGTTTGCATACATTACGAGTGGGTTCGTTTGTTGAAATTATTTGATCGATCATCTCGTCAACACTACTATTTTTAATTTTGGCATATTTCTTTTATAAATTATTAATTTTTTTTTTTAATTTTTGGTATTTTGACGAAAATTGCTTTATTTTTTTGTTTGCCTCTAATGTCTTTTCGATTTTTTTATTTTTTTACACATATCACAATGTTTTTTATTATCACTCTTAATTTCACAGTGAAATCAATTTACACTGTTGATTAAGTTTAAAAACTCCACATCTTGTTCCATCGGGTCAGTTTGTATATTTTTTGATGAAATTTCAGTTTTGTGAGCAAAATAATTGTAACTATCAGAAATTGTATGAGTGTATCCATTCTTTCTAGAGCGTCGAATGTTTCAGTTTTTGTGTTTTGTTCTTCAACAGTTTCACAGATTTTTTTTCAGATTTAACACTGGCACTGCATTTCGCGTTAAATATTGTACTCCAATATTTTATTTTAGGAAATAGCTTGTAACAAGCATCCGTATTGCATTGCTCACAATGTTCGCGAAGCCTATGTTGCAGACTCTCTTGCGATTGACCCCGACAGCATTTTTAAGCAGGCTAGGTAACAGTTGTGGGGGGGTTCTTTTCGGGAACCATAAGAGAGCTTGATGTTGCTGAATTAAATAACCATTTACACATAAAAAAAGTAGAAAAAATAAGAAAAATAAAAATTTACGTTAATTTAGAGCACTGTATACATGTCACTGTTATCACCACCAATGGAACTATTTATTGTAATTACTCAATCATATTTTACAACCATGAAGAAACAACAAAAAAAAATCTTCAAAAATAATAATCTCACGGTAGCCGAAAGTAATTCCAAAAAAAAAATAAAAATGAAATAAGCAAACTAATTATATTCGTTAAATTTACAAAATTTTATTTAATAAACTATTAAACTAAGTATTAACCCTTTGGTTCGAAATGTACATAATACTGTACATCGTTTTTCTAATACGTATAACATGCGTTACACATCTATTAGTATAAAAAAGGAGTTTGTGGGCAAACGCCGAATAGTTTCTTTTTGATATTCCTCCGAGTTTGTTGTTAAATTTAATACGGTTAGTTTAAAAGCGAGGGATTTGTGAAGGAGGGTACAAGTGCAATTTTATCCTAGTAAGCTAACCGATTTTTAAATTTAATTTAGGGTAGTTAAAATTATTTTAAAATTCTAAATTTTGGTGTTTTGTTTATCATAAAAGTGTAAATATTGTAGTAGTTAATGTTTTGTTTTGATCTGACAAATAGTATTTTATATAAAAAGGTAAGAAGTTTGATGTACATATATGATTTTTTACATGTACATATTTATGTACATTCCGCTTTGATGTATATTTATATTTTTGGTAACTTCTTTAGGAAAATGAATAGTAAATATCGCACAGACCAAGAACTCATTGATATTCTTAGCACGTTTGATTCCGATTTGGGAGATTTTGTTACGAAATGAAATGAAATAGAAATGATCCTAAAAAATAATGAAATAATTGAAAACATGTAAAACGTTCAATACACAAAAAAAGAAAACATCAAATGATGCCGGTCACAATTTCAACCACTAATTTCGGAATTCGTTCCAAGTGTCGAGCTACAAGAAATTCCAATCGTTAAAACTCCCTTGACATATTTCAGGAATTATTTTCTTCTTCTTCCGCTGGCGCTACATCCCATGAAAGGATTTGGCCGCCTCAACGATGCTCCTCCAAATATTTCGATCCGCCACAAGAGAATGCCAGACACGGTGACCGAGTGTGTACAGGTCCCTCTCAACGTCATCCATCCATCGGGTAGGTGGTCTCCCACGAGGTCCTACTTTCGTTGGTGCCGACTCCAAGGCCTGTTTAGTGGCCTGATTTTTTGAACGTAGTACGTGCCCAAGCCATCTCAGCCTTGACGATTTTATGAATCCTATGATGTCGACTTTATCGAGATCATTTCTGATCTCGTGATTCATTCGCATTCTGTACGTGGCTCCCTCTTTAATGGGACCGAGAATTCTTCTTATCATCTTACGCTCAGTTACAGCGATTTTCTGGATGTTTTGCGCTGTTAGTGTCCAAGACTCGCAACCAAAGGTGACAACTGGTCTTATCAGCGCCTTGTAGATGTCCAATTTTATTTTGCGCGATATATGAGGAGACTTGAAAATTTTGATATTGGCGTAAAATGCTCGGTAGCCTGCTGCGATCCTCGATGAGATGTCCACAGAAACGGAGTTTTGCTCAGTGATCAGTGATCCTAGGTATTTAAACTCATTCACCTTTTCATATTGAGTATCTCCTGAAATGAAGTCCCCACGAGTCTGCCTTCTCGCGGTCACCATGTATTTGGTCTTCGCTTCATTGATCTGAAGGCCTATTTGTTGGGCTGTTAATTCCAACGGGAGGAGGACCTCTTTCAGAGAGATGATGTTGCGACCCAGAATGCAAATATCGTCAGCGTATGCTAATAGCTGGGTTGATTTATAATACAGGCAGCTACGCTGTGCTATATTAAGCTGACGAATGACATACTCTAAGGATAGATTGAATAGAGTTTGAGCTATTGGGTCTCCTTGCCGCACTCCAGATGTTATCTCGAAGGCATCCGAAATTTTACCTTCTATTAGCACCTTACATATTGAGCCATCCATTAAAAGCTGGCACATTGAAACCAATTTTGACGGTATGCCCAGGTAGGACAATACGTCCCATAACGTATTCCTCTTAATGCTGTCGTACGCCTGTTGAAAGTCTATGAATAGACTGTGTACAGGGATGTCCTTTTCATAGCATTTCTCTAGCAAAATCCTCAGCGTAAAAGTTTGATCGGTCGTTGATCTATTTGGACGAAAACCACATTGATAATCACCGGAATTATTTACCGAACAAAATTTTTGAAGAAATGGCTTTTTTCCAAACTTGTATGCAGAACCAAAATTGATAACCAGTTATAAACACATCCTACGAAATAACCTATACCAAACCGATTTTACAAAATTCTTTAGAATTAAATTAACCATCACTATGCTTAAATGAGCAAATTATTTAGTATGCGTAGATGAGCAAAGACTGGCTCTTTATAAAACAATATTTGAAAGGAAAGCCTGACCCTTGGGAAATGAAAGTCTACGTACTTTGTGGAAAATCAGGAAGACTTTACGACTTTTTCCTGTATCTAGGGGCTGAGTCAAGCATACCACAAAATTATATAAATAAATTTAGATACGGAGCCGCGGTCGTATCTGACTAATCGTCTCAAAAAGACAGGCCACTACCTTTCATACCAATTAGTAGAGGTTCTATAAATTAAAGAAATGAATGCTGCGAGCACTGTTAGTAAACAGTATTTTGGATTTATTATATTTTAGGATTTATTTAGCTCAATCATTGGTACAAGCCAAAGCGGGTGCTAAAAAGCGAGGCTAAAAATCCAGAAAATGTGGATCCAGGAAGCTCGCTTGACACAATGCCGTAAGCAATGCGAAACTTTGGGACGCGGCCTTTGAAAGAAGTTCAGCTATATAGGTTCGACCACATGTCGCAACACGATCAAAAGAAAGAAGATAATCGATGCAAAAATGCTTCGAGAATTAATATATATGGAGAGAACATAAAATTCAAAATGTATGAAAGAGAGTAAGAAAAAGCGTTAGTCTACTTCTGTCATTTTTTTTCGTAATTTTGTTTTGTTTGCATTTCTGTTTTGGTTTTAACAAATTATTTAATAGAAAATATTGTGTGAAATATATAAAACTTTAGGAAAAATGCCACATTTAATGAAATGTTGTGTTTCCAGTTGCTCTAATTTCATTAGAGTAACGAATATTAAGAACCATCGCAGTCTAGGTTCAACAAGTTATTTTAGGTAAGTTTTAGTGAAATTTGTGTTGCCCATAAAATTGAATGGCATGTAAGAATATTATGGCGTGAAGTTGCTCGGGTGATGCAAGCCGATAGGCTCCGTAACTTGCAGCTTCCGCAAGTGCTCGTGTTACCTCCTCGTGGTGATTGCTGGTAACTAGATTGCTGATTTTTTCGGCTTCTAGGCTAAAACACGGCGCTAAAGGAATCAACCTTAAATAAATCACTGGGCTGGGTTAAGGTGTTATTCGTACCGTGCCGATAACCGGCCAGGCTGAGGGCCTGTAGCATTTGGGTTTTTGTAAAACGAAGCTACCGTGTGTATCTTGCATTTCACGAATTAAACGGCAAGCGAGTCATAAAACTGTGCGGCTGAACCTTTCCTTCCAACATCATCATCTAAGAAAAAAAAAATTCAATAATTCCATCATTCTTTTTTATATAAATATACCATCCTCCCCGCGCAACTCATCTGGTTGATTGGTGCCATAAAAATCGATGCAATAAAAAAAAATTCAGAGCAATAAAGAAAGAAATTACAATAAATGTTTCAAACAAATTTTTTTGAATGAATAATTAATTGCTTTCTATTTATTTCATTTACCATGGAATGGCGACGAGTGGAGAGAATCGATCTATCAATCCAGGAAACCAACCGAGAATCATCAAAAACGATGGGATATACATTTTCGAGGCAGCAGATGGCGCTAAGGTGGAAGCAAAATAGTTTTCAAATTAAGCGCGTTAAGATTAGAATAAAACATCGACCAAAATCTTGAGATGGCAAGAAAGATAGAAAAAAACAAATCGAAATTGAAGACAATGGGATGACGAGGAGAGGGGATGGCACTATATTTGGACGTGAAATGGCATATGACGGGGTAGTGAAGTTTTGATCTGAAAAGTGGTCAGATGTAAAAATAAAATTAATTGTAAAAAAACAAATCTTTTGGTGTACCCGTGAACAACGGATTGAAACATGAAATGCATGTTTTGTATTTGTAAATCCGCTGTTAACAATAATTTTTGTTTGTACGGGGTTTTTTTTTTGAAACCATAAGAAATAAATAAAATGTTTAATTAATTTTGATGTATAAAAAAAAGAAAAAAATGTATGTATACAAAATAAATGTATGATTTATAACGAGTTCAGAAGTGCGTTTATTTTCTCTAAATTCGTTTATGTGTTTCGCTAATTTATTTGAGTCCGCAAAATAGTTTTGAAAAAGAAAAATGAGAAAAGACTAAAAAAATAAAGTGCTGTGAAGTGAATAAAAAGCTAAAAGAACAAGAAAAAAAAAGAGTAAAATAAAAAGCGCAGAAAGTGGCAAAACCGCTAATCGGACAGTGAACATTTGTGAAAAGCGTTGAACTAGTGGTCGCAGTGTAAAAGCGACAAAGTGAAAGTGGGTGGAGAGTCGAGATCGTGGCATAGGTGAACTACGCACGGAGCCAACCCAAACATTACTGAAGCAGAAGAGGGTTCACAGGTGAGTTGCAAAATCCTTACTATTGTGTTTTGTCCCGTCACGGTTGTCGCTCGCATCGTGTCGTGACACGCTGTTTCTTTTTTCGCTTTATTGGTGCGAGACAGTTTTTTTTTTTACCGTAAGCGCGATCGTTTCTAGAAGATACGAAATACACGCGGTGGTTTTTTAGTGGTGTTATTTTGCACCCCGCCCGAGTCAGACTGCTCAAAAACGAGCTAAGCCGGCTTATCGTGCTGGTAGACTGGCGCCCAAACTATACACAGTGAGAATAAATAAAAAGTCTACCCAAATCACCGCGCGTAGACGAACCAAATTGGATAGCACGTTACAGGCCCAGTCTAAAAACTAGCTCAGTCGCAAACGGTGGATCCGGATACCTGGCGCGCTCCGGATTAAGTAGCCTTGTCTGTGTACTGCGGATCTCTGCACAGATGGACACTCTTTTCTCCGCTACTCGTGGGACCAAATATGGAAGACCAACAAACAAAAAAAAACAAAAGAGTCCGGTGCTCGTACAAAACCGGAAAAAGTAGAGAAGGAGACTCGGGTCTTTAGGCCTATCTCTAAACCTACTAATAAACAACGGGACAAAAGCATAGATGAGGCTGGTCCCTCCACTCGGGTCACCAGACCTGAGCAAAGAAATATAGTGCGGAACCAAAGCACCAATGAAGCTGGTTCCTCAAAACCAACATATAACACTAGGAGAAAGGCATGGAGGGCCCTGGAGAAGATAAATAATATCCCTCCAGAAGACAGGTCGGAGAAAGACAAAGCTCAGGAGGAAAGTCCTAAGATCGCAAAACGAACTAAGCTCCATGCTACCGAAATGAGGCCTTTTAACGAGGTACTCAAGGATCAGCTGGTTGTGGCAGTTGTTGACCAGTCCCAGGAAGATGGCAGTATCACGCCCGCCAATTGGAGAAAGGTGGAAAGGGCCTTAACCACCATTTACCTGGATATCCTTGCTGAAAACCCAGGACCTGCTCCGACTTGTCGGGATGCGGGTTGGCACAGGAACCAGGTGAAACTTACTGCATGTGTGGATCAGAGATCTCTTCTGCTCTACAAGAAGGCAGTGGAAAGACTAGGCGAGGTATGGCCCGGAGCCAGGGTGTGGATTCCTTCGGAGCCTAGCGATCCAAAGGTGATACTCCAGTTGTTGCAGGTTGGCAACCCAGATTTGCCAACGCACAACTGGAAAGTTGCTAAGCTCGAGGAGCCACGGGCCGACTACAGGTCGGCCATCATAATTCTAAACAGAGAGTCACTGACTGCGCTGGAAAAAACCAATGGTATTGTAAGCTATGGTTTCAGTTAGAGTTTCCAAATATCCGAAGTTATTAAATATCCGGATATCGAATACTTTTACTAGTAATTATCCGGATTATTCGGATTATTCGGATAGTTTCTACTTAAACCATTTTGATGAAAATAAAATTAAAATTTTTGTAACAGTGATAAACTAAATAAAGTAATTCAGGTTTATTCAAATTATTTGGTGTAAAATTTTATTTATTAAAAAAATAAATATTTAATTGCAAACTTAAATATTATATAAACGTCCAATTTAATATAATTATGTAGTTTTGTAAACTATTTCATTTTTAAAAATGCGTACTTTAAGAAAATTAAAGCGTCAAACGTCTCAAAATTAAGTTTGGTTCTTAATTTAGTTTTAATTTTTCTTGCTGTTGAAAAAACTCTTTCTGTATCAGTTGATGTAGGTTTAATTGTCAAAAGGGCATTGAATAATACGATTAAATTATTTGATCGCCTTTCAGTGCTAGCCAGTAATTGACAGTCCTTTTTAAGTCCAGCTTGAATTCCTGAACCACAGGATGTGGGGTTTACGTAAGTAATTGACGATATGGCATCGCCTAGTTGTTTTTGTAGTAAATTTCTATTTTCTTCAGTTGTGTTCGTACTAATTTCCAATTCATTTTCATCAGCAACGACTTCTGATATATTCTCATTCGGATATATTCTCTCCATTATTTGTATTGATAATGTAATAGCAGCTGATTTTGAGGAATATTGGAAATATTCACTATATTGGGGAATACTGCCAGTTTCCAACAATGTGTTATTCGGATGATCGAAGAACGGCTATATAAGTTTCTGCTCAAATTTCATTTGTTATTCATTTTCGTATATAACGATATCGCTCATACACATTATAAAAAGCGCAAATACTGTTGTTGTTCCATCATTTGTATTCATTTGTTTTTAATAAAAAAGAAATAGCATATAACAAAAAAAACAGTAAAACCAGTGAAATTCTAGTTTATTCGTGTATATTTATTTTTTATTTTTCTCAAAAATGTGTTATTCGGATGATCGAATATTTCAAAGAAATTTATCCGGATAACGGATTGCTTTAAAATAGACGGATAATCCGGATAATCGGATATCCGGATATCCGGAATGGAAACTCTAGTTTCAGTGCAGTCACACTCAAAATTTACAAGAAGGATGCGGACAAGCCGGAGGCTCCGGAATCTGAGGAAGCTGCAGAAAGCTCATCTGGGCTCCTTGAAGAGGGGAACAGCCTGGTGGAAACTATCTCTACGGATACAGAGATGACAATGTCCTTGGAGTCATTAAAGAGAATCTCAGAGGACTTCACATCATCAGGGGAGGACTCTGATGATACAGTGGTAGAGAAGGAAGTCTAAGAATGGTGACGTTCTTGCAGATCGAACACGGAAAAAGAAGGTAGGGTTCGGTCGTGCATTCTCGTTACAAATAATATAAATTGTGTAACGAATCACTTTTGATTCGATTTCAATTGGCATATTTTTGGTGCACTGTAAACAATTGTTAATAATCATGTTAACGATAAAAAATTAACAAATGAAAACCGTATTGAAGGACAATCGAAGAGCAGCTTATTATTTTTTTTTTTTGGTATCGGTTGGATCAGTTGATTATGTGGCGTGATGAAGATCACAATAAATTTATATATCTACTTAGATAACAAATAAAAAAAAAATATAAGTGTGTAATTTTAGTATATAAGATATTTGATATTTTATAAATATTTTTTTTTATAATTTAAATAATTAATAAATAAATAAATACAAAAAAAATAAAAATAAAAATTAATAATAATTTTCCTGTTTAATTAAATAAATTAATCATAAGTTTGAATAACAATTTAGTGCAAACTAAATTTAAAAAAATATTCATAAAGAAATGTTATTTCTTAATTAACTATTCTGTGCTAGTGTGGTGTACAAAATTAAACACAAAATTTTGTTTGTACAAAGCAAATTAAAATTGTGGAGTTCCCTGGACGAGTATTAAACAGTTGTTGATGAAATTCACATCTTGCTGATACGATTAACTAAGGTTATTTTTTTTTTCTGATATTCACGAGCGGGTGTTGAATGTCAGGGGATTACCACTTCGAATTCCCGCACATCTGTATTATACAAGGCTCGTTAACGGTGTGGCGAGCCACGGAAAACACCACAACCGTGCATCGTGGGAGGGCAAGTAAGGCGTCGCATCCCGACTATTTTTGTATTATATAAATATATTGTGTGTTAATTAACTTTTAGATTTAATGTATTAAACTAAATTAATTTTGGGTGATGGTTGGAGATGTATGAATGTGATTTTTTTTTGTTTTTCAATTTTTAAAATGCACAGTTTTTTTAAGAACTAACAAGAGCTGGATATATAACCCACCCCATCGCCGTGAGTCTGTAGCCGGACATGTGCTGTGCCCAGTACTCTTGTTGGTTTGTTTATGATTTTTTTTGTACACAGATTCATAAGCATCAGTTACAAATGGCGCCCAAACTATCGGTTTTTTTTTCAAATTACAATACAAGCTTAGTAGCCTTCTGTTACTTTGTCTTTTCAAGCAACAGTTATTTGTTTTTTTCTTATTTTATTGTATTTTATAATTTTTCATAACGTAGTCTTTTATCATTTATAACTGTTGTCTTTTCTCCGGTATTATACGCATATTTGAACGCATTGCTAAACCGACCATAGGGTTTTGATTAGCTATATGTTAGAATATTCAGGTATGGGTATATTCTAAATTCTCAGTAGTTTTTTTTTCTGCAGCATGCGCATCTCATCTCTCGTTAACGAGATTTTGATTAAGATGATCCGTTCATCTGTTGCAGTAAGACTATTGGTTATTTTGTTATTTTTAAGTAAATGTGCTTTTAAACCGTATCTCATGTCTCGCATAACAATCCTCGCTTTAAGCGAGTTTGAATAATTATGTTAGGTGACCTCGGATATGGTTCGACATGTGGCCGTGTTTTTTTCGATGATACCTACGGTTAATAACGTTTCAGGGTCAAATCACGGTACAACTCTAGGCATACTTGATCGCAAGGCTATTCATCCATCGTGGTATTTCGATTGCCTTGTCAGATATAATCAGGTATGAACCAGTAATAGTCAGTATGTACATTAGCATATGATTTAATCATGTTTAGCACATTCATCATCACGTTTTCCAATATGTTTAAATTGAATTAAATTGAAACAAATTATATTTGTTACATTGACATTCTTCGCTTCAATCATCACCCATGTACTCTATAATTTTTTTTATTGTATAATAATTATTTTTAAAAAAACTTTAATTTTTTTTCTAAAATTTCTTTATAATTTCTTTAATTTTTTTTATTTCAAATATTATTATAGTTAATTTTGTAGAATTTAGCTAAGAACATATTAGTTTCTAATATTTACCTATTGTTCACATAAGTTTTTTTTTCATTAATAATTTTTTTTTGAATTTTTGTAACCAAACAATTATATTATCTTATAGTTTAATTAAGTATTAGTGTTACTTTAATTATATTTACCAATTTCTTATTTCGGTGCGGGTTTCATTTTTTTTCCAAATTAATAATTTTTTTCGGTTGTGGGGGTTTTTTCCATCAGTTACAATACTTTAAATATCGATTTTGAATTTATCTAAAATATTTTTTCCTCGTTAACGTGATTTCTACTCTCGTTATTACAAATAATAAAATGGATTTAAATTCACTGGCTAATGATGAATTTTTAGTTGAGTGCGAGGTGCGTAATTTTCATGGCACTGCACTAGAATCTTATAAATTGTTAAAGGCTCAGTTGGACGAAGAGAGAATCACTCCGGTGTTGATTCCTACACGCGCGCATAAAGCGGCAAGAAAGAACCCTAAACGTGAAGTGGATAAGTGTTCTGATAAATTGGGGGCTTTAAAACTTTCAATACAAAAACTAGATAATGAACCAGACTCAGACGCTTATATGCACCTTCATTCTAGATTATTGCATATAGAGGGGCGACTTCAGCGCATTTCTCGGTCTCGCGCTGTTCAAAATGTAATCCAGGATGTCCTGGATATTCTTAATCGGCTAAAAACGTCATTAAATCAATGGATGGATGGTAAATTCACGGACGCAGAAACCTCAGAACTTAACCGTACCCTGCAAGATTTAAACCTCGAGGAACGGAACGTCAACGATACGGACTCTGATACGGATTCGGATTCTGAAGGTAGCGCCAACGTGATTCCAACTGGAAAAATAGTTTCAGACAGTAACGCCTTGACATCAAAAACGATAATCCCACCTCTTGAAGTTGTATCTTTACCTACATCAAGTAAGGTTAGTAGACAACCCATTAATCCTTCTAGTAAACCTCTGCCCACAGTGATAGAGGAAAGGCTCAATACATTAGGAAATCCATTTATACCAGCGCAACCTTCATCTTCAGGTCTCCCTAACGCTTCATCAGCTGCCAAGGATATACCTCCGGTTACTGATACTAAACTATGTCACGGTCATGAACATCGCGAAATACCACACAACCCTGCTTCTGCCGCAGTGAACGGAAATCGTTGGTCTCAAATACCTATTCAAACGGTGGATGATGCCAGTGGCAATAATTTAGCTAGTAAATATCCATTAAAGTGGAATATTAGTTTCGAGGGTTCATCCACAGAAAAGCTTGATATTGAGAGATTTTTATACAGAGTGGAGCGTATGGCTAAACGGTATCAGGTATCTTTAATTAGTATGGTTGAGGAGTTAGGATCATTACTAAAGGGAGAAGCTCTCGACTGGTACTGGTTATTTTTAGAGCGGCACGGGTTAATATCGTGGGCGCAGTTGCGGTCCGCACTAGTTCAACGATTTAAACGGCATTTAACCGAAGATGACATATTGCAGCAATTGGATAATCGCAAACAACAGGTTCCGAAAGAATCATTTTACGATTTTTACAGCGCTTTGCTTAAAATCGCCATGCAATCTCCTATTCCAATTTCGGAAGGTGAATTATTGAGATACGCGAAGAAGAACATGCGCCCCGGACTTCAATTTCAATTGCAAATGTCAGACAAAATAGTCCATTCTATTGAGCAATTAGCAGCCGTTTGTGTTAGTTGGGAACAGACATGGGTACGAAATGGGTACTGCCCTGAAAACTATTTACAATCTGCACGAAAACAGGTACATGAACTAGCTGACGTAGGCTCTTCGACAGAACCTGGACCTTATTTAGAAGCTTTTGTTAGAAAAGATTATCATTCATCCCAATCGGTTGGTAATACAACAGTTCCTTCCAAATCGAATACATCCACCAGTGCTATTGGAGGGAAAAATACCGTATCACTTTCCTCCACAATTATATGTTGGAATTGTCGTGATTTGGGGCATTTATATCAGGATTGCCCTTTGGCTCCCTCTCATATTTTTTGTTATGGTTGCGGTAAAGATAAGGTAATCAAGCCATATTGCGTGAAATGTAACCCGCCCAAACCGGGAAACCGACCGATGGAAATGCAGCCTACTGGGAGAGCGCCTTTCCAGTCAATGTATCATCCCAGACAATATTTTCAACAGTTCCCTCCTCCAGCACCACCTTCTTAAAGTCCAACGTATATTCTCTCAACCCCCTTCAATCTTTTCCTATTAAATCTATTTCACGAACCTCTCAATATTGGCACCAGAGACGAAAAATTAAGGCTAAGTGTATGGAAGCTGTGATGAATGATAAAGTTGATGGAAGACCATATGCGGAAGTGCGCGTGGGTGAAAGGAAAATGCGCGGTCTATTAGACAGTGGCGCAAATATTAGCGTTTTAGGGGCTGGAGCAGTAGATATGTTAAATTCGTCACAGTTTAAATTTTATCGATTACCTACTCACGTATCAACTGCTAGTGGACACAAAACTTCCATTCTTGGTTATTGTAATATTCCTATTACCTATTCAGATCAAACCAAAATTATTCGTTTGTATATCGCTCCAGATCTTCAACAATCATTATACCTTGGTATGGATTTTTGGAGAGAATTCGGATTAGCACCAGCATTCATAGAAGAAATTGCGCCTCATCTCTCCCCGTCTATTGAGATTGAATCTAACGAACATCAGCTCACAGAAAAACAACGTCTCGAATTATCAGAAATCATTGATTCATTTCCTTCTTTCGAACGTCAAGGTCTCGGTCAAACTACTCTGACTACTCATTCTATTGATGTCGGATCCGCCTCTCCAGTGAAACAGCGGTATTATGCTGTTTCTCCGATTAAGCAGGCCATTATTAATAAAGAAATAGATCGCATGTTATCTCTTGGGGTTATCGAGGAGAGTAATAGTGGTTGGTGTTCTCCTGTCACGGTTAACATTAAAGATAATGGTAAAGTTCGACTCTGTCTGGATGCTCGAAAATTGAATGCGGTCACAGCGAAAGACGCGTATCCACTGCCTTTGATAGACGGTTTGTTGGGTAGACTAGACCAGACTAGATTTATTTCTAGTCTGGATCTAAAAGACGCCTTCTGGCAAATCCCCTTGGACGAAACCTCTAGGCAATATACCGCTTTCACTGTTCAGGGAAGACCGTTATATCAATTCCGAGTCATGCCATTCGGCTTGTGCAATGCGCCGCAAAGAATGTGCCGTCTGATGCACAAGGTGATACCTTTCTATCTGCAAGATCGCATCTTCGTCTACTTGGACGATTTATTAATTACGTCCGCTTCTATTGAGGAACATTTCGAGTTGTTGCGCGAAGTCTCACGTCTTCTCGTTAAAGCCAATCTCACCATCAACATATCTAAAAGTAAATTTCTGCTAAAACAGATTAAATACTTGGGATATGTCGTCGGTGATGGTTGCCTGAAAGTTAATCCGGACAAAATATCAGCGATTGAAAATTATCCTGTCCCTCATACAGTCAAGCAGATTCGCAGATTTTTGGGTATCACTGGATGGTATCGACGGTTCATCGACAACTATGCGTCCATTAGTGCACCAATTACTGACCTGTTAAAAAAGGGGAAAAAGTGTAAATGGAACGACCAGGCTCAACATGCTTTCGAGTTACTTAAGAACGCCTTGATCTCGGCTCCCGTTTTGCGTAACCCTGACTTTGCTAGAACTTTTTACCTGCAGTGCGATGCTAGTTCTACAGGGGTTGGCAGCGTACTGTTTCAGAGAGGTCCGGACGAAGAGGAATTCCCGATAGCATACATGTCTAAAAACCTCAATAAAGCGCAACGGAACTACTCGGTTACAGAGTTGGAATGTTATGCAGTAATCTTGAGTGTCCAAAAGTTTCGCGCTTATATCGAGGGATTCCACTTCGTCATAATAACCGACCATTCAAGTCTCCAGTGGCTAATGTCCCAAAAGGATCTATCAGGTCGTTTGGCTCGCTGGAGCTTGAAATTGCAAGGCTATGACTTCGAAATTCAGCATAGAAAGGGCTCACAAAATGTGGTGCCTGACGCTTTATCAAGGTTAGAGGTGGAAGAAATTAAACAGTCTGTATTATCAGCTTCAGAGTTTCCTTTGCATGTTGATTTAAATGCGCCAGAATTTTCGAATGATCTGGAATATGTAACGTTGTTGAACTCGGTTACATCTTTATCCAACATCAGTTCCAACTTACGCATTGAGGATAATAAAATTCTTATTTGTCCATCTTACGGGTTGAGAGTCGATGATACTGATTTACCTGAGTGGAAGCTGGTTATACCGCAATCACTTACTCATACCTTACTGGAGCAAGCCCATGCACCTCCCTTGTCTGCTCACTTCGGGATTGCTAAAACTTTAGAGCGCCTTCAAAGATATTTTTATTGGACCGGAATGGCTAAAGACGTTAAAAATTATCTTTCTAAATGTATCACTTGCAAAACTTGTAAACCAGTTAACTTTATCACTCGCCCTCCCATGGGATCATTCTCCGAAGTTACTCGGCCTTTTCAATGGCTGTATATGGACTTTTTGGGCCCATATCCGCGCACAAAACGAGGCAACGCATTTATTCTAATTATCTTGGATAAGTATTCTCGTTTTGTATTTCTTAAACCTTTACGAAATGCAAATGCCGCGAACCTCGTAGAATTTGTCGAAGGTCAAGTATTCAATCTCTTCTCCGTTCCGGAGACAGTACTGACGGACAACGGAAAACAATTTGTGTCAGGGCAGTTTAAATCTTTACTCAACAAATATGGTGTTAAACACCTTACTACGCCTAAATATACCCCTCAGCCAAATTCTTCCGAGCGTGTTAATCGCTGTATTCTTTCATCTATTCGGGCATATCTTAAAACAGATCAACGTGATTGGGATATACATTTGCAGGAGATTGGTTCGGCGTTGCGCAATGTTCAACACTCATCAAGTGGATATTCGCCCCATTATCTTGTGTTTGGAGATCATCGAATAAATCATGGTCATGATTATCAGTTACGTAGATTATTAACTCCTTCCAACGACAATGAGATAGGTATAATGTCAAAACCAGCACGACTAAATTTAGCTAGAGAACAGGTATTAAAACATCTTAGACAGGCATATGCCACCAACCGTAAACAATACAATTTACGCTCGCGCGTTCGTTCATGGACTCCAGGTCAGCAGGTCTTTATTAAAAATTTCGTACAAAGTGACGCTACTCGGAATTTTAATTCGAAATTAGCTCCTCTGACCATTCCCGCTTTGCTGTCCAAGCCCATTGGACAGGTCTCTTACGAATGTACTGATTTACAAGGACATAAATTAGGAGTTTATCATATGAAAGACATATATCATGCGTTGTGAGGTCTTGTCGTTATCTGGTCAAAAATATTATAATCTTCTATCAGAACATTTTTCTCTCATGTGCCCGGCGTGTGAGACATCTCAGCGGTGTGAGTCGTCCCCGCGTTTGTAACGAATCACTTTTGATTCGATTTCAATTGGCATATTTTTGGTGCACTGTAAACAATTGTTAATAATCATGTTAACGATAAAAAATTAACAAATGAAAACCGTATTGAAGGACAATCGAAGAGCAGCTTATTATTTTTTTTTTTTGGTATCGGTTGGATCAGTTGATTATGTGGCGTGATGAAGATCACAATAAATTTATATATCTACTTAGATAACAAATAAAAAAAAAATATAAGTGTGTAATTTTAGTATATAAGATATTTGATATTTTATAAATATTTTTTTTTATAATTTAAATAATTAATAAATAAATAAATACAAAAAAAATAAAAATAAAAATTAATAATAATTTTCCTGTTTAATTAAATAAATTAATCATAAGTTTGAATAACAATTTAGTGCAAACTAAATTTAAAAAAATATTCATAAAGAAATGTTATTTCTTAATTAACTATTCTGTGCTAGTGTGGTGTACAAAATTAAACACAAAATTTTGTTTGTACAAAGCAAATTAAAATTGTGGAGTTCCCTGGACGAGTATTAAACAGTTGTTGATGAAATTCACATCTTGCTGATACGATTAACTAAGGTTATTTTTTTTTTCTGATATTCACGAGCGGGTGTTGAATGTCAGGGGATTACCACTTCGAATTCCCGCACATCTGTATTATACAAGGCTCGTTAACGGTGTGGCGAGCCACGGAAAACACCACAACCGTGCATCGTGGGAGGGCAAGTAAGGCGTCGCATCCCGACTATTTTTGTATTATATAAATATATTGTGTGTTAATTAACTTTTAGATTTAATGTATTAAACTAAATTAATTTTGGGTGATGGTTGGAGATGTATGAATGTGATTTTTTTTTGTTTTTCAATTTTTAAAATGCACAGTTTTTTTAAGAACTAACAAGAGCTGGATATATAACCCACCCCATCGCCGTGAGTCTGTAGCCGGACATGTGCTGTGCCCAGTACTCTTGTTGGTTTGTTTATGATTTTTTTTGTACACAGATTCATAAGCATCTGTTACAATTGTTTTCTGCTATCAAATTTCAGCAATGAAGATGTGGCAGCGGTCAGCATTGAGGTCAATAAACGAAACCTCTGGCTAATATAAGCCTACCTAGCCTATGATGCAGTGAACATTCCACCAGTCATTCTGGGTGAGGCAATTTTGGAGGCTCAAAAGCGCAAGGTTGGAGTCATCCTGGGGAGTGATGCAAATTCTCATCACACAATCTGGGGAAGTACGGACATAAATGAACGAGGTGAGTTACTCCTTGATTACATTCTAAGTACTAACCTTCATATATGTAACATAGGCAATAAGCCGACTTTTATAACTAGAAATAGACAGGAGGTATTGGATATTACACTTGTCTCAAACTTTTTGACGACTAGTCTATTTAACTGGAAAGTGTCGGAAGACCATTCTTTTTCTGATCACTGTTATCTTCAATTTGAAATGAGCTTGGTCTTTCCGAACAGCCCTCTCTACAGGAACAGGAGGAAAACCGACTGGGATATTTTCAGAACTATTCTGGGAAATTCACTACCAGTGCAGGTGCCTGAACCTCCAAAAACTACGGTAGAACTCGATGGCTTAGTGGACGAACTGTCCAGCGCTTTTAATGAAGCGGTACTAGGCTCTTGTCCTCTTAGTAGGCCTAGGGGCAAATCTCGGCCACCTTGGTGGTCAAAGGAGATTCAACAAATACGTCAACGGTGCAAGAGACTCTTCAAAACAGCAAGGAAAACAAAAGCCGCTGTAGACTGTTACTCCTATAAGGAAGTCCTCAAAATTTACAAATATCAGCTAAGAAGCGCAAAGAACAGATCTTGGAGACTATACTGTGGTAAAATTCAGGAGTCTTCAGAGATGTCTAGGCTGCGTAAAGTACTATCTACTAGCCCTTCCATCCCAAGCTTCCTTCAAAGGCCGGATGGAGCATGGACCACAAATAGTATGGAATCGCTGGAACTACTATTGGAGACGCACTTTCCTGGTTGTTCCGAAGCTGCACCAACTATATCAGCAGGTAAAAGGGCAAGTAGCCTCGTAGGCCAAATTATTAGCAGAAGAAAGATTCTGTGGGCGATTAGCAGTTTTAAACCATATAAGTCGCCAGGGCCTGATGGTATTATCCCTGCGGATATACAAAAAACTACGGATCTAACCATTCCCTGGTTAGAGGTAATTTTTAGAGGCAGCCTAGAACTATGTCACATTCCCAGTAAATGGACGGAAGTGAAGGTTGTCTTCATACCTAAGGCGGGAAAACGCTCACACTGCAGTCCCAAAGACCTTAGACCGATCAGCTTGTCTTCTATCCTTTTCAAAATACTGGAAAGACAAATAGAAGCTCATATTAGAGGCACGATTGTGCCGGAAAAGCTATCCAAATCTCAACATGCCTATTGCAAGGGGAGATCTGTAGAAACTGCTCTTCATTCTCTCACATATTTTATTGAAAAATCTTTCGAATATGGAGACTACGCGATGGTAACCTTTTTGGACATTGAGGGAGCCTTTAATAACGTGCTAACAGGGGCTATAACTCGGGCACTTTCGAATCTAGGAGTGGATGATTCGCTTAAGGACTGGATAGATCAGATGCTAAGAGGCAGGATCATAAATGCCAGTCTGGGGAAATCCTCCGCCAGAAGATTTGCAAGCAGAGGCACACCGCAGGGTGGCGTACTGTCCCCCCTTCTCTGGAACTTGGTCATAAATGATCTGTTGCTGAGGCTGGAGGATAGTGGCTTCAAGGTGGTTGCCTAAGGATGACGTCGCTATTGGGGTTCGTGGAAAATATCCCGGGACACTTAGCGAGCTTATTCAAAGTGCTCTGGGCATTCTTTTATTATGGACCAATGGTTGTGGGCTAAATGTGAACCCACAGAAAACCGAATTGGTTCTCTTCTCTAGGAAATATAAAATTCCTCATGTCGATCCTCCTACTTTAAATGGTTTCAACTTGGCTTTTACAGGTGAAGCAAAGTTCTTGGGTCTCGTCTTGGACAGTAAATTAAACTGGAAACCGAAAATTATGGAAAGGGTAAAGAAAGCTACGGTAGCGCTATCCTCTTGCAAAAATGCAATTGGGAAAGGTTGGGGGCTGGAGCCCCACATGGTCCTTTGGCTATATACATCAGTAGTTAGACCCATTCTTCTGTATGGGGTAACAGTCTGGTGGCCTGCTCTGGACTAAACTGTCAACCTAAAGTTGTTGACAAAAGTTCAGAGAACAATCTCTCTGTGGATCAGTGGTGCAATGAGGAGCACATCCACTCAGGCACTGGAGACTCTGCTATTTCTAACTCCTCTAGATATCTTGGGCAAACAGTGGGCAGCTAGCACTGCCATACGACTGAAATCCACGTTAATGTGGACCTGCAATAATACAGGGCACTCATCTATACTTTGTAACAAAGGGCTTCCCAAGACCACCGACTATACTGTCCCGTCACTATCTTTTGATAGATAGTTCCGGACTATTATCCCATCTAGAGAGGACTGGATGATGGATGCAGTTTTGGAACTAGGAGTTTTGAACTTCTTCACTGATGGTTCAAAACGGGATAGAGGAGTAGGGGCTGGGGTGTTCTGCGAGGAACTCATGTTAAACCTCTCTTTCGTCTCCCTGACTACTGCAGCATTTTTCAAACTGAAATAACTGCAATAAAGAAAGTCGTGGACTGGTTGAGGTATCATGTAATATCGACTTGTGATATTCGCATATATACGTACAGTCAGGCAGCCATTAAAGCGCTTTAATCACATCTTCTCACGAGCCCTACGGTTCATATTAAAATAGCTTTGCGTAATATGAGTTCTTCAATGAATTCCCTTTACAACCTTTATAGTCACTATATGAGCCAATCGCTGAGATTTGGTATAATAGAGAGCAAATTGTACGCAAATATTACTATTATTATATTTGTCACGAGACTTCGGATATTGACAAAGTTCATCGCAAGACTAACATATCATGATGTATTTCCAATTTTTAAAAATGATACACATTGTTGTACGCATGGAAAACCGATGCAAAAAAAAAAATGTGTAAAATATGTCAAAGAAAAAAATGAGGTTTTTGTATGGCAACCTTCTTTTACGATTTATTCAGAAGTTAATTAAATTTAATACATAAAAGAAACAATTTTATGATTTAAATTATGGCCAGAAGGAAAAAAAATCAAAATCAAATATTAATTATGGGTAAATAAAAGAATGGTATTTCAATCTCTTATGTAAACTAAAACGACAGGATTTACTCTTGCATCAAGTTTCGTTTCTAGCGGAATTGGAAGTAAATCGTCGTGAATTTCCCAAATTCCATTGATTCTTTTAATGTATGATTGGTAATGTCCTACTCCCAGCTTACCTGACGGTTTGACAAAATTGATGAAGGCCTTTAAAGTAAATGATTGATCAGTAACTTGAATCACCGCTTCTACCTCTTTTATTTGTATGTTGTAAAATATACTCGTGTCAACATGCTGAACATCTACCATAATTATTCCATAGTTTGCCGAAATTAGCTTTACTTTTCTGCTTTGGCAAACATCGCAAGTTCTTTTACAGTCATTGTCGATTAGAGCCTGAATATTTTTTAATGCTCTTTGATTAACATCGAATATGTTCTTTAATGGTAAATAAAAAGTTGACTTTGTGTGTGGAGGATGATCATTAACACATTGGATGACTTCAGTAAGAGGTGCTGGTATAATTTTTTCTTGTATGTAACAGACATTACAGTTAGCCGATAATGTGACGGAAGTATCAGTTTCCATAAGTTCTTTGGAGTTTTGAAATATTCCCAATAACATTTTACTTCGTTTTTCCAAGTAATAAGCGCTATTTTCCTTAAATTCGCCTAACTGTGAAATGAAATGAAAAAATCTATTATTTGAAGAAGCAAATAGGGTTCGAAAATTGCCATATTCTAAATACAAACATAAAAATATTTGGGCCGTGGAGTCAAAGGCACAAGTGTTATACACAAACATGCTTTTCTTATTTTCATTGGTATAAGTATATCCATTTTCTAAAACAAACATTGTTTCTTCGGGGATTGTTTGTTGGGAGCTGCTGACTTTTACCTATTGGTTGGTTTGATTTTAAATAAGTTTTTTTGGCTGCGCGAGTTAAAACTCTCTTTCCAAAATGTTTTGGTGAGTTTGAAAGCTTAATTTTTTTATTCCATCCTTCCTCACATTTCGAAATTTCGGAATCAGATTCATTCTCACTTCTACTTCTTTTTAAAATAGTTTTAGTAGTCTGGGATGTTTGTATTGCTTTAAGCAATTTTTGATTTTTTTCATCCAACACAGTAATTAATCTGCCGATTCTAAAAGTTTTATGTTGAGTGTAATGATTCTTCACTATAGAAAACCAACTTTCGGCATTGGAGTTAGACATCCTACCACTGATTCCCATGTTGGATGAAAAACAAGTTCCCCACAATGGTAAGTAGGAAAAATATTTTTTAATAGAAAACTGGACAAATTCTTCGCAATACAAAATGTTAGATGTATGGCCGTTGCAATTTATACTTTTTAATTTTATGGTTTCAAATATTTTATTGTACCTTTGGTAATATGGGCTGTCACTATAAATGGATGTATTGGTACAAAAAGTTAAAGGTTGCGATGCTTTCCACTCTTCAGACTCGTCAATGCAGTCATTTCCAACTTTTAAATCATCTTTGTATAATTGTGTTACAATGATTTTGAATTTGGCGTAAGCTTTAGAAGCATTTTCATCCATAAATTTTTTACACAGTAAAGTGCAGTATACTTCAAATAAAGTGTCGACGTCTCGCAATGTTTTGCAGTTTATCATGGCACAAAACAAGTCTAAAATCATGGTTTTTAGTTCTGCTGATGCATGTGGTATCTTGGATTTAATTTGAGTGGAGATTATTTTTACAAAATGTGCACAGCAAATAAATGTGCCAACTTTTAAATCATTTGTTGTCTGTAATGTCAATATATCATAAGTTTTCCTTATATAAGCCATCACAGACATTGAATTAAAAGCAATCAAGATAGATTTGATTAATGCCCAAGACCAATCAGTTATGAAATATTTCGGTAAATTATTTTTAGCTACGGCTTCTTCTAGCAGTAAGTTAAATTCTGATAAAAAATTAGCTATCGTAGTGAAATCATGTCTAGACGAAATTAGTTCAGCTACCGGCATTAAAATATTATTAATATTAATTACGCATGCATAATAAAGGAGGCGTTTGTACTTATGATAACTGTGACATAAAGGTTGTTTGACAACCTTTCCTGTAGCGTCTAGATGAATACCTAACACAGTATAAGTATTTAATAGATTCAAATTAATTTTTCGTATTAATATGACATTTAACGGATTAGATGTTGAATAAATATATTTATTTAGGCTTGGTTCCGTCATATCTTTGTAGATGAAATCTATCACATCGCAATCACGAACCAAGTCATTAGCTTTCAATAATTCGGATTTCACTTTTCGAATGGCACTTTTTGATATTATATTTTGCGTATTGTCTTTCTTATAAAGCTCTACGTCTGCAGTATGAACTATATCTAATTGAACAATATGGCATGATTGGGTTTTTAATTTTTCTTTTAAATCATTGCGGCGCTTTCCGCGAAGCTGGTTGAAAACAAAATCACCCTCATGAGAAACACACAAAATATTATTTGAATAAACGAAAAGTTGTGATTTTTTAATTATAAACTTATATTTTTTGGTTGGAATCTTTTTGCAAAACCCGTAACATATAATTTGTTTTTGAAATTTGCTTTGCAAATGAATAGTCTTGAAAGATACAACGCATGTATTTTTCAAGTCTGTTAAAGTATCCGTAATTAAAATTCGTATATCTTCCCGGCCCAAGTTTCCTGTTATACCCTCTAGTTTTACAGCATATTGTAATTGCCACAACAAATTCTTGGGTGTGTTGGTTTTTTGTTTCTGCACAAGTAACTCCTCCTGGGGATTCAAGAATTCGACTAAATCCTTATCGTCGTCAGGAATAATAATTGTAATAGGATTACTGCTTGCTGCTTCATTCAAATACATTTCTACTGGTTCTAAATTGATCGTTTCTGGAGTAGGATCCTCTAAAATACAACCACTAGAAATTTGTGTTGCTCTATTAGTTATCTCCGGAATGCTTATTTCAAGAATGTTTGCCATTTTCGAGATATGATATATTTTATCTCTATTTATTTGATTTGAATTGACTTTTAAACCAGCACATAATTCGTCCATAAAATCATTTTTATTACGGGTGAATTTAATTTCACCAGAAAAGCTATTTAAAAACGTTTGGATTAACGAAGCATTAATTTTATCAATATAATGTTTAACTACGATGATCAAAAATGCAAAGTGGGATTAACACACTCTAACCTAACCCTAATTAGGTTTTACTAATTATAATAAGAAATTGTAAAAATGCAAAACAAAATCTAGAATTGGTAAAACAATAGAAAATCCGAATGAAAGCCAAGGTCAATATTTATAAAGCAAAAATCGAATAAAAACAGTTTTAAAGAGTATCCAAAAGAGAGCGAGAGTCGATAGTTTTAAAAATAACTTTTTGTAACACGAAAAAAACACAATATAAAATCTGAAAAACACCAAAAGAACCAAGTAGCACAAAGTCTAAAAACCCATTAAAACAAAATGAAAAAAAAATTTCTTTATATACTAACCCACGAAAATCAAAATATTTTTTTTTTTGTAATTGCTTAGAATTAATTCTATGGAGTTTATGTCAAAAAAATTGATTGAGGTCCGATTTTTTACATTGAAAGCTTGTTAATTCATAGTGCTTCTCACTAGCCGTTAATCAGACCAGATGATATCGATAGCTAATTAATCAAGCTATTTAATGTATATACTGAAATCCTTTGGACATCTCTGAGATCGGCCCGACAAAATTAATTCTATGGAGTTTATGTCAAAAAATTGATTGAGGTCCGATTTTTTACATTGAAAGCTTGTTAATTCATAGTGCTTCTCACTAGCCGTTAATCAGACCAGATGATATCGATAGCTAATTAATCAAGCTATTTAATGTATATACTGAAATCCTTTGGACATCTCTGAGATCGGCCCGACAAAATTAATTCTATGGAGTTTATGTCAAAAAATTGATTGAGGTCCGATTTTTTACATTGAAAGCTTGTTAATTCATAGTGCTTCTCACTAGCCGTTAATCAGACCAGATGATATCGATAGCTAATTAATCAAGCTATTTAATGTATATACTGAAATCCTTTGGACATCTCTGAGATCGGCCCGACAAAATTAATTCTATGGAGTTTATGTCAAAAAATTGATTGAGGTCCGATTTTTTACATTGAAAGCTTGTTAATTCATAGTGCTTCTCACTAGCCGTTAATCAGACCAGATGATATCGATAGCTAATTAATCAAGCTATTTAATGTATATACTGAAATCCTTTGGACATCTCTGAGATCGGCCCGACAAAATTAATTCTATGGAGTTTATGTCAAAAAATTGATTGAGGTCCGATTTTTTACATTGAAAGCTTGTTAATTCATAGTGCTTCTCACTAGCCGTTAATCAGACCAGATGATATCGATAGCTAATTAATCAAGCTATTTAATGTATATACTGAAATCCTTTGGACATCTCTGAGATCGGCCCGACAAAATTAATTCTATGGAGTTTATGTCAAAAAATTGATTGAGGTCCGATTTTTTACATTGAAAGCTTGTTAATTCATAGTGCTTCTCACTAGCCGTTAATCAGACCAGATGATATCGATAGCTAATTAATCAAGCTATTTAATGTATATACTGAAATCCTTTGGACATCTCTGAGATCGGCCCGACAAAATTAATTCTATGGAGTTTATGTCAAAAAATTGATTGAGGTCCGATTTTTTACATTGAAAGCTTGTTAATTCATAGTGCTTCTCACTAGCCGTTAATCAGACCAGATGATATCGATAGCTAATTAATCAAGCTATTTAATGTATATACTGAAATCCTTTGGACATCTCTGAGATCGGCCCGACAAAATTAATTCTATGGAGTTTATGTCAAAAAATTGATTGAGGTCCGATTTTTTACATTGAAAGCTTGTTAATTCATAGTGCTTCTCACTAGCCGTTAATCAGACCAGATGATATCGATAGCTAATTAATCAAGCTATTTAATGTATATACTGAAATCCTTTGGACATCTCTGAGATCGGCCCGACAAAATTAATTCTATGGAGTTTATGTCAAAAAATTGATTGAGGTCCGATTTTTTACATTGAAAGCTTGTTAATTCATAGTGCTTCTCACTAGCCGTTAATCAGACCAGATGATATCGATAGCTAATTAATCAAGCTATTTAATGTATATACTGAAATCCTTTGGACATCTCTGAGATCGGCCCGACAAAATTAATTCTATGGAGTTTATGTCAAAAAATTGATTGAGGTCCGATTTTTTACATTGAAAGCTTGTTAATTCATAGTGCTTCTCACTAGCCGTTAATCAGACCAGATGATATCGATAGCTAATTAATCAAGCTATTTAATGTATATACTGAAATCCTTTGGACATCTCTGAGATCGGCCCGACAAAATTAATTCTATGGAGTTTATGTCAAAAAATTGATTGAGGTCCGATTTTTTACATTGAAAGCTTGTTAATTCATAGTGCTTCTCACTAGCCGTTAATCAGACCAGATGATATCGATAGCTAATTAATCAAGCTATTTAATGTATATACTGAAATCCTTTGGATATCTCCGAGGTCGGCCCGACAAAATTAATTCTATGGAGTTTATGTCAAAAAATTGATTGAGGTCCGATTTTTTACATTGAAAGCTTGTTAATTCATAGTGCTTCTCACTAGCCGTTAATCAGACCAGATGATATCGATAGCTAATTAATCAAGCTATTTAATGTATATACTGAAATCCTTTGGACATCTCTGAGATCGGCCCGACAAAATTAATTCTATGGAGTTTATGTCAAAAAATTGATTGAGGTCCGATTTTTTACATTGAAAGCTTGTTAATTCATAGTGCTTCTCACTAGCCGTTAATCAGACCAGATGATATCGATAGCTAATTAATCAAGCTATTTAATGTATATACTGAAATCCTTTGGATATCTCCGAGGTCGGCCCGACAAAATTAATTCTATGGAGTTTATGTCAAAAAATTGATTGAGGTCCGATTTTTTACATTGAAAGCTTGTTAATTCATAGTGCTTCTCACTAGCCGTTAATCAGACCAGATGATATCGATAGAAAATTAATCAAGCTATTTAATGTATATCGTGAAACTCTTTGGACATCTCTGAGATCGGCCCGACAAAATTAATTCTATGAAATTTATGTCAAAAAAATTGATTGAGGTCCGATTTTTTACATTGAAAGCTTGTTAATTCATAGTGCTTCTCACTAGCCGTTAATCAGACCAGATGATATCGATAGCTAATTAATCAAGCTATTTAATGTATATACTGAAATCCTTTGGACATCTCTGAGATCGGCCCGACAAAATTAATTCTATGGAGTTTATGTCAAAAAATTGATTGAGGTCCGATTTTTTACATTGAAAGCTTGTTAATTCATAGTGCTTCTCACTAGCCGTTAATCAGACCAGATGATATCGATAGCTAATTAATCAAGCTATTTAATGTATATACTGAAATCCTTTGGACATCTCTGAGATCGGCCCGACAAAATTAATTCTATGGAGTTTATGTCAAAAAATTGATTGAGGTCCGATTTTTTACATTGAAAGCTTGTTAATTCATAGTGCTTCTCACTAGCCGTTAATCAGACCAGATGATATCGATAGAAAATTAATCAAGCTATTTAATGTATATCGTGAAACTCTTTGGACATCTCTGAGATCGGCCCGACAAAATTAATTCTATGAAATTTATGTCAAAAAAATTGATTGAGGTCCGATTTTTTACATTGAAAGCTTGTTAATTCATAGTGCTTCTCACTAGCCGTTAATCAGACCAGATGATATCGATAGCTAATTAATCAAGCTATTTAATGTATATACTGAAATCCTTTGGACATCTCTGAGATCGGCCCGACAAAATTAATTCTATGGAGTTTATGTCAAAAAATTGATTGAGGTCCGATTTTTTACATTGAAAGCTTGTTAATTCATAGTGCTTCTCACTAGCCGTTAATCAGACCAGATGATATCGATAGCTAATTAATCAAGCTATTTAATGTATATACTGAAATCCTTTGGACATCTCTGAGATCGGCCCGACAAAATTAATTCTATGGAGTTTATGTCAAAAAATTGATTGAGGTCCGATTTTTTACATTGAAAGCTTGTTAATTCATAGTGCTTCTCACTAGCCGTTAATCAGACCAGATGATATCGATAGCTAATTAATCAAGCTATTTAATGTATATACTGAAATCCTTTGGACATCTCTGAGATCGGCCCGACAAAATTAATTCTATGGAGTTTATGTCAAAAAATTGATTGAGGTCCGATTTTTTACATTGAAAGCTTGTTAATTCATAGTGCTTCTCACTAGCCGTTAATCAGACCAGATGATATCGATAGCTAATTAATCAAGCTATTTAATGTATATACTGAAATCCTTTGGATATCTCCGAGGTCGGCCCGACAAAATTAATTCTATGGAGTTTATGTCAAAAAATTGATTGAGGTCCGATTTTTTACATTGAAAGCTTGTTAATTCATAGTGCTTCTCACTAGCCGTTAATCAGACCAGATGATATCGATAGCTAATTAATCAAGCTATTTAATGTATATACTGAAATCCTTTGGACATCTCTGAGATCGGCCCGACAAAATTAATTCTATGGAGTTTATGTCAAAAAATTGATTGAGGTCCGATTTTTTACATTGAAAGCTTGTTAATTCATAGTGCTTCTCACTAGCCGTTAATCAGACCAGATGATATCGATAGAAAATTAATCAAGCTATTTAATGTATATCGTGAAACTCTTTGGACATCTCTGAGATCGGCCCGACAAAATTAATTCTATGAAATTTATGTCAAAAAAATTGATTGAGGTCCGATTTTTTACATTGAAAGCTTGTTAATTCATAGTGCTTCTCACTAGCCGTTAATCAGACCAGATGATATCGATAGCTAATTAATCAAGCTATTTAATGTATATACTGAAATCCTTTGGACATCTCTGAGATCGGCCCGACAAAATTAAATCAATGGAGTTTATGTCAAAAAATTGATTGAGGTCCGATTTTTTACATTGAAAGCTTGTTAATTCATAGTGCTTCTCACTAGCCGTTAATCAGACCAGATGATATCGATAGAAAATTAATCAAGCTATTTAATGTATATAGTGAAACTCTTTGGACATCTCTGAGATCGGCCCGACAAAATTAATTCTATGGAGTTTATGTCAAAAAATTGATTGAGGTCCGATTTTTTACATTGAAAGCTTGTTAATTCATAGTGCTTCTCACTAGCCGTTAATCAGAC
Organism: Tipula helvola; assembly: GCA_963556165.1. Classification (NCBI taxonomy): domain Eukaryota; kingdom Metazoa; phylum Arthropoda; class Insecta; order Diptera; family Tipulidae; genus Tipula; species Tipula helvola. Next base: position 94,094,889 of record OY744483.1, on the reverse strand, counting down.
CAGATGATATCGATAGAAAATTAATCAAGCTATTTAATGTATATCGTGAAACTCTTTGGACATCTCTGAGATCGGCCCGACAAAATTAATTCTATGAAATTTATGTCAAAAAAATTGATTGAGGTCCGATTTTTTACATTGAAAGCTTGTTAATTCATAGTGCTTCTCACTAGCCGTTAATCAGACCAGATGATATCGATAGCTAATTAATCAAGCTATTTAATGTATATACTGAAATCCTTTGGACATCTCTGAGATCGGCCCGACAAAATTAAATCAATGGAGTTTATGTCAAAAAATTGATTGAGGTCCGATTTTTTACATTGAAAGCTTGTTAATTCATAGTGCTTCTCACTAGCCGTTAATCAGACCAGATGATATCGATAGAAAATTAATCAAGCTATTTAATGTATATAGTGAAATCCTTTGGACATCTCTGAGATCGGCCCGACAAAATTAATTCTATGGAGTTTATGTCAAAAAATTGATTGAGGTCCGATTTTTTACATTGAAAGCTTGTTAATTCATAGTGCTTCTCACTAGCCGTTAATCAGACCAGATGATATCGATAGAAAATTAATCAAGCTATTTAATGTATATCGTGAAACTCTTTGGACATCTCTGAGATCGGCCCGACAAAATTAATTCTATGAAATTTATGTCAAAAAAATTGATTGAGGTCCGATTTTTTACATTGAAAGCTTGTTAATTCATAGTGCTTCTCACTAGCCGTTAATCAGACCAGATGATATCGATAGCTAATTAATCAAGCTATTTAATGTATATACTGAAATCCTTTGGACATCTCTGAGATCGGCCCGACAAAATTAATTCTATGGAGTTTATGTCAAAAAATTGATTGAGGTCCGATTTTTTACATTGAAAGCTTGTTAATTCATAGTGCTTCTCACTAGCCGTTAATCAGACCAGATGATATCGATAGAAAATTAATCAAGCTATTTAATGTATATACTGAAATCCTTTGGATATCTCCGAGGTCGGCCCGACAAAATTAATTCTATGGAGTTTATGTCAAAAAATTGATTGAGGTCCGATTTTTTACATTGAAAGCTTGTTAATTCATAGTGCTTCTCACTAGCCGTTAATCAGACCAGATGATATCGATAGCTAATTAATCAAGCTATTTAATGTATATACTGAAATCCTTTGGACATCTCTGAGATCGGCCCGACAAAATTAATTCTATGGAGTTTATGTCAAAAAATTGATTGAGGTCCGATTTTTTACATTGAAAGCTTGTTAATTCATAGTGCTTCTCACTACCTAGCCGTTAATCAGACCAGATGATATCGATAGCTAATTAATCAAGCTATTTAATGTATATACTGAAATCCTTTGGATATCTCCGAGGTCGGCCCGACAAAATTAATTCTATGGAGTTTATGTCAAAAAATTGATTGAGGTCCGATTTTTTACATTGAAAGCTTGTTAATTCATAGTGCTTCTCACTAGCCGTTAATCAGACCAGATGATATCGATAGCTAATTAATCAAGCTATTTAATGTATATACTGAAATCCTTTGGACATCTCTGAGATCGGCCCGACAAAATTAATTCTATGGAGTTTATGTCAAAAAATTGATTGAGGTCCGATTTTTTACATTGAAAGCTTGTTAATTCATAGTGCTTCTCACTAGCCGTTAATCAGACCAGATGATATCGATAGAAAATTAATCAAGCTATTTAATGTATATCGTGAAACTCTTTGGACATCTCTGAGATCGGCCCGACAAAATTAATTCTATGAAATTTATGTCAAAAAAATTGATTGAGGTCCGATTTTTTACATTGAAAGCTTGTTAATTCATAGTGCTTCTCACTAGCCGTTAATCAGACCAGATGATATCGATAGCTAATTAATCAAGCTATTTAATGTATATACTGAAATCCTTTGGACATCTCTGAGATCGGCCCGACAAAATTAAATCAATGGAGTTTATGTCAAAAAATTGATTGAGGTCCGATTTTTTACATTGAAAGCTTGTTAATTCATAGTGCTTCTCACTAGCCGTTAATCAGACCAGATGATATCGATAGAAAATTAATCAAGCTATTTAATGTATATAGTGAAACTCTTTGGACATCTCTGAGATCGGCCCGACAAAATTAATTCTATGGAGTTTATGTCAAAAAATTGATTGAGGTCCGATTTTTTACATTGAAAGCTTGTTAATTCATAGTGCTTCTCACTAGCCGTTAATCAGACCAGATGATATCGATAGCTAATTAATCAAGCTATTTAATGTATATACTGAAATCCTTTGGACATCTCTGAGATCGGCCCGACAAAATTAATTCTATGGAGTTTATGTCAAAAAATTGATTGAGGTCCGATTTTTTACATTGAAAGCTTGTTAATTCATAGTGCTTCTCACTAGCCGTTAATCAGACCAGATGATATCGATAGCTAATTAATCAAGCTATTTAATGTATATACTGAAATCCTTTGGACATCTCTGAGATCGGCCCGACAAAATTAATTCTATGGAGTTTATGTCAAAAAATTGATTGAGGTCCGATTTTTTACATTGAAAGCTTGTTAATTCATAGTGCTTCTCACTAGCCGTTAATCAGACCAGATGATATCGATAGCTAATTAATCAAGCTATTTAATGTATATACTGAAATCCTTTGGACATCTCTGAGATCGGCCCGACAAAATTAATTCTATGGAGTTTATGTCAAAAAATTGATTGAGGTCCGATTTTTTACATTGAAAGCTTGTTAATTCATAGTGCTTCTCACTAGCCGTTAATCAGACCAGATGATATCGATAGCTAATTAATCAAGCTATTTAATGTATATACTGAAATCCTTTGGATATCTCCGAGGTCGGCCCGACAAAATTAATTCTATGGAGTTTATGTCAAAAAATTGATTGAGGTCCGATTTTTTACATTGAAAGCTTGTTAATTCATAGTGCTTCTCACTAGCCGTTAATCAGACCAGATGATATCGATAGCTAATTAATCAAGCTATTTAATGTATATACTGAAATCCTTTGGACATCTCTGAGATCGGCCCGACAAAATTAATTCTATGGAGTTTATGTCAAAAAATTGATTGAGGTCCGATTTTTTACATTGAAAGCTTGTTAATTCATAGTGCTTCTCACTAGCCGTTAATCAGACCAGATGATATCGATAGCTAATTAATCAAGCTATTTAATGTATATACTGAAATCCTTTGGATATCTCCGAGGTCGGCCCGACAAAATTAATTCTATGGAGTTTATGTCAAAAAATTGATTGAGGTCCGATTTTTTACATTGAAAGCTTGTTAATTCATAGTGCTTCTCACTAGCCGTTAATCAGACCAGATGATATCGATAGCTAATTAATCAAGCTATTTAATGTATATACTGAAATCCTTTGGACATCTCTGAGATCGGCCCGACAAAATTAATTCTATGGAGTTTATGTCAAAAAATTGATTGAGGTCCGATTTTTTACATTGAAAGCTTGTTAATTCATAGTGCTTCTCACTAGCCGTTAATCAGACCAGATGATATCGATAGCTAATTAATCAAGCTATTTAATGTATATACTGAAATCCTTTGGACATCTCTGAGATCGGCCCGACAAAATTAAATCAATGGAGTTTATGTCAAAAAATTGATTGAGGTCCGATTTTTTACATTGAAAGCTTGTTAATTCATAGTGCTTCTCACTAGCCGTTAATCAGACCAGATGATATCGATAGAAAATTAATCAAGCTATTTAATGTATATCGTGAAACTCTTTGGACATCTCTGAGATCGGCCCGACAAAATTAATTCTATGAAATTTATGTCAAAAAAATTGATTGAGGTCCGATTTTTTACATTGAAAGCTTGTTAATTCATAGTGCTTCTCACTAGCCGTTAATCAGACCAGATGATATCGATAGCTAATTAATCAAGCTATTTAATGTATATACTGAAATCCTTTGGACATCTCTGAGATCGGCCCGACAAAATTAATTCTATGGAGTTTATGTCAAAAAATTGATTGAGGTCCGATTTTTTACATTGAAAGCTTGTTAATTCATAGTGCTTCTCACTAGCCGTTAATCAGACCAGATGATATCGATAGAAAATTAATCAAGCTATTTAATGTATATAGTGAAACTCTTTGGACATCTCTGAGATCGGCCCGACAAAATTAATTCTATGGAGTTTATGTCAAAAAATTGATTGAGGTCCGATTTTTTACATTGAAAGCTTGTTAATTCATAGTGCTTCTCACTAGCCGTTAATCAGACCAGATGATATCGATAGAAAATTAATCAAGCTATTTAATGTATATCGTGAAACTCTTTGGACATCTCTGAGATCGGCCCGACAAAATTAATTCTATGAAATTTATGTCAAAAAAATTGATTGAGGTCCGATTTTTTACATTGAAAGCTTGTTAATTCATAGTGCTTCTCACTAGCCGTTAATCAGACCAGATGATATCGATAGCTAATTAATCAAGCTATTTAATGTACATACTGAAATCCTTTGGACATCTCTGAGATCGGCCCGACAAAATTAATTCTATGGAGTTTATGTCAAAAAATTGATTGAGGTCCGATTTTTTACATTGAAAGCTTGTTAATTCATAGTGCTTCTCACTAGCCGTTAATCAGACCAGATGATATCGATAGCTAATTAATCAAGCTATTTAATGTATATACTGAAATCCTTTGGACATCTCTGAGATCGGCCCGACAAAATTAATTCTATGGAGTTTATGTCAAAAAATTGATTGAGGTCCGATTTTTTACATTGAAAGCTTGTTAATTCATAGTGCTTCTCACTAGCCGTTAATCAGACCAGATGATATCGATAGCTAATTAATCAAGCTATTTAATGTATATACTGAAATCCTTTGGACATCTCTGAGATCGGCCCGACAAAATTAATTCTATGGAGTTTATGTCAAAAAATTGATTGAGGTCCGATTTTTTACATTGAAAGCTTGTTAATTCATAGTGCTTCTCACTAGCCGTTAATCAGACCAGATGATATCGATAGCTAATTAATCAAGCTATTTAATGTATATACTGAAATCCTTTGGACATCTCTGAGATCGGCCCGACAAAATTAAATCAATGGAGTTTATGTCAAAAAATTGATTGAGGTCCGATTTTTTACATTGAAAGCTTGTTAATTCATAGTGCTTCTCACTAGCCGTTAATCAGACCAGATGATATCGATAGAAAATTAATCAAGCTATTTAATGTATATAGTGAAACTCTTTGGACATCTCTGAGATCGGCCCGACAAAATTAATTCTATGGAGTTTATGTCAAAAAATTGATTGAGGTCCGATTTTTTACATTGAAAGCTTGTTAATTCATAGTGCTTCTCACTAGCCGTTAATCAGACCAGATGATATCGATAGAAAATTAATCAAGCTATTTAATGTATATCGTGAAACTCTTTGGACATCTCTGAGATCGGCCCGACAAAATTAATTCTATGAAATTTATGTCAAAAAAATTGATTGAGGTCCGATTTTTTACATTGAAAGCTTGTTAATTCATAGTGCTTCTCACTAGCCGTTAATCAGACCAGATGATATCGATAGCTAATTAATCAAGCTATTTAATGTATATACTGAAATCCTTTGGACATCTCTGAGATCGGCCCGACAAAATTAATTCTATGGAGTTTATGTCAAAAAATTGATTGAGGTCCGATTTTTTACATTGAAAGCTTGTTAATTCATAGTGCTTCTCACTAGCCGTTAATCAGACCAGATGATATCGATAGAAAATTAATCAAGCTATTTAATGTATATCGTGAAACTCTTTGGACATCTCTGAGATCGGCCCGACAAAATTAATTCTATGAAATTTATGTCAAAAAAATTGATTGAGGTCCGATTTTTTACATTGAAAGCTTGTTAATTCATAGTGCTTCTCACTAGCCGTTAATCAGACCAGATGATATCGATAGCTAATTAATCAAGCTATTTAATGTATATACTGAAATCCTTTGGACATCTCTGAGATCGGCCCGACAAAATTAAATCAATGGAGTTTATGTCAAAAAATTGATTGAGGTCCGATTTTTTACATTGAAAGCTTGTTAATTTATAGTGCTTCTCACTAGCCGTTAATCAGACCAGATGATATCGATAGCTAATTAATCAAGCTATTTAATGTATATACTGAAATCCTTTGGATATCTCCGAGGTCGGCCCGACAAAATTAATTCTATGGAGTTTATGTCAAAAAATTGATTGAGGTCCGATTTTTTACATTGAAAGCTTGTTAATTCATAGTGCTTCTCACTAGCCGTTAATCAGACCAGATTATATCGATAGCTAATTAATCAAGCTATTTAATGTATATACTGAAATCCTTTGGACATCTCTGAGATCGGCCCGACAAAATTAATTCTATGGAGTTTATGTCAAAAAATTGATTGAGGTCCGATTTTTTACATTGAAAGCTTGTTAATTCATAGTGCTTCTCACTAGCCGTTAATCAGACCAGATGATATCGATAGAAAATTAATCAAGCTATTTAATGTATATAGTGAAACCCTTTGGACATCTCTGAGATCGGTCCGACAAAATTAATTCTATGAAATTTAAGTCAAAAAAATTGATTGAGGTCCGATTTTTTACATTGAAAGCTTGTTAATTTATAGTGCTTCTCACTAGCCGTTAATCAGACCAGATGATATCGATAGAAAATTAATCAAGCTATTTAATGTATATCGTGAAACTCTTTGGACATCTCTGAGATCGGCCCGACAAAATTAATTCTATGAAATTTATGTCAAAAAAATTGATTGAGGTCCGATTTTTTACATTGAAAGCTTGTTAATTCATAGTGCTTCTCACTAGCCGTTAATCAGACCAGATGATATCGATAGCTAATTAATCAAGCTATTTAATGTATATACTGAAATCCTTTGGACATCTCTGAGATCGGCCCGACAAAATTAATTCTATGGAGTTTATGTCAAAAAATTGATTGAGGTCCGATTTTTTACATTGAAAGCTTGTTAATTCATAGTGCTTCTCACTAGCCGTTAATCAGACCAGATGATATCGATAGCTAATTAATCAAGCTATTTAATGTATATACTGAAATCCTTTGGACATCTCTGAGATCGGCCCGACAAAATTAATTCTATGGAGTTTATGTCAAAAAATTGATTGAGGTCCGATTTTTTACATTGAAAGCTTGTTAATTCATAGTGCTTCTCACTAGCCGTTAATCAGACCAGATGATATCGATAGCTAATTAATCAAGCTATTTAATGTATATACTGAAATCCTTTGGACATCTCTGAGATCGGCCCGACAAAATTAATTCTATGGAGTTTATGTCAAAAAATTGATTGAGGTCCGATTTTTTACATTGAAAGCTTGTTAATTCATAGTGCTTCTCACTAGCCGTTAATCAGACCAGATGATATCGATAGCTAATTAATCAAGCTATTTAATGTATATACTGAAATCCTTTGGACATCTCTGAGATCGGCCCGACAAAATTAATTCTATGGAGTTTATGTCAAAAAATTGATTGAGGTCCGATTTTTTACATTGAAAGCTTGTTAATTCATAGTGCTTCTCACTAGCCGTTAATCAGACCAGATGATATCGATAGCTAATTAATCAAGCTATTTAATGTATATACTGAAATCCTTTGGATATCTCCGAGGTCGGCCCGACAAAATTAATTCTATGGAGTTTATGTCAAAAAATTGATTGAGGTCCGATTTTTTACATTGAAAGCTTGTTAATTCATAGTGCTTCTCACTAGCCGTTAATCAGACCAGATGATATCGATAGAAAATTAATCAAGCTATTTAATGTATATCGTGAAACTCTTTGGACATCTCTGAGATCGGCCCGACAAAATTAATTCTATGAAATTTATGTCAAAAAAATTGATTGAGGTCCGATTTTTTACATTGAAAGCTTGTTAATTCATAGTGCTTCTCACTAGCCGTTAATCAGACCAGATGATATCGATAGCTAATTAATCAAGCTATTTAATGTATATACTGAAATCCTTTGGACATCTCTGAGATCGGCCCGACAAAATTAAATCAATGGAGTTTATGTCAAAAAATTGATTGAGGTCCGATTTTTTACATTGAAAGCTTGTTAATTCATAGTGCTTCTCACTAGCCGTTAATCAGACCAGATGATATCGATAGAAAATTAATCAAGCTATTTAATGTATATAGTGAAACTCTTTGGACATCTCTGAGATCGGCCCGACAAAATTAATTCTATGGAGTTTATGTCAAAAAATTGATTGAGGTCCGATTTTTTACATTGAAAGCTTGTTAATTCATAGTGCTTCTCACTAGCCGTTAATCAGACCAGATGATATCGATAGCTAATTAATCAAGCTATTTAATGTATATACTGAAATCCTTTGGACATCTCTGAGATCGGCCCGACAAAATTAATTCTATGGAGTTTATGTCAAAAAATTGATTGAGGTCCGATTTTTTACATTGAAAGCTTGTTAATTCATAGTGCTTCTCACTAGCCGTTAATCAGACCAGATGATATCGATAGCTAATTAATCAAGCTATTTAATGTATATACTGAAATCCTTTGGACATCTCTGAGATCGGCCCGACAAAATTAATTCTATGGAGTTTATGTCAAAAAATTGATTGAGGTCCGATTTTTTACATTGAAAGCTTGTTAATTCATAGTGCTTCTCACTAGCCGTTAATCAGACCAGATGATATCGATAGCTAATTAATCAAGCTATTTAATGTATATACTGAAATCCTTTGGACATCTCTGAGATCGGCCCGACAAAATTAATTCTATGGAGTTTATGTCAAAAAATTGATTGAGGTCCGATTTTTTACATTGAAAGCTTGTTAATTCATAGTGCTTCTCACTAGCCGTTAATCAGACCAGATGATATCGATAGAAAATTAATCAAGCTATTTAATGTATATAGTGAAACTCTTTGGACATCTCTGAGATCGGCCCGACAAAATTAATTCTATGGAGTTTATGTCAAAAAATTGATTGAGGTCCGATTTTTTACATTGAAAGCTTGTTAATTCATAGTGCTTCTCACTAGCCGTTAATCAGACCAGATGATATCGATAGAAAATTAATCAAGCTATTTAATGTATATCGTGAAACTCTTTGGACATCTCTGAGATCGGCCCGACAAAATTAATTCTATGAAATTTATGTCAAAAAAATTGATTGAGGTCCGATTTTTTACATTGAAAGCTTGTTAATTCATAGTGCTTCTCACTAGCCGTTAATCAGACCAGATGATATCGATAGCTAATTAATCAAGCTATTTAATGTATATACTGAAATCCTTTGGACATCTCTGAGATCGGCCCGACAAAATTAATTCTATGGAGTTTATGTCAAAAAATTGATTGAGGTCCGATTTTTTACATTGAAAGCTTGTTAATTCATAGTGCTTCTCACTAGCCGTTAATCAGACCAGATGATATCGATAGAAAATTAATCAAGCTATTTAATGTATATAGTGAAACTCTTTGGACATCTCTGAGATCGGCCCGACAAAATTAATTCTATGGAGTTTATGTCAAAAAATTGATTGAGGTCCGATTTTTTACATTGAAAGCTTGTTAATTCATAGTGCTTCTCACTAGCCGTTAATCAGACCAGATGATATCGATAGAAAATTAATCAAGCTATTTAATGTATATCGTGAAACTCTTTGGACATCTCTGAGATCGGCCCGACAAAATTAATTCTATGAAATTTATGTCAAAAAAATTGATTGAGGTCCGATTTTTTACATTGAAAGCTTGTTAATTCATAGTGCTTCTCACTAGCCGTTAATCAGACCAGATGATATCGATAGCTAATTAATCAAGCTATTTAATGTATATACTGAAATCCTTTGGACATCTCTGAGATCGGCCCGACAAAATTAATTCTATGGAGTTTATGTCAAAAAATTGATTGAGGTCCGATTTTTTACATTGAAAGCTTGTTAATTCATAGTGCTTCTCACTAGCCGTTAATCAGACCAGATGATATCGATAGCTAATTAATCAAGCTATTTAATGTATATACTGAAATCCTTTGGACATCTCTGAGATCGGCCCGACAAAATTAATTCTATGAAATTTATGTCAAAAAATTGATTGAGGTCCGATTTTTTACATTGAAAGCTTGTTAATTCATAGTGCTTCTCACTAGCCGTTAATCAGACCAGATGATATCGATAGCTAATTAATCAAGCTATTTAATGTATATACTGAAATCCTTTGGACATCTCTGAGATCGGCCCGACAAAATTAATTCTATGGAGTTTATGTCAAAAAATTGATTGAGGTCCGATTTTTTACATTGAAAGCTTGTTAATTCATAGTGCTTCTCACTAGCCGTTAATCAGACCAGATGATATCGATAGAAAATTAATCAAGCTATTTAATGTATATAGTGAAACTCTTTGGACATCTCTGAGATCGGTCCGACAAAATTAATTCTATGAAATTTAAGTCAAAAAAATTGATTGAGGTCCGATTTTTTACATTGAAAGCTTGTTAATTTATAGTGCTTCTCACTAGCCGTTAATCAGACCAGATGATATCGATAGAAAATTAATCAAGCTATTTAATGTATATAGTGAAACCCTTTGGACATCTCTGAGATCGGTCCGACAAAATTAATTCTATGAAATTTAAGTCAAAAAAATTGATTGAGGTCCGATTTTTTACATTGAAAGCTTGTTAATTTATAGTGCTTCTCACTAGCCGTTAATCAGACCAGATGATATCGATAGCTAATTAATCAAGCTATTTAATGTATATACTGAAATCCTTTGGATATCTCCGAGGTCGGCCCGACAAAATTAATTCTATGGAGTTTATGTCAAAAAATTGATTGAGGTCCGATTTTTTACATTGAAAGCTTGTTAATTCATAGTGCTTCTCACTAGCCGTTAATCAGACCAGATGATATCGATAGAAAATTAATCAAGCTATTTAATGTATATAGTGAAACTCTTTGGACATCTCTGAGATCGGCCCGACAAAATTAATTCTATGGAGTTTATGTCAAAAAATTGATTGAGGTCCGATTTTTTACATTGAAAGCTTGTTAATTCATAGTGCTTCTCACTAGCCGTTAATCAGACCAGATGATATCGATAGAAAATTAATCAAGCTATTTAATGTATATCGTGAAACTCTTTGGACATCTCTGAGATCGGCCCGACAAAATTAATTCTATGAAATTTATGTCAAAAAAATTGATTGAGGTCCGATTTTTTACATTGAAAGCTTGTTAATTCATAGTGCTTCTCACTAGCCGTTAATCAGACCAGATGATATCGATAGCTAATTAATCAAGCTATTTAATGTATATACTGAAATCCTTTGGACATCTCTGAGATCGGCCCGACAAAATTAAATCAATGGAGTTTATGTCAAAAAATTGATTGAGGTCCGATTTTTTACATTGAAAGCTTGTTAATTCATAGTGCTTCTCACTAGCCGTTAATCAGACCAGATGATATCGATAGAAAATTAATCAAGCTATTTAATGTATATCGTGAAACTCTTTGGACATCTCTGAGATCGGCCCGACAAAATTAATTCTATGAAATTTATGTCAAAAAAATTGATTGAGGTCCGATTTTTTACATTGAAAGCTTGTTAATTCATAGTGCTTCTCACTAGCCGTTAATCAGACCAGCTGATATCGATAGCTAATTAATCAAGCTATTTAATGTATATACTGAAATCCTTTGGACATCTCTGAGATCGGCCCGACAAAATTAATTCTATGGAGTTTATGTCAAAAAATTGATTGAGGTCCGATTTTTTACATTGAAAGCTTGTTAATTCATAGTGCTTCTCACTAGCCGTTAATCAGACCAGATGATATCGATAGAAAATTAATCAAGCTATTTAATGTATATAGTGAAACCCTTTGGACATCTCTGAGATCGGCCCGACAAAATTAATTCTATGAAATTTATGTCAAAAAATTGATTGAGGTCCGATTTTTTACATTGAAAGCTTGTTAATTCATAGTGCTTCTCACTAGCCGTTAATCAGACCAGATGATATCGATAGCTAATTAATCAAGCTATTTAATGTATATACTGAAATCCTTTGGACATCTCTGAGATCGGCCCGACAAAATTAATTCTATGGAGTTTATGTCAAAAAATTGATTGAGGTCCGATTTTTTACATTGAAAGCTTGTTAATTCATAGTGCTTCTCACTAGCCGTTAATCAGACCAGATGATATCGATAGAAAATTAATCAAGCTATTTAATGTATATAGTGAAACTCTTTGGACATCTCTGAGATCGGCCCGACAAAATTAATTCTATGGAGTTTATGTCAAAAAATTGATTGAGGTCCGATTTTTTACATTGAAAGCTTGTTAATTCATAGTGCTTCTCACTAGCCGTTAATCAGACCAGATGATATCGATAGAAAATTAATCAAGCTATTTAATGTATATCGTGAAACTCTTTGGACATCTCTGAGATCGGCCCGACAAAATTAATTCTATGAAATTTATGTCAAAAAAATTGATTGAGGTCCGATTTTTTACATTGAAAGCTTGTTAATTCATAGTGCTTCTCACTAGCCGTTAATCAGACCAGATGATATCGATAGCTAATTAATCAAGCTATTTAATGTATATACTGAAATCCTTTGGACATCTCTGAGATCGGCCCGACAAAATTAAATCAATGGAGTTTATGTCAAAAAATTGATTGAGGTCCGATTTTTTACATTGAAAGCTTGTTAATTCATAGTGCTTCTCACTAGCCGTTAATCAGACCAGATGATATCGATAGAAAATTAATCAAGCTATTTAATGTATATCGTGAAACTCTTTGGACATCTCTGAGATCGGCCCGACAAAATTAATTCTATGAAATTTATGTCAAAAAAATTGATTGAGGTCCGATTTTTTACATTGAAAGCTTGTTAATTCATAGTGCTTCTCACTAGCCGTTAATCAGACCAGCTGATATCGATAGCTAATTAATCAAGCTATTTAATGTATATACTGAAATCCTTTGGACATCTCTGAGATCGGCCCGACAAAATTAATTCTATGGAGTTTATGTCAAAAAATTGATTGAGGTCCGATTTTTTACATTGAAAGCTTGTTAATTCATAGTGCTTCTCACTAGCCGTTAATCAGACCAGATGATATCGATAGAAAATTAATCAAGCTATTTAATGTATATAGTGAAACCCTTTGGACATCTCTGAGATCGGTCCGACAAAATTAATTCTATGAAATTTAAGTCAAAAAAATTGATTGAGGTCCGATTTTTTACATTGAAAGCTTGTTAATTTATAGTGCTTCTCACTAGCCGTTAATCAGACCAGATGATATCGATAGAAAATTAATCAAGCTATTTAATGTATATCGTGAAACTCTTTGGACATCTCTGAGATCGGCCCGACAAAATTAATTCTATGAAATTTATGTCAAAAAAATTGATTGAGGTCCGATTTTTTACATTGAAAGCTTGTTAATTCATAGTGCTTCTCACTAGCCGTTAATCAGACCAGATGATATCGATAGCTAATTAATCAAGCTATTTAATGTATATACTGAAATCCTTTGGACATCTCTGAGATCGGCCCGACAAAATTAATTCTATGGAGTTTATGTCAAAAAATTGATTGAGGTCCGATTTTTTACATTGAAAGCTTGTTAATTCATAGTGCTTCTCACTAGCCGTTAATCAGACCAGATGATATCGATAGCTAATTAATCAAGCTATTTAATGTATATACTGAAATCCTTTGGACATCTCTGAGATCGGCCCGACAAAATTAATTCTATGGAGTTTATGTCAAAAAATTGATTGAGGTCCGATTTTTTACATTGAAAGCTTGTTAATTCATAGTGCTTCTCACTAGCCGTTAATCAGACCAGATGATATCGATAGCTAATTAATCAAGCTATTTAATGTATATACTGAAATCCTTTGGACATCTCTGAGATCGGCCCGACAAAATTAATTCTATGGAGTTTATGTCAAAAAATTGATTGAGGTCCGATTTTTTACATTGAAAGCTTGTTAATTCATAGTGCTTCTCACTAGCCGTTAATCAGACCAGATGATATCGATAGCTAATTAATCAAGCTATTTAATGTATATACTGAAATCCTTTGGACATCTCTGAGATCGGCCCGACAAAATTAAATTCTATGGAGTTTATGTCAAAAAATTGATTGAGGTCCGATTTTTTACATTGAAAGCTTGTTAATTCATAGTGCTTCTCACTAGCCGTTAATCAGACCAGATGATATCGATAGCTAATTAATCAAGCTATTTAATGTATATACTGAAATCCTTTGGATATCTCCGAGGTCGGCCCGACAAAATTAATTCTATGGAGTTTATGTCAAAAAATTGATTGAGGTCCGATTTTTTACATTGAAAGCTTGTTAATTCATAGTGCTTCTCACTAGCCGTTAATCAGACCAGATGATATCGATAGCTAATTAATCAAGCTATTTAATGTATATACTGAAATCCTTTGGACATCTCTGAGATCGGCCCGACAAAATTAATTCTATGGAGTTTATGTCAAAAAATTGATTGAGGTCCGATTTTTTACATTGAAAGCTTGTTAATTCATAGTGCTTCTCACTAGCCGTTAATCAGACCAGATGATATCGATAGAAAATTAATCAAGCTATTTAATGTATATCGTGAAACTCTTTGGACATCTCTGAGATCGGCCCGACAAAATTAATTCTATGAATTTATGTCAAAAAAATTGATTGAGGTCCGATTTTTTACATTGAAAGCTTGTTAATTCATAGTGCTTCTCACTAGCCGTTAATCAGACCAGATGATATCGATAGCTAATTAATCAAGCTATTTAATGTATATACTGAAATCCTTTGGACATCTCTGAGATCGGCCCGACAAAATTAAATCTATGGAGTTTATGTCAAAAAATTGATTGAGGTCCGATTTTTTACATTGAAAGCTTGTTAATTCATAGTGCTTCTCACTAGCCGTTAATCAGACCAGATGATATCGATAGAAAATTAATCAAGCTATTTAATGTATATAGTGAAACTCTTTGGACATCTCTGAGATCGGCCCGACAAAATTAATTCTATGGAGTTTATGTCAAAAAATTGATTGAGGTCCGATTTTTTACATTGAAAGCTTGTTAATTCATAGTGCTTCTCACTAGCCGTTAATCAGACCAGATGATATCGATAGCTAATTAATCAAGCTATTTAATGTATATACTGAAATCCTTTGGACATCTCTGAGATCGGCCCGACAAAATTAATTCTATGGAGTTTATGTCAAAAAATTGATTGAGGTCCGATTTTTTACATTGAAAGCTTGTTAATTCATAGTGCTTCTCACTAGCCGTTAATCAGACCAGATGATATCGATAGCTAATTAATCAAGCTATTTAATGTATATACTGAAATCCTTTGGACATCTCTGAGATCGGCCCGACAAAATTAATTCTATGGAGTTTATGTCAAAAAATTGATTGAGGTCCGATTTTTTACATTGAAAGCTTGTTAATTCATAGTGCTTCTCACTAGCCGTTAATCAGACCAGATGATATCGATAGCTAATTAATCAAGCTATTTAATGTATATACTGAAATCCTTTGGACATCTCTGAGATCGGCCCGACAAAATTAATTCTATGGAGTTTATGTCAAAAAATTGATTGAGGTCCGATTTTTTACATTGAAAGCTTGTTAATTCATAGTGCTTCTCACTAGCCGTTAATCAGACCAGATGATATCGATAGAAAATTAATCAAGCTATTTAATGTATATAGTGAAACTCTTTGGACATCTCTGAGATCGGCCCGACAAAATTAATTCTATGGAGTTTATGTCAAAAAATTGATTGAGGTCCGATTTTTTACATTGAAAGCTTGTTAATTCATAGTGCTTCTCACTAGCCGTTAATCAGACCAGATGATATCGATAGAAAATTAATCAAGCTATTTAATGTATATCGTGAAACTCTTTGGACATCTCTGAGATCGGCCCGACAAAATTAATTCTATGAAATTTATGTCAAAAAAATTGATTGAGGTCCGATTTTTTACATTGAAAGCTTGTTAATTCATAGTGCTTCTCACTAGCCGTTAATCAGACCAGATGATATCGATAGCTAATTAATCAAGCTATTTAATGTATATACTGAAATCCTTTGGACATCTCTGAGATCGGCCCGACAAAATTAATTCTATGGAGTTTATGTCAAAAAATTGATTGAGGTCCGATTTTTTACATTGAAAGCTTGTTAATTCATAGTGCTTCTCACTAGCCGTTAATCAGACCAGATGATATCGATAGCTAATTAATCAAGCTATTTAATGTATATACTGAAATCCTTTGGACATCTCTGAGATCGGCCCGACAAAATTAATTCTATGGAGTTTATGTCAAAAAATTGATTGAGGTCCGATTTTTTACATTGAAAGCTTGTTAATTCATAGTGCTTCTCACTAGCCGTTAATCAGACCAGATGATATCGATAGAAAATTAATCAAGCTATTTAATGTATATAGTGAAACTCTTTGGACATCTCTGAGATCGGCCCGACAAAATTAATTCTATGGAGTTTATGTCAAAAAATTGATTGAGGTCCGATTTTTTACATTGAAAGCTTGTTAATTCATAGTGCTTCTCACTAGCCGTTAATCAGACCAGATGATATCGATAGAAAATTAATCAAGCTATTTAATGTATATCGTGAAACTCTTTGGACATCTCTGAGATCGGCCCGACAAAATTAATTCTATGAAATTTATGTCAAAAAATTGATTGAGGTCCGATTTTTTACATTGAAAGCTTGTTAATTCATAGTGCTTCTCACTAGCCGTTAATCAGACCAGATGATATCGATAGCTAATTAATCAAGCTATTTAATGTATATACTGAAATCCTTTGGACATCTCTGAGATCGGCCCGACAAAATTAATTCTATGGAGTTTATGTCAAAAAATTGATTGAGGTCCGATTTTTTACATTGAAAGCTTGTTAATTCATAGTGCTTCTCACTAGCCGTTAATCAGACCAGATGATATCGATAGCTAATTAATCAAGCTATTTAATGTATATACTGAAATCCTTTGGACATCTCTGAGATCGGCCCGACAAAATTAATTCTATGAAATTTATGTCAAAAAATTGATTGAGGTCCGATTTTTTACATTGAAAGCTTGTTAATTCATAGTGCTTCTCACTAGCCGTTAATCAGACCAGATGATATCGATAGCTAATTAATCAAGCTATTTAATGTATATACTGAAATCCTTTGGACATCTCTGAGATCGGCCCGACAAAATTAATTCTATGGAGTTTATGTCAAAAAATTGATTGAGGTCCGATTTTTTACATTGAAAGCTTGTTAATTCATAGTGCTTCTCACTAGCCGTTAATCAGACCAGATGATATCGATAGAAAATTAATCAAGCTATTTAATGTATATAGTGAAACTCTTTGGACATCTCTGAGATCGGTCCGACAAAATTAATTCTATGAAATTTAAGTCAAAAAAATTGATTGAGGTCCGATTTTTTACATTGAAAGCTTGTTAATTTATAGTGCTTCTCACTAGCCGTTAATCAGACCAGATGATATCGATAGCTAATTAATCAAGCTATTTAATGTATATACTGAAATCCTTTGGATATCTCCGAGGTCGGCCCGACAAAATTAATTCTATGGAGTTTATGTCAAAAAATTGATTGAGGTCCGATTTTTTACATTGAAAGCTTGTTAATTCATAGTGCTTCTCACTAGCCGTTAATCAGACCAGATGATATCGATAGCTAATTAATCAAGCTATTTAATGTATATACTGAAATCCTTTGGACATCTCTGAGATCGGCCCGACAAAATTAAATCAATGGAGTTTATGTCAAAAAATTGATTGAGGTCCGATTTTTTACATTGAAAGCTTGTTAATTCATAGTGCTTCTCACTAGCCGTTAATCAGACCAGATGATATCGATAGAAAATTAATCAAGCTATTTAATGTATATAGTGAAACTCTTTGGACATCTCTGAGATCGGCCCGACAAAATTAATTCTATGGAGTTTATGTCAAAAAATTGATTGAGGTCCGATTTTTTACATTGAAAGCTTGTTAATTCATAGTGCTTCTCACTAGCCGTTAATCAGACCAGATGATATCGATAGAAAATTAATCAAGCTATTTAATGTATATCGTGAAACTCTTTGGACATCTCTGAGATCGGCCCGACAAAATTAATTCTATGAAATTTATGTCAAAAAAATTGATTGAGGTCCGATTTTTTACATTGAAAGCTTGTTAATTCATAGTGCTTCTCACTAGCCGTTAATCAGACCAGATGATATCGATAGCTAATTAATCAAGCTATTTAATGTATATACTGAAATCCTTTGGACATCTCTGAGATCGGCCCGACAAAATTAATTCTATGGAGTTTATGTCAAAAAATTGATTGAGGTCCGATTTTTTACATTGAAAGCTTGTTAATTCATAGTGCTTCTCACTAGCCGTTAATCAGACCAGATGATATCGATAGAAAATTAATCAAGCTATTTAATGTATATAGTGAAACTCTTTGGACATCTCTGAGATCGGTCCGACAAAATTAATTCTATGAAATTTAAGTCAAAAAAATTGATTGAGGTCCGATTTTTTACATTGAAAGCTTGTTAATTTATAGTGCTTCTCACTAGCCGTTAATCAGACCAGATGATATCGATAGAAAATTAATCAAGCTATTTAATGTATATAGTGAAACCCTTTGGACATCTCTGAGATCGGTCCGACAAAATTAATTCTATGAAATTTAAGTCAAAAAAATTGATTGAGGTCCGATTTTTTACATTGAAAGCTTGTTAATTTATAGTGCTTCTCACTAGCCGTTAATCAGACCAGATGATATCGATAGCTAATTAATCAAGCTATTTAATGTATATACTGAAATCCTTTGGATATCTCCGAGGTCGGCCCGACAAAATTAATTCTATGGAGTTTATGTCAAAAAATTGATTGAGGTCCGATTTTTTACATTGAAAGCTTGTTAATTCATAGTGCTTCTCACTAGCCGTTAATCAGACCAGATGATATCGATAGCTAATTAATCAAGCTATTTAATGTATATACTGAAATCCTTTGGACATCTCTGAGATCGGCCCGACAAAATTAATTCTATGGAGTTTATGTCAAAAAATTGATTGAGGTCCGATTTTTTACATTGAAAGCTTGTTAATTCATAGTGCTTCTCACTAGCCGTTAATCAGACCAGATGATATCGATAGCTAATTAATCAAGCTATTTAATGTATATACTGAAATCCTTTGGACATCTCTGAGATCGGCCCGACAAAATTAATTCTATGGAGTTTATGTCAAAAAATTGATTGAGGTCCGATTTTTTACATTGAAAGCTTGTTAATTCATAGTGCTTCTCACTAGCCGTTAATCAGACCAGATGATATCGATAGCTAATTAATCAAGCTATTTAATGTATATACTGAAATCCTTTGGACATCTCTGAGATCGGCCCGACAAAATTAATTCTATGGAGTTTATGTCAAAAAATTGATTGAGGTCCGATTTTTTACATTGAAAGCTTGTTAATTCATAGTGCTTCTCACTAGCCGTTAATCAGACCAGATGATATCGATAGCTAATTAATCAAGCTATTTAATGTATATACTGAAATCCTTTGGACATCTCTGAGATCGGCCCGACAAAATTAATTCTATGGAGTTTATGTCAAAAAATTGATTGAGGTCCGATTTTTTACATTGAAAGCTTGTTAATTCATAGTGCTTCTCACTAGCCGTTAATCAGACCAGATGATATCGATAGCTAATTAATCAAGCTATTTAATGTATATACTGAAATCCTTTGGATATCTCCGAGGTCGGCCCGACAAAATTAATTCTATGGAGTTTATGTCAAAAAATTGATTGAGGTCCGATTTTTTACATTGAAAGCTTGTTAATTCATAGTGCTTCTCACTAGCCGTTAATCAGACCAGATGATATCGATAGCTAATTAATCAAGCTATTTAATGTATATACTGAAATCCTTTGGACATCTCTGAGATCGGCCCGACAAAATTAATTCTATGGAGTTTATGTCAAAAAATTGATTGAGGTCCGATTTTTTACATTGAAAGCTTGTTAATTCATAGTGCTTCTCACTAGCCGTTAATCAGACCAGATGATATCGATAGAAAATTAATCAAGCTATTTAATGTATATCGTGAAACTCTTTGGACATCTCTGAGATCGGCCCGACAAAATTAATTCTATGAAATTTATGTCAAAAAAATTGATTGAGGTCCGATTTTTTACATTGAAAGCTTGTTAATTCATAGTGCTTCTCACTAGCCGTTAATCAGACCAGATGATATCGATAGCTAATTAATCAAGCTATTTAATGTATATACTGAAATCCTTTGGACATCTCTGAGATCGGCCCGACAAAATTAATTCTATGGAGTTTATGTCAAAAAATTGATTGAGGTCCGATTTTTTACATTGAAAGCTTGTTAATTCATAGTGCTTCTCACTAGCCGTTAATCAGACCAGATGATATCGATAGAAAATTAATCAAGCTATTTAATGTATATCGTGAAACTCTTTGGACATCTCTGAGATCGGCCCGACAAAATTAATTCTATGAAATTTATGTCAAAAAAATTGATTGAGGTCCGATTTTTTACATTGAAAGCTTGTTAATTCATAGTGCTTCTCACTAGCCGTTAATCAGACCAGATGATATCGATAGCTAATTAATCAAGCTATTTAATGTATATACTGAAATCCTTTGGACATCTCTGAGATCGGCCCGACAAAATTAATTCTATGGAGTTTATGTCAAAAAATTGATTGAGGTCCGATTTTTTACATTGAAAGCTTGTTAATTCATAGTGCTTCTCACTAGCCGTTAATCAGACCAGATGATATCGATAGCTAATTAATCAAGCTATTTAATGTATATACTGAAATCCTTTGGATATCTCCGAGGTCGGCCCGACAAAATTAATTCTATGGAGTTTATGTCAAAAAATTGATTGAGGTCCGATTTTTTACATTGAAAGCTTGTTAATTCATAGTGCTTCTCACTAGCCGTTAATCAGACCAGATGATATCGATAGAAAATTAATCAAGCTATTTAATGTATATAGTGAAACTCTTTGGATATCTCTGAGATCGGCCCGACAAAATTAATTCTATGGAGTTTATGTCAAAAAATTGATTGAGGTCCGATTTTTTACATTGAAAGCTTGTTAATTCATAGTGCTTCTCACTAGCCGTTAATCAGACCAGATGATATCGATAGAAAATTAATCAAGCTATTTAATGTATATCGTGAAACTCTTTGGACATCTCTGAGATCGGCCCGACAAAATTAATTCTATGAAATTTATGTCAAAAAAATTGATTGAGGTCCGATTTTTTACATTGAAAGCTTGTTAATTCATAGTGCTTCTCACTAGCCGTTAATCAGACCAGATGATATCGATAGCTAATTAATCAAGCTATTTAATGTATATACTGAAATCCTTTGGACATCTCTGAGATCGGCCCGACAAAATTAATTCTATGGAGTTTATGTCAAAAAATTGATTGAGGTCCGATTTTTTACATTGAAAGCTTGTTAATTCATAGTGCTTCTCACTAGCCGTTAATCAGACCAGATGATATCGATAGAAAATTAATCAAGCTATTTAATGTATATAGTGAAACTCTTTGGACATCTCTGAGATCGGCCCGACAAAATTAATTCTATGGAGTTTATGTCAAAAAATTGATTGAGGTCCGATTTTTTACATTGAAAGCTTGTTAATTCATAGTGCTTCTCACTAGCCGTTAATCAGACCAGATGATATCGATAGAAAATTAATCAAGCTATTTAATGTATATCGTGAAACTCTTTGGACATCTCTGAGATCGGCCCGACAAAATTAATTCTATGAAATTTATGTCAAAAAAATTGATTGAGGTCCGATTTTTTACATTGAAAGCTTGTTAATTCATAGTGCTTCTCACTAGCCGTTAATCAGACCAGATGATATCGATAGCTAATTAATCAAGCTATTTAATGTATATACTGAAATCCTTTGGACATCTCTGAGATCGGCCCGACAAAATTAATTCTATGGAGTTTATGTCAAAAAATTGATTGAGGTCCGATTTTTTACATTGAAAGCTTGTTAATTCATAGTGCTTCTCACTAGCCGTTAATCAGACCAGATGATATCGATAGCTAATTAATCAAGCTATTTAATGTATATACTGAAATCCTTTGGACATCTCTGAGATCGGCCCGACAAAATTAATTCTATGGAGTTTATGTCAAAAAATTGATTGAGGTCCGATTTTTTACATTGAAAGCTTGTTAATTCATAGTGCTTCTCACTAGCCGTTAATCAGACCAGATGATATCGATAGCTAATTAATCAAGCTATTTAATGTATATACTGAAATCCTTTGGATATCTCCGAGGTCGGCCCGACAAAATTAATTCTATGGAGTTTATGTCAAAAAATTGATTGAGGTCCGATTTTTTACATTGAAAGCTTGTTAATTCATAGTGCTTCTCACTAGCCGTTAATCAGACCAGATGATATCGATAGCTAATTAATCAAGCTATTTAATGTATATACTGAAATCCTTTGGACATCTCTGAGATCGGCCCGACAAAATTAATTCTATGGAGTTTATGTCAAAAAATTGATTGAGGTCCGATTTTTTACATTGAAAGCTTGTTAATTCATAGTGCTTCTCACTAGCCGTTAATCAGACCAGATGATATCGATAGCTAATTAATCAAGCTATTTAATGTATATACTGAAATCCTTTGGATATCTCCGAGGTCGGCCCGACAAAATTAATTCTATGGAGTTTATGTCAAAAAATTGATTGAGGTCCGATTTTTTACATTGAAAGCTTGTTAATTCATAGTGCTTCTCACTAGCCGTTAATCAGACCAGATGATATCGATAGCTAATTAATCAAGCTATTTAATGTATATACTGAAATCCTTTGGACATCTCTGAGATCGGCCCGACAAAATTAATTCTATGGAGTTTATGTCAAAAAATTGATTCAGGTCCGATTTTTTACATTGAAAGCTTGTTAATTCATAGTGCTTCTCACTAGCCGTTAATCAGACCAGATGATATCGATAGCTAATTAATCAAGCTATTTAATGTATATAGTGAAACCCTTTGGACATCTCTGAGATCGGTCCGACAAAATTAATTCTATGAAATTTAAGTCAAAAAAATTGATTGAGGTCCGATTTTTTACATTGAAAGCTTGTTAATTTATAGTGCTTCTCACTAGCCGTTAATCAGACCAGATGATATCGATAGAAAATTAATCAAGCTATTTAATGTATATCGTGAAACTCTTTGGACATCTCTGAGATCGGCCCGACAAAATTAATTCTATGGAGTTTATGTCAAAAAATTGATTGAGGTCCGATTTTTTACATTGAAAGCTTGTTAATTCATAGTGCTTCTCACTAGCCGTTAATCAGACCAGATGATATCGATAGCTAATTAATCAAGCTATTTAATGTATATACTGAAATCCTTTGGACATCTCTGAGATCGGCCCGACAAAATTAATTCTATGGAGTTTATGTCAAAAAATTGATTGAGGTCCGATTTTTTACATTGAAAGCTTGTTAATTCATAGTGCTTCTCACTAGCCGTTAATCAGACCAGATGATATCGATAGCTAATTAATCAAGCTATTTAATGTATATAGTGAAACCCTTTGGACATCTCTGAGATCGGTCCGACAAAATTAATTCTATGAAATTTAAGTCAAAAAAATTGATTGAGGTCCGATTTTTTACATTGAAAGCTTGTTAATTCATAGTGCTTCTCACTAGCCGTTAATCAGACCAGATGATATCGATAGCTAATTAATCAAGCTATTTAATGTATATAGTGAAACCCTTTGGACATCTCTGAGATCGGTCCGACAAAATTAATTCTATGAAATTTAAGTCAAAAAAATTGATTGAGGTCCGATTTTTTACATTGAAAGCTTGTTAATTCATAGTGCTTCTCACTAGCCGTTAATCAGACCAGATGATATCGATAGCTAATTAATCAAGCTATTTAATGTATATAGTGAAACCCTTTGGACATCTCTGAGATCGGTCCGACAAAATTAATTCTATGAAATTTATGTCAAAAAAATTGATTGAGGTCCGATTTTTTACATTGAAAGCTTGTTAATTCATAGTGCTTCTCACTAGCCGTTAATCAGATCAGATGATATCGATAGCTAATTAATCAAGCTATTTAATGTATATACTGAAATCCTTTGGACATCTCTGAGATCGGCCCGACAAAATTAATTCTATGAAATTTAAGTCAAAAAAATTGATTGAGGTCCGATTTTTTACATTGAAAGCTTGTTAATTTATAGTGCTTCTCACTAGCCGTTAATCAGACCAGATGATATCGATAGAAAATTAATCAAGCTATTTAATGTATATCGTGAAACTCTTTGGACATCTCTGAGATCGGCCCGACAAAATTAATTCTATGAAATTTATGTCAAAAAAATTGATTGAGGTCCGATTTTTTACATTGAAAGCTTGTTAATTCATAGTGCTTCTCACTAGCCGTTAATCAGACCAGATGATATCGATAGCTAATTAATCAAGCTATTTAATGTATATACTGAAATCCTTTGGACATCTCTGAGATCGGCCCGACAAAATTAATTCTATGGAGTTTATGTCAAAAAATTGATTGAGGTCCGATTTTTTACATTGAAAGCTTGTTAATTCATAGTGCTTCTCACTAGCCGTTAATCAGACCAGATGATATCGATAGCTAATTAATCAAGCTATTTAATGTATATAGTGAAACCCTTTGGACATCTCTGAGATCGGTCCGACAAAACTAATTCTATGAAATTTATGTCAAAAAAATTGATTGAGGTCCGATTTTTTACATTGAAAGCTTGTTAATTCATAGTGCTTCTCACTAGCCGTTAATCAGACCAGATGATATCGATAGCTAATTAATCAAGCTATTTAATGTATATAGTGAAACCCTTTGGACATCTCTGAGATCGGTCCGACAAAATTAATTCTATGAAATTTAAGTCAAAAAAATTGATTGAGGTCCGATTTTTTACATTGAAAGCTTGTTAATTCATAGTGCTTCTCACTAGCCGTTAATCAGACCAGATGATATCGATAGCTAATTAATCAAGCTATTTAATGTATATAGTGAAACCCTTTGGACATCTCTGAGATCGGTCCGACAAAATTAATTCTATGAAATTTATGTCAAAAAAATTGATTGAGGTCCGATTTTTTACATTGAAAGCTTGTTAATTCATAGTGCTTCTCACTAGCCGTTAATCAGACCAGATGATATCAATAGCTAATTAATCAAGCTATTTAATGTATATACTGAAATCCTTTGGACATCTCTGAGATCGGCCCGACAAAATTAATTCTATGGAGTTTATGTCAAAAAATTGATTGAGGTCCGATTTTTTACATTGAAAGCTTGTTAATTCATAGTGCTTCTCACTAGCCGTTAATCAGACCAGATGATATCGATAGCTAATTAATCAAGCTATTTAATGTATATAGTGAAACCCTTTGGACATCTCTGAGATCGGCCCGACAAAATTAATTCTATGGAGTTTATGTCAAAAAATTGATTGAGGTCCGATTTTTTACATTGAAAGCTTGTTAATTCATAGTGCTTCTCACTAGCCGTTAATCAGACCAGATGATATCGATAGCTAATTAATCAAGCTATTTAATGTATATAGTGAAACCCTTTGGACATCTCTGAGATCGGTCCGACAAAATTAATTCTATGAAATTTAAGTCAAAAAAATTGATTGAGGTCCGATTTTTTACATTGAAAGCTTGTTAATTCATAGTGCTTCTCACTAGCCGTTAATCAGACCAGATGATATCGATAGCTAATTAATCAAGCTATTTAATGTATATAGTGAAACCCTTTGGACATCTCTGAGATCGGTCCGACAAAATTAATTCTATGAAATTTAAGTCAAAAAAATTGATTGAGGTCCGATTTTTTACATTGAAAGCTTGTTAATTCATAGTGCTTCTCACTAGCCGTTAATCAGACCAGATGATATCGATAGCTAATTAATCAAGCTATTTAATGTATATAGTGAAACCCTTTGGACATCTCTGAGATCGGTCCGACAAAATTAATTCTATGAAATTTATGTCAAAAAAATTGATTGAGGTCCGATTTTTTACATTGAAAGCTTGTTAATTCATAGTGCTTCTCACTAGCCGTTAATCAGATCAGATGATATCGATAGCTAATTAATCAAGCTATTTAATGTATATACTGAAATCCTTTGGACATCTCTGAGATCGGCCCGACAAAATTAATTCTATGAAATTTATGTCAAAAAAATTGATTGAGGTCCGATTTTTTACATTGAAAGCTTGTTAATTTATAGTGCTTCTCACTAGCCGTTAATCAGACCAGATGATATCGATAGAAAATTAATCAAGCTATTTAATGTATATCGTGAAACCCTTTGGACATCTCTGAGATCGGTCCGTCAAAATTAATTCTATGAAATTTAAGTCAAAAAAATTGATTGAGGTCCGATTTTTTACATTGAAAGCTTGTTAATTCATAGTGCTTCTCACTAGCCGTTAATCAGACCAGATGATATCAATAGCTAATTAATCAAGCTATTTAATGTATATACTGAAATCCTTTGGACATCTCTGAGATCGGCCCGACAAAATTAATTCTAGCTGTTTTAGAACATGTTTACATTTAACATAACATATTTACTATGGTTGCGTCGCAATTTGTATGTATCCGGTCCACTTTTTTTATCTTCCGTAAGAGGCGCTTTTCTTACTTTTACAATCGTCAATACTTTCGTATTTTGTGGCTCTGACGATTAAAAAAATACTTGCTACATTTATCTTTAGTTTTACTGGTATTTGTTAGATGTCTAAGATTTATACAGAAAAATACGAAAACAATATTGTTTAATCACAAAATTATGACACGGTCTTAATATTTTCAGAATTTGTTTTGCTTTTCCTACAATTTTTGAATTTGAAATTTCTCCAGGTAGCAATTTTTGGGACGATTTTTCAAGATTTTGACTGCCATCACTGCCATCTATGTAATGTATATTCACTTAACGCATACGATTTGTAGTAAGGTTTTCTTTTTTATTTGACCAGCAGCTGTATTCTGAAAAAACGTAACTTTTTAATTTACGATTTTTTTGACAGTTAAAAACGTAAATCGCAAAATTAACGTTATTTCCCATTCTGACCGAAGAAAAACGTGCACGTTCCCGACGTTAAAAAAACCCACGTTTTTTTGGTTGGGTTTTTGAATCGTTTTTTCGTTTATATGATTAGAAATAAGTAATTTAGCAAAATAAATTACTTATTTTATATTTAGAACCTATTATATGGATTCCGTTAAGTTTAAGAATTTAATAATTAAATTAAAAATTATTTAGAGAACACATAAGAGTTCAAGAGAATAAGCGGGCGTACAACAGTGTTAAGCAAACAGCGAGATAAAGGAAATGCAGCGATGATTTGAAATAAGTAAACGCATAATGAAATATTGTCTCATTACCAAATAATTTATTTTAATTTTTCTGATAGAATCCGCATAGAAAGAGCACAAGAAATACGCCTCTATCGTTTTGGCCAATCCGGCAATGTAATTATTTTATTGTTTTTGGTTATTAATAAAATAAAACCATTACTATTTACTGATAATTAAAAATTAAAAATTATTTGATTCTGCGGCTTCGTCTATCGTCCTCGGTTCCTAAAAGATACATATTATTCCTGTTAAATGCACAAACAGACTTGTATACTACTAAAATCGTTGTCAAATGGCAAAATTTGACAGAACATTTTTTCTGTTTTCCAGTATTCTGTTTTTTCGATGTTTGTGAACGTTTTTTTTATCGGAATAGGAATTTGACAAAAAAGAAGCGTTCACGTTAAGGAACATCACGTTACCCGTCACGTTGTTTTTACTTTTTTTCAGAATACAGCTGCAGAATGCTGTTGTTATGAAAGGTTGCTTTGCTTGTATATCTAGGAGCTTTGGAAACACCCTCAAATGTCAGCTACTTTGCTAGAAATTGCGAATAGAGAATAAAAAATTAATTATTCCAAGCTTAGTTGGCGATAAAACGTAATTTGTGAAAAATTTTTGTTTTGCAAATCGTTCATCCCAAATTAAACATATCAATTATGGTGAATTAAAGAAAATTATTTTTGATTTACAAATTAAATTTCTTTTTTAAAATTTTCGAATAATTCCAGGGTGAGAGGCCAACCAAATTTAGACTTTTCCCATATTCCATAGCTGCATTATTTTGTCAATCTATTGGATATAATATATTGAAAGGTGCATAAATATTAATTTAAAAGCTAAAAATTCTTAATCTCATACAAATATTTTTTCAGCTACTTTGGAAGATGAATCACACTCAGTAACGAACTTACCTGCAGATGAAATCCGGTACATTAGATATATATTCAAGCTAGTTGATATCTATTCCCTGGTGTTTGCTGCAGTTGTAGTTGAAATGTATAGCAAAAATTTCCAATTTTGTTTAACGTTTACAGTAATATGGGGTTTCATATTTGCAGCACTCTACGAATCGATTTCATTACAAACCGTTATTCTAATCGTTATTGTTTCGAATATTTTAAAAATTGCTATAATATCGTACGGTGCCAATGAGTATGACTCGAAGCGATCAACAGAATTATACGTATATTTTTTATTCATATATTTTGTAATGATTTTGAGTAAACTTACATCGTATTATTATGTGCCACCCAATGCAGACCACGATTGTAAATCTGCGTGTTACGGATTTAATTTTATTTATAGAAAGATTTCGATTTCGATCATTTTTGGAACTCTTTGTATATGTAAGTATTAACAAAACAAAATGCACTTGATTTTTTTTTTCTTTACTATTTTAATTTTTCAGTTATATTTTATAGAAGCAAATATAGTTTTGAATATCCCGAAACGACGCAGTCGAATGATTCCAGTTTTGTTTTTGCTGCAGCAAATTTTGTACAATTAATAAGTATCATTCTTCCATGTTTCGTTTTTTGGATATCAAATGCACAAATTATATTTAGATGGTCGAGTCAAGCCTATCTAACATCACCGCATATATTATCATGGTATCATTTTGGCCGAGACTATGTAAAATGCGTTTACCTATCGGCCATTCTTATATTTATTATCATAATTTCTGTTTGTTTTTATGAATATGTTGCAAAATGTGTCACATCATATTCATTTATTGTAATCATTATCGGTTGTTTGTTAATGTTATTTGGCTCTATAACAACCCGAAAAATTGAGCTGAACACACAAGCATATAAGAATAAGCGACCATTTGAAAATGTATCCTGGCTGCTTGCTTGTCAGTGTTCTATGAACAAAATCAAATCATATCAAATAAACGATTTAAATCTGACGAATTTTACCGTTTATCCTTTAACATGTCAACTATTGAAATTGCAAATGCCATCGAGTCAACAACAGATAACGATTACTTCGTTAAAAGAATGTAACGTAAGCGAATTTAACGTACTATGCGAACCTACCACTATTTCAGCAAAAGAAAAAATGTTGTACTTTATGACAGAAAGATGTAGAATTCGCGCTAAATGCACTGAAGGACTAGCTACTCATTATCCTGGGGAGATAATACCCAATGTTATTTGGAATAATTTTACTTGTTTGACCAGTGAAATAATAACGGAAGTTGTAAGACCAAGGAGCGGACTACCAAAGGTTTGCATGATTTGTGAATTTAATGCTTTTAAGTATATGATTGTAGTATACAAAATAAGCAGTGCAAATCAAAACTATCCGGATGTAATCCGCTATTCTTTTACCTGTTTAATGGAGGGTGATTGTTTATATCTCACACCAGGGGTGTATAGAATACGAAATTTTTTAAGAAATAATCCAACTGGCATGGACATATATTATTTTGAAATTGGAGGCATATATGTTATGAACGTTGAAACTGGTGGGAATACTAACGCTGTTACACTCCACACTATTGTTCCTCCACTCGAAATATCAATTTTATGTCTTTTATTCCCAATAATAACGACGGCAGCTGGAACAACATTAGTTGCAGTAACTGGATATTATATTGTTTATACGGAAAGTCATCCAAAATTAAAAACAATTTCATTGGGATTGTGGATGTTTACAATGCGAACTGGTGATTTGGTGGCCACATTATATGATGGATTGAACAATTATAATACGGCAAATGTCATGCTGTTTGTGGCAGTTGGACTTTTGTCAATCATTCTAATTTTTATATGCATGGTTATATTCCAAACTTTCCATTTTAACAAAAAATGTCAACCTGGCGAAAATCTAACGTCAGAATATTCATCAACAAGCCAAACTGATGCCGACACCGATGTCTATAGTAGAAATTTCGCTTCGTAAATTATATTTTTAAAAATGTGCAAACTTATATTTAATAAAAAATTCATTATTATAGGATATTTAATTAGACTTTTATTTGATTTATCGTTTATGCTGCGGCCATATTTAAAATAAATTCGATTTTGTATTTTCATGCAATGGCTATTCGCGACTTTCAACAAAGTAGCTGACATTTGGTAAAAACAATATGAACAAGATTTAACCCCGCTAAACAAAAAATGCGAATCGTAAAAAACGATACGTTATAGATACGTAAACGATACTATAATATACACAAAGGGTGTACGTCACAATTCAAGCCATTTAAGTTCTAACACAAAAGCGAATGGACATATTTGTGTTAAAAGAAAATTAAAGTTATTCAAAAATATTTTGTGTTGTGAGGTTCGCAAAGTAAGTACATACAACTATATAATTATATGTATTATTAAACCATTTAAGTTTATTATTTTAATACATATATTGTATATATTTTAGGTGCTGTGAGCAGAAAAAAATAAACATGCAAATTTATAAATTTGTATTGTAATTATTCATATATTTTAAATAAATAAATAAAAAATAATCATATTATAAAAGATACAAAACACGCTTTTTATATTTGCTAATAATCATCGCAATCAACTCGAAAAATAAGATTTGTAAATTGATCGCAAAATTAGGTCTGTTTCCAATACGAAAAATAAGTATCGCAAACGTAACGCAAAAATCGATATATTCCGATTCGTAAAAAATTCTAATTATCATGGGACGTTGGATTCGTAAACGTATCGATTTCGAATCGTAAAAACGATTCGTAAACGATATTTTATATGAACATCAAACATCGTTTTCGTATCGTAAACGAATCGCTTTGTTTGGCGGGAAGGGGGATAGAACTGTCAAATAGTTGAATTTGACAATACTCGTCCCAGCGATAT
This sequence comes from Tipula helvola, assembly GCA_963556165.1. Lineage (NCBI taxonomy): Eukaryota > Metazoa > Arthropoda > Insecta > Diptera > Tipulidae > Tipula > Tipula helvola. Next base: position 94,063,450 of record OY744483.1, on the reverse strand, counting down.
AAATACATGGATAGGGGATTGATCAAAAATCACATTGATTTACGTCACAAAAAATGGAGCAAATTTTATTGTAGTCTTACTACTCTTTTAGACGATTTGGCGTCTGCTGGTGGGGGGATCAGCTGATTAGATCAGCTCCGTAACCTTCAGTAGGGTGCTCTTCACGTGAGCTGTTCTGGTCATGTTTCAGGCAGCTGGCGGGATGAGTACGATTGTGGTAGGGGTAACCTTGCCACAATTCGCAGGTGTACGTACTGCCTCCACGTGGCAATCGTCGGTAACTGATGTCGTCTATTACAGTTTTGTTCTAGTTGACTCAGGCCAAAGTACGGCGCTAAAGGAGAAAACCTTAACAAAAAACCCTAATCTAAGGTGGAACAGCATATGCCGATGGATGAATGACTGATAGGTTAATCAGTCCCAAATATGCGGACTCTGGATACCAGGCGCCCTCCAGTTTTATTTAGCCTTCCTGTGGTAGCTGGGTGTCCCACAGGTGACCTTCATTTCCCAAATACTCGTGGGAATAAAATGCCTAAAAAAATAAAAAATTATGATAAGGATGGTAACGCTCCTAAAGCGTCACGGACCAGCGAGGATTCTGCGGTGGCTTTCGAGGGCTCAGGTCCTCTCTCCGCTGTGGAATCCTCAATGGTTGACACATCGGATGGGGAAATCCGTTCGGAGATTGAGAACTTAAATCTCAATTCCGATATGGTAACCTCAGGAGATGAGGAACTGGCCCCCGTAAGTGGGGGGATCTCCTCTGTGAAAACAGGGGAAAGTGCGGACGTCGGGGAGTGTCGGAAGGAGCAGGTTGACATCATCAAACCTGCTGCGGCTCCTCATGTGAAAAAAATGTGTGGGGCTGCGAAAAAGCGGTACAGGAAGCTTCTGGCTGAGGGCAAAGCGCCCGGTAGCGAGACAAGGCTTCTGGCGGTGCGGCCACGGAAGGAGACTTGCGCTCCTACGATGGACCAACCGCCAAAGAGGGACCGCTCGGAGGACGGCACTTCACCGGCACAAAAAAAGGCCAGGGGGGAAGAACATGTCCTGGTGGCCTCGGGTTCTGCGGTCCGGCCTGGAGTTACCTTCAGGCAGGCTGCGGAATCAGAGAGCATTGGGATCTTACCCTCTGGCTTTCCTGAGGTTGCCCTCACTGGAGAGCAGCTTAAAGCTGTCCAGGAGGGAATCTTGGATAAGGTGCTGGAGCAGGAGGCCAAGGAGCTTAAACCTAAGTTCCTTGGCAGTCAGCTTCGGCTTGGTTGGCTGGTAGTGACCTGTGCCGACCGGGCCACTGTACAGTGGCTCAGGGAGACCATAGGCACTATTAAGCCATGGGAAGGTGCAGAGCTGATTGTAGCTGAGGCGGGAAACCTGCCTCGAGCTAGGATCGTGTTTGGTACCTTCCCAAACAGTGCCGAATTGCCCACGGATAAGCTTCTGGGTTTTATCAGAAGCCAAAACGAGGGCATGCAGGCGATCAACTGGAGAGTGGTCAGGAGAGAGGCGAAAGGCACTTCAGCTTTTTGCACGTTCTCCATGGACCACTCATCGGTTGAGAAGCTCAAACAAATTGACTTCAAAATCAATTTTAAGTTTGGGATTGTCCAACTGCACCCCAAGGGGGGCCAGGGTGGTGGAAAGCTAGGTTCCAGGGGCGGGCCCCAAGTGGTCAAGCCTGTGGAGGACATCGTGGCTGCACCTGTGAAGGCGATCGAGGCCGCACCTGTGGCGGCTATCGGGGCCACACCTGTGGTTAAAACCACTGGTGTGGCGGCCCTTTCCAGGAGACAGGCGAGGAGAAGGAGGGAAAGGGAGAGGAAGGCGTCAGCGGTTGTACGGGGAATGGCCCCGCGAGGGGTCACCCCGCGCAAGCCACTGGTGAAGCCTGGTGGCTCTCAGTCAGCTGTGGACAGCAGCAGCAAGATGGAGGGCATGGATTCGCCATCTGGCAATGGCGGTGCGAGCAAGGAGGCTAATGCAGGCCTTCAGCAGACGTCGCTGCAGTGATGGCACACTTAACCTGCCTACAGATAAACCTGCATCATGCAAAGGCGTCTTCGGACGTCCTTTGTCGTAGGTTTATCTGCCAGAAAATTGGCATGGCTCTAATACAGGAGCCATGGGTAATAGGTAACCAAATTAAAGGTATACCAAAACAAATGGGTAAGTTGATTTATTGTAATGGAACTGAGAGTCCAAGGGCGGCCATTTTGGCCAGCTCGCAAATTAATTTTATTCCCATTTCAGAGTTCATCTCCAGGGACTTAGTGGCGGTAATGGTGGAGGTTCTGGGTGAAAGAGGGAAACAGGAGGCTATAATGGCCTCCGCCTACTTTCCTGGAGACTCGGAAACGATACCTCCTCTTGAAGTTAGGCGGCTCATAGCTCATTGCCAGCGCAATGGGCTGGCTTACCTAATAGGATGCGATGCAAATGCGCACCACACGGTGTGGGGCAGCACAAACATCAATAATAGGGGTGAGTACCTTTTTGAGTATATAATTACTAATAATGTAGATATTGTCAATAGGGGAAGGAAACCTACTTTCATAAATGCGATTCGGCAGGAGGTCCTAGATTTGACCCTCGCTAGTCCGCATTTTAGTCATTTTGTTAAAAATTGGCATGTGTCTGAAGAGGCCTCCTTATCGGATCACTTGCACATCAGATTCGATTTGGCGGCCGAGGCCATGCAGCGGCAGGAGATAAGAATTCCAAAACTGACCGATTGGGACTCTTATAGAGTCTCACTCGAATCAGAAATGCCCTCGGTAATGGGGAACATAGAGTCTCCAGAGGGCTTGGAATTCTGTTCAAACCAGCTGCATAATTCTATACACTCGGCTTACGAAAACAGCTGCCCAGTTAAGCGAAGAGAGTCCATTAAGTTGGTCCCTTGGTGGAACGGGGCGCTGAGTAAGCTGAGGAAAAAATCTAGAAGGTTGTTCAATAAGGCTAAACGCACCGGGGAATGGGGCGAGTATAGGATGGCCTTAACGGAATACAATCTGGAATTAAGAAGATCCAAAAGGGCTACCTGGAGAAACTTCTGTGAGGGAATTATTGAATTACCCTCTGCAGCTCGTCTCCAGAAAGGCCTTGCTAGAGATCACTCAAATGGTTTGGGGCTTCTTCAGAAGCAAAACGGGATGTTCACTGAAAACCGGAAGGAAACCCTGGAGTTACTATTAGGTACCCACTTTCCGGACTCAATAGTGGTAGGTACCCAGGAGGACCCGCATGACCCTTCAAGTGAGGTAGACTATTCACCCCACAGTAGGATCTGGAGCCTCTCTGGAAAAATGTTCACACCCAGCAAGGTGAGATGGGCTATTGGCTCTTTCAAACCGTTCAAATCTGCTGGAGGGGATGGTATCTTTCCGGCTTTACTTCAAAGAGGTATTGAGGAAATACTCCCCAGCTTGGTCCAGTTGTTTCGGGCAAGTTATGCTTTTAACTATATTCCGAAACTATGGAGGAAAGTAAATGTGGTCTTTATACCAAAGGGAGGGGGTCGTCTGGACACCCAGCCCAAGGCTTATCGGCCAATTAGCCTAACATCGTTTCTATTGAAGACGATGGAAAAAATCCTGGATAATCAAATAAGAAATGAAATCCTTGTAAATAACCCACTGCATCGGAACCAGTTTGCTTATCAAGCTGGCAAATCTACTGTGATGGCTCTTAGTGGTCTAGTCACGAAGATTGAAAGAGCGGTGGCTTTTAAGGAAATTGCCCTGTGTGCCTTTGTGGACATTGAGGGGGCATTTGACAATACCTCCTATGGTTCAATAGAGAGGGCAGCTATGGAGAAGGGGGTTCCGCCGTCTACAACTAGGTGGATCCGCTCCATGCTGAAATATCGCGATATTACAGCCACACTAGGTGGCGAGTCAGTAACCATCAGGGCCGTAAAGGGCTGTCCCCAAGGAGGTGTACTGTCTCCTCTTTTATGGTCATTGGTTATTGATAGACTGCTGGTCCTCCTGAATAGCCATGGGTTTGATGTCCAGGGCTATGCGGATGACGTGGCTATCGTGATTAGAGGCAGGTTTGATGATATCATCTCTGATCTCATGCAAAATGCACTCAACTTGATATGGCAGTGGTGTAACAAGGAAGGACTTAGTGTCAATCCAAACAAAACTGTCATTGTCCCTTTTACGAGGAGGAGAAAGCTCTCGCTTGTAGCTCCCTCGTTAAACGGTACTATTGTTGCCTTTTCCAAAGAGGTTAAATATCTAGGGGTTATCCTGGATAATAAACTGAACTGGGAACAACATATACAAAAAATTCATAATAGAGCCACTAAGGCTTTTTGGGCCTGTCAGAGACTCTATGGACGTACTTGGGGACTACAACCAAAAATGATCTACTGGTCATTTCTAACAATTATTAGGCCTATGATCACTTACGCATCGTTAGTGTGGTGGCCTAAAACTCAACAAAGGACAGCGCAAACTTTATTGAATAAGGTTCAGCGTATGGCCTGCATTGGGGTTACGGGCTCAATGAAAACATGTCCGACCGCAGCAATGGAGACACTCCTAGGACTAACTCCATTGCATCTGCATGTAAAAAAGGATGCTGTTAATATGGCCCTTAAGATGCAGGCGGAGGGTAACATCAAACCAGGCAATATGGTGGGCCATCTGGAGATCCTTAAGGAGTTTCAGACAGATCCCACTATAGGAATGCCTTCCGACTGTATGCCAGCCAAACTGGATTTCCACAAACCCTTTTGTGTTAGATTACCTGACCGGGAGGAGTGGAGTACAGGGGGACCATCCTTTGAGCGAGGGTCATTGGTGTGGTATACAGATGGATCAAAAACGGAAGATGGGGCGGGGGTAGGAATACATGGGAGTGGAGTATCACTCTCGAAGTCCTTGGGTACCAATGCAACCGTCTTTCAAGCAGAAGTGCATGCTATAGAACTTTGTGCTAGGATAGGCATTTCTAAAGGCCTAAACGACGCAAAGGTTTATATCGTATCAGACAGCCAATCGGCCTTAAAGGCTCTTAGGTCTTTTACCATTGAGTCAAGGCTGGTATGGGATTGTCTGAAGGTTATTAAATCGCTGGCAAGCTCAAATAAGGTAACACTTGTTTGGGTGCCAGGGCACACTGGAATTGTGGGAAACGAGGCAGCTGATGTCCTCGCCCCCGAGGGATCTGCCTTTCCATTAATTGGACCAGAGCCCTTCTGCGGCGTCTCTAAGGGGCACCTTAGGGCAGCAGTTAAACGCTGGGAGGATGTGCAAAAGTCCTCTTACTGGCGCGGAATTCCAGGTTTGCGACAGGCGAAGGAATTTATTTCACCTTCGTCGGCCAGGGCCAAGGAATGTCTCGTACTTAGGAAACCTGAGTTGAGGCTGCTTACCGGCTTCCTCACAGGTCACATCCCCTTAAGGTATCACCTTAAGAAAATGGGCCTAAGTCCGACGGATAGATGTCGCTTCTGTGACATGGAAGCGGAATCAGCGGAACATGTTCTGTGCCATTGCCCAGCCATTTTCTGCAAAAGGTTACAACATCTAGGAGGGAGAGTAATGAGCCCGGATGGTATGCACCATATACCGGCCGGCAGTATTGTCAGGTTCATTAAGAGCCTGAATATTGACTGGACGGCTCATTAAGTAGGGTCCATGCACAAAAGATCTTTTAGGTCGCAGTGCGGGGTGGCTTGAACGCCCACATGGCCCTCAACTAATAATAATAATACTACTCTTTTATATACTCCTCTTTATCAAAAAAAGTATTTCCGAATAAGTGCCGTACTTGAATAAATTTCATTTCGAAATTTTTCGAAACAGATTTTTTTTTTAAGTTGAATGGAATAAATATTGGATAATGTTTAGTTATATTAAAAATAATTACCTAATTGATTATATGAAATTTGAATAGTTAAGCGCTTTGCCCATAGGAAAACGAAAAACATAAAAAACGAAAAATTTGACAATATTTAGCATTTTTTCGTTTCGCCTTGCCAATAACTAAACCGAAATAATATTTTCGTTTGAAATTCCAGTATCAAAACTTGTATGTTTGTATCTGTGAGTTAATTTTTTTTTAATTTATTTATAAAGAAAACCGAATTCTCAGAATAATATAAAAAAAGAAAAGAAAATGGCTTTTTTATTAGTGTGTGAAGTTGGTATATCATTCATATTTTTAGCCGACTATAAAATTATAACAGAATAAAAAATTATAACAGAAAAACAACACGAAAAATATTTTCGTGTACTTTTTCTGACGAAAAAAAAAATATTTTAAATTTTCTGACAGAAAAAATTAAAATTTAATTTTCTGGGAATGTTAAATATTTTTTAATTATTTTCTAAATTAAAATATTTTTGTATTGGGTTTATGGACAAGTTTGAGAGCCTTTAAGCTATAATATGCTAAAGATTTTAGAGTTATTGTAATAAAAGTAAAATCCGTTTTCCTTTTCGTTTTCCTATGGGCAAAGCGCTTTAAAACTTACGCTACCAGATTTCGTACACTAATTTAAAAATTAATAACCTTTTTTTCCTTTAAATTTCAAATACATCCCTGAAAAATAAACAACAACAAAAAAAAATCGAATAAAATGTCAAAAATCTAGGATAAATAAACAAACATTCAAGTGAATTAATTTTCATTTTTTATTTTTAAGATGATTTTTAAATATGTTACCATGGTTACTACTACTTTTATATTATTGTATCTGGCATGCTTTTAATTTGCAACGTTTATTTATTCCGTCTCTAGGTTACAACTACTTTGCTTTACCGCCTCCTACACATAAATTTGAATTTGGTATTCGAAAATTCGGATTTAAAGACAAGGACGAAGTTTTTTTCTTTCTCTGTCACACACTAAATACTTTATCGGTTTCTCCATAAATCTTGTTCTTTTCCCTATCCATGTATATATATCGCTGACTCGTCCCCTTTGCTTACATAGAAACCAACGCCGACTACAGTTGAGTTGATGGGAGTCGCCAATATGATGCACAAATTCATCACTCGCTTTGTTTTGGCGGTCGCACTATTTTTTGTATATATTTAATCTGAGTATACGTCTTTAAGGAAAAAACGTTGTAACGACCGTGCAGGTCAGACCATTGCAGCATGGATAGGGGATAGAACAAATATACATGGATAGGGGATAGAACAAATTTTATGGAGCAACTGAAAAAGTATTAAGTGTGTGATAGAGAAAGAAAAAACCTTCGTCCTTGTCTTTAAATTCGAATTTTCGAATACCAAATTCAAATTTATTTGTAGGAGGCGGTAAAGCAAAGTAGCTGTTGCCTAGAGACGGAAAAAATAAACGTTGCAAATTCAAAACATGCCAGGTACAATACTAGAAAAGTAATAACAATAACATCAGGAATCATTTGTACACGATTTAAAGGTGTATTCATTACTGTATCACTGTCCACTTAAATTCAAGCAAATGGGTGTTATGCTAAGGCTGTAGAAGGCCTAAATATAAATAGATTGATTACCAAAATTGCATCTAAGTGTAAAGTTCATATCGGATCAGAAATTTATCCAGGCAAACTCAAACAAAGCCAATTTTAATACAAATACCAAATGTGGCACTATAAAGACAACCAACTCTATCTGTGTATTTATTTCACCTATCAGATTATGCCGAATAGTACATTGAAGGTACACACACACCTTCAGTACTACAATATAATTTAAATTTTTCAAGAGGTTTACATTTGTAATAAAAACTTTTAATTTTAAATAATACCGAAATGTATAATTTTATTTTTCAAAGTTTGAGTGATTTTAATAACCGAATTTGGACAACCGTTAATTACACTGGCCGACGTTTCCTTTTTTTTTAGAAACGGAGGCGGCACCAGATGATTTTAATCAAAATTTCTCCATTACGTCTCAGATTCAAATAAGTTGTTTTGGGTTTCAATTTTTTTTTTTTGAAAATTGATTCATAAATTAAAACCTTGTTTCAGGCAGTAATAATTACTAACGATGGGTAATTGGCTACCTAATGAACAAAATGATTTGATTCCACTGTTCACATCTGATGAAAGTTTCGTCAAAATTAAATTTTCCCAAATATCCAAACAAATTAATGAAGCTAACACTACACACATAAGGCAACAATTAAGCAGATTAATTATATTTAGAAATGAATAATTAAAATTAATATTTGTTTATAAATTAATTATGGCTTAAAAATAAAAAATGAAAATTCACTTGAATATTTCTTTATGCTAGATTTTTGACGTTTTACTCGAATTTTTTTTTGTTGTTGTTTATTTTTCAGGAATGCATTTGAAATTTAAAGGAATAAATGATTATTAATTCTTTAATTAGTGTACGAAAACTGGTATCGTAATGTTTAACTATTCAAATTTGATATAATTAATTAATTATTTTCAATATAATTAAACATTATCCAATATTTATCCCATTCAATTTAAAAAAAAAAATCTGTTTCGAAAAATTTCGAAATGAAATTTATTCAAGTACGGCACTTATTCGGAAATACTTTTTTTGATAAAGAGGAGTATATAAAAGAGTAATAAGACTATACAATAAAATTTGTTCCATTTTTAATGACGTAAATCAATGTGATTTTTGATCAATCCCCTATCCATGTATTTATATCGCTCCACCATTGTGTATCACCCAGTTTGATCAATGATGTAATAATGTTGTGTGAAAGTGTGTGTGCACTACCGGTTGCGTTTCCCCTTTACTGGCCAAAATTGTGAATGAGTAGATCCAACGAAAAAAAAATAAAATAAAAAGAGAGATTGGACAGTCGAGTTCAGAACATCGCTTGAGTCGGTCGATTTGTATTATCGATGACGGAAAAACTCAATATAAATATAAAATTAAAGTAACATGAAGAACAAAATTGTATAATTAAAATTGTAAGCGGCGGAACGAAAAAAGAAGTGTTATGCTTGTAGGGGTTGGATTGGGTGAATACCCATACGACAAAAGAAGCAATAGACATATAACATATAGGGTAGAAGGCAGAAGGAAAAAACGCATTGTAAAGTGAAGGTTATAATTTAAAAAGAGAGAAATAAAAATACATTTATATTAAAGTAATCGGGGTGTATTTATTAATAAAATAATAAAAGAGGAAGAGCTTATAGTTTCAGAAGTGGGATAATAAAGTGATATTGAAGGAAAATAAAGGGATTAATAGAAATCCGACATAAAATAAAAATTAAACGATGGCGTCGAATTTTAATGTACGCGAGTTAAAGAAAGAATTAGCAGCACGTGGACTTAGCACTGCTGGGAAGAAGGAGGAATTATTGGAAAGATTACTGCGGAGTATGATGGTTAACCAAGATGCTGAATCGGAGGATAATGATTCCATAATAAGTGAGGCGCAGAAAAAACGTGACAAGACCGAATATAGAAACATGCGGTTTTCGATTAGAGATGTGATCGAAATATTGCCTACGTTCGATCCTACTGATGAAAGTGGTTTAACATCGGAACAATGGACTCAACAAGTAGAGGAATTGATGAGAATACATGGAATAGATGAGCGCATGATTATTTTGGCATCAAGCAATAAATTGAAGGCGTATGCAGGAAAATGGTACGAAACAATCGAAAAAGATGTTAAATGGGGTACGTTCGCAGATCAATTGAGGAAGAATTTTAAGTCGCGCAGAAGTCAGGCAGAAATGCACGAAATTCTAAGAAAGAAAATTAGAAATCGAGAACAAGGTTTAGTGGAATATTTTTATGAGATGTGTGCGGTGGCGAAGAAAAATATTAGTGAAAGTGACATAATATATTACATTATTCAAGGAGTAAACGAATATAAATTGAGTACCGCTTTGAAAACGGTACAGATAGAAAGTTTAGAACAGCTAAAAAAACGAATCGAATGGTTTACACTAATGAATAGAAACGAGGAGCGGGAGCGTAAACCAGTAAAGTCTGACGGTTTTAAAAATATGGAAAGAGGGTTTAGGAGCACTAATAAGGAAGATACAATGGATGTAAGACGTCAACAGTGTTACAATTGTTATGGAAATGGGCATATTGCGAGTAAATGTCCAAAACCGTTAAGAAAGCCAGTTTGTGGTCGATGTAATAAGATTGGCCATAGCAAGGAACAGTGTAAAGTGAAAATGGATTCAACGGACGGAAAACAAACGATATACGAGATCACAATGCCGGGAGAGGTGCAGGAAGCTGCAAGGCAGAGTAGCAATAAAGAAATCGAGGTGGATCAGCAGGGACAAATCCAGGCGAGGGTGGAAGTTAACTGTAAACTGGTGACAACGAAGATGCTTGTGGATTCAGGAAGTGTTGTGAGTATTGCGAAAGATAGTTTTGTAAAACCGGATAATTATATTATCGTCCAAAATAATTTATTAAATATAACCGGGATAAACGAGAGTAGCTTAAAAGTGTTGGGTAAACTTTCAACAAATATTATAATTGAAGAAAATGTTTATAAAGTAGATTTATTGATAGTAAATAATGAAACAATGGATATAGATGCCATCTTAGGTAGGGATTTTTTGAACAAGAATCACATATCGACGGTAAAATTTATTCAGGCGAGTACCTTCAGTCTCGACCTGATGAACCAAGTATCTTCATGTGGGGATACGTTAATGTTGACGGAAAATCGAGTAGAGCTTAGCATAGGTGATTCGGAGGAAACGTTGAGGTATAAGGACAGTGTTGTAGACTTATACGAAAGGTATTATTGCAATGAGGAAATTAAATCAGAAGGAATTAGATACGAAGCCGAAATTAAATTAAAAGAAAACAAGGTAGTAAGAGCAAATCCGAAAAGGTTTAGTCATTATGAGCGAGTGGAGTTAAAAAAGATAACGGATGAGCTACTAAAGGCGGAAGTTATTAGATCAAGCGAGTCGCCGTATACCAGTCGGGTGGTGTTGGTGAAAAAAAAAAAATGGGGCGTTAAGAATGTGTGTCGATTACAGACAACTAAATAAAATTGTAGAACGAATATATTATCCTATGCCAGTCATAGAAGATGTATTGGTTCGATTAAGTGGGAAAAAATATTATACGTGTGTGGACCTTAGAAACGGATTTTACCACGTAGATTTAACGGAATCGTCAAAAAAATATACTTCATTTGTGACTGAAGAAGGACAATTCGAGTACAATAAATTGCCCTTTGGTTATACAAATGCTCCTGCGCATTTTGTGAAGTATATTCAGCTAGTATTGAAAGAACTAACTAATAGTCAAAAAATATTGATTTTTATAGATGATATATTGATAGCAACGGAAGGGATAGAAGAACATTTAGTGATTCTCAAGGATCTGTTTAGTATTTTAGCAAGAAACAATATCAAGTTACAAATTGCTAAATGTAATTTTTTGAAAACGGATATAGAATATTTAGGGTATAACGTGAAGGGATCGCGGATTTCATTAAGCGATAAGCATGTAGATACTATAAAGACATATCCAGTTCCATCGGATCATAGGTCATTGCAAAGATTTATAGGCTTAACAAGTTATTTCAGAAAGTTTGTTCAGGGTTATAGTAAACTAGCGGCACCGTTGTATGATTTATTGAAGGTTCAGGAGTTTGAGTTTAGTGAAGTACATTGGGAAGCTTTTAGTTTATTGAAAGAGTTGTTGATTAGCAAGCCAGTATTAGGTATTTATGATGTAAAAAACGAGACTCAGTTGCATACCGATGCATCATCGTCAGGATATGGCGCCGTATTAATGCAAAGGCAGAAGGAGGATGAAGAGTTCCATCCTATAATGTATTTTAGTAGGAAGACTACTGATGCGGAATCAAAGCTGCACAGTTTTGAATTAGAGACTCTGGCGGTAGTATATGCTATCAAAAGGTTCAGACCGTACTTGTTTGGTATACACTTTACCATTGTAACAGATTGTAATGCTTTACGATTAACTTTAGCAAAGCGAGATTTGAACGCAAAAATAGATAGATGGGGGTTATTCTTAGAAGAGTACGATTTAGAAGTAATCCATCGTGGAGGAGACCGAATGAGGCATGTAGATGCAATAAGTAGAATGCAAATATACTATTTAGAAATGAATGAAAAAGATTTATTTGTGGAAAAGATTTATATATGTCAACTAGAGGATGAAGGTATACAGGAAATAAAGTTAAGGGTATTAAATGGGAAGTTAAAGGGATACGAACTTCGAGAAGGCATAGTGTATAGGAAGGATAGAGATAAATTGCAATTGGTGGTACCTGAACGAATGATTAAGTCAGTTATTTGGAAGTATCATGATAATATGGGTCATTTAGGGGAAGAAAAGGTTTGTGAACTGATCAAGAGACAATTTTATTTTGCTAAAATGAAGGAGAGACTTAAGACCCACAAGGAAGAATGTATGGTATGTATAGCCTACAATCCTAAGCCAGTTAGAAAGGAAACATTATTAAATGGTATCGAAAAAGGCAATGAACCATTTCTAACGATTCATGTGGATCATTTAGGGCCTTTAGAGGTGACTAAACAGAAAAATGTTTATTTGCTTATGGTAGTAGATGTATTCACAAAATATATAAGAATGTATCCAACGAAAACAACGAACAGTATGGAGGTGTGTAAACACTTAAAAAGTTATTTCGAGAACTACAGCATGCCAGACAGAATTATAAGCGATAGAGGTTCTGCGTATACTTCTCGAATGTTTGGGAATTTCTTGCACTAACGTAAAATTACGCATGTCAAGGTAGCGACGGCTTCACCAAATTCCAACGGGCAGGTAGAACGATATAACAGGGTAGTTGTACCAATACTTGCCAAGATGGTAGACGAAAGGAAAAAAGAATGGGATAAATTGATACCAGACGTAGAGTATTTGATGAACAATACAATAAATAAATCAGTTAATGAAATACCGGCGAAATTGTTATTCGGTGTGATTAAAAAAGGGGTGAAATATAAAGATATAGAGATAGATCGGAACGGACGAGAGGACGTCAGAGAATTAGGAAAACTTAGGGAACGAGCTAAATCGGCTATAGACAGACAGCAGGATTATAATACGAGGTATTACAATAAAGGAGTTAAGAAGGGAGTTAGATACAAGAAGGGTGACTTGGTAGTAATTAGGGACCATCCTCAAACGGGGATAAATGCCAAATTGAAGAGAAAGTTTAAAGGTCCATATCGAATAGATAAAGTTTTGGACAGAGATAGGTACGTAGTCAAAGATTTAGAAGGATATCAGGTTACTAATAAACCTTTTAAGGGAATATTTGATGCGCGAAACATGAGGGTATATGAAAGGAAGGAAGAAGGCTCGAAGATTTTGTCAGAGGAGGAAGCGGATGATTCCCATATGGAAGATATCGAATACTTGGATTCGGAATACGAAATTGAATATGTGAATTCTGACTGAGGGCGATATATCCTTTGTTTCAGAATGATTATGTAATGTAATTTTAAGAATTATTATAAGTATTATATTTTATGTATTATTTTTAATGAATGGAATTACTAATTAAGTTTATATGTATATATATATTAAAAGAATGTAATGTAATTTAAATAAGAGGTTAGCGAGGGCGCTACAGATTGTCAGGTTGGACGAGCTGTAAGCGGCGGAACGAAAAAAGAAGTGTTATGCTTGTAGGAGTTGGATTGGGTGAATACCCATACGACAAAAGAAGCAATAGACATATAACATATAGGGTAGAAGGCAGAAGGAAAAAACGCATTGTAAAGTGAAGGTTATAATTTAAAAAGAGAGAAATAAAAATACATTTATATTAAAGTAATCGGGGTGTATTTATTAATAAAATAATAAAAGAGGAAGAGCTTATAAAATGTTTAAAATAATGTAAAGCAAATATATACAGTATGATCAAAAAGTACCGGGAATTTGTAATTTAAATGAACCGCTCTCGACCGATTCGGATATTTTTTTTTTTTTTTAAGTTGGTAGATCCTATACTGACATCTGTGTGTAACTTGAGTGGGATCAGATGATTAGTGTTTGTTTGTCGGCTGTTCATAATAGACAAGTTTTTGTGTTTTGTCGCATTTTAACATGAACAATTTTATTGAGCAAAGATTTTGCTTGAAATTTTGTGTTTTGAACGGAATTTATTGTGCTGAATCGTTGAAAATGTTGCAGAAAGCCTTTGAGGAGTCTGCTCTATCAAAAACCAGAGCATATGAATGGTATAAAGTGTTTAAAAATGGTCGTGAAGTGGTTGAAGACTTGCCTCGTTCTGGACGCCCTTTCACATCGAATACCGATGAAAACGTTGAAATTGTGAAGAAAACTGTGCTTGAAAATCGTCTTGTGAGTATTAGAGAGATGGCTAAGGATTTTAACACCTCATACGGAACCGACAACAGTTGGATTTTGTACCACGATAATGCGCCGTCACACAAAGCACGGATTATAATGGATTATTTGGCCAAACACAGCGTAAATATCCTCGAGCAGGCACCGTATTCTCCCGATTTGGCACCCTGCGACTTTTTCTTGTTCTCTTGGCTTAAATTACCACTTCGTGGAAAAAGATTTGAATCTCTGGAAGCCATAAAACGAAATGCGACGAAGGAGCTGAAGGACATCCCAGTTTCAGCCTACCGAAAATGCATGGATGATTGGGTTAAGCGTTGGCACATGTGTGTTGCTTCAGATGGATGTTATTTTGAAGGAGATAAAATAAATTTGCCCGAAAATTAACACAAACTTGTTTTATTTACAAATTCCCGGTACTTTTTGATCATACTGTAAATAACATAAGATTATATAGAACATAAAGAAAATTGCTTGATCGAGTTAAGAATTGAACTTGTATTTTGTGTTTGTTAAAATAAAAAAAAATTAAAATAAATTGTTTGTAAATTCACTAAAGCCGCATACTACAAAACAAATTCAGTAACTTTTATGGTAATTTCGCAACAGAAGAACTTGACGGACATAAAATTTTCTCATATAATTTGTAAATTTGTTTCCCCTCCATACCAACTTAAAAAACATAATTGTTTTTCTCGTATGAAAAAAAAGAATTTATTTTTTTTTAAGTTGGTATGGAGGGGAAAAAAATTACCGAAAAGTTGAGAAAAGTTTATGTCCGTCAAGTTCTTCTGTTGCGAAATTACCATAAAAGTTACTGAATTTTTTTTGTAGTATGCGGCTTAAACACACAAAAATAAAACTATAATAAACAAAATAATAATTAACTTGTAATCAAATGTTATTTAATAATTAATAAAACGCCAATATATTGATTTATAAAGTTATTTAGTGCGTGTTATTTGGTCTGTGACAGCCATTGTGTTAATTCCAACAAAACCGAGCTGCAAGTTATTGCCTAACAGTAACGATACAAATCTGTTAATTACAGCGGTATATTGCACAACGTAAAAGAAAAAAAAACGAATATCTAAGGTGCGCGCCGTTACACTGAATAACCCTGTTTGCAATATCATAAGTGGCGGTTTCATAGCGCTAGTTGAACTATCGCCTATTACTAGTTATTTGGACAGACTCAACGGACGGTGGGGTTAATATTGACGTATTCCGTCAACCAATTTATCGTGAATTATCAACCTATTTTATTATTGGATTATTGCGGTAATGGGTCATTCCGGTGATGGCCAGCTTAAGAATAGCGATCACTGAAAGTACGAAACAGATTGTCTACTGAACGGGAAATTTTTGGATACTCATCCGGTGAAGACAAGATTAGCCTCCAACACCAAGCGGCTGGAATTATTTAGTTAAGTACTAACATATTTTTTTTCCCTCTTTATTATACATATATATTTAATTTAAATTGTGTAATTGTGGCTATAACCTGGATAATTCCTCCAATATCCAGGATAGTAAATGTTGATTTTTGAGTTTTTTTGTGTAATTATATTTATATTTTGCTCCTCGCCGCACAGATCAATCTGTTTTAGGGTTACAGGGTCTATTTCGTTCCCTATTTCTTTACTTTGAGGGGATTTACATTTATACAGTTATGGCTGGCTAAAAGGGCGAGGATAGGTTAATGATGCGGAGGCGGGTAGCCGCGTGATATTAGTTTGATCCAAGAATGCAAGTAATGGTTGATTAACCTAGTAGTTTCGGAAAACGAACCCCCCAACGACGAGCAAGTCTCATTGCAATGCGTATCCGAAACTAAAAACATTACAACGTTTCGCAAATGAAAGTTTGATTAAATTACAGGCCCGATTCCATAATCGTCGTATCGCTTATCATGCCAAATAATAGTCAAGTTTTCATAACTGCGTAAATATTTTCTAATTGGAAAGAAAATTCACAAATTGTTAGATAGGAAGTAACATAATCTGAAAAATTTAGATTTAATTTTAAAATTTGAAAGAAAATCACCATTTTCCAGATACTTTATAAGGAAAGAGATTTTTCTCAAATTTTAAAATTATCTGTAAAGTGGAGGTTTCCAATCTAATTTTAATATTGAACGAATACAGATCACCATTTTCCAGAATAATTTATAATTTAAATAGAAATACATTAAATCTTGAAAAGAAACGAATTATTGCCAATTATTCTGGAATATGGAAAATTGTTAGACATGTGATTTAATTTTTAAAATTAATACTAGAAGGGAAAAACAGAAATTCTAGGAAAGGGAAATAAGAATTTTAAATAACTTGAAAATGGGAGATTACATTTCAAAGTAAGAATGGAAATCACTATATTTTGGTATACTTTAGAAATAGAATGGTAGACCAGAAAATTTGGAAAAAGAAAATTTAATTTTATTTACTATATGAAAATTTGAAAAAAAAATTTCAAATTAGAAAAGAAATTTAGCTTAAACCGGAAGGCTTAATAATAAAATATTCTGAAAAATAGAGATTTAGTTTTTAAATTTGAATGGAAATCACCATTTTCCCGAATATTTTAAAATTGGAGATAAAATCCAGGAATTCTCAAACATAAAGATTAATTAAAAAATATTCTAGAAAATGCGTATTTCCATTCAAATTTTAAAACTTCACAATATTCCAGAATATTCAGATAATTTTTTAAAATTCGAATGAAAATTCCAAAATTCTGAAAAAGGACGTTTAATTTGTAAATATTCACTCCTATGGTGACACTCCTATGGTATACGGAGTTAGCACACAAAAAATCCAGTTTCAATATGCAAGGTCCATGATAAATTTCTGAAAATCACTGATTAGATGAATTAGGGATGCAAATTACTACCCTGTAAGGGAATCCGATGGTCACGGTCTCTAACCATGTTAAATATTGTGTCGTAGTATATTTGAGGGGCTCAGAAACATAGTGGCCTTACCCATAAAATGTCATAAATGTTCATTGAAATGGTAATTTATTATAAAACCAATATTATAATAAGTAACCTGAAAATAACCGTTTTTGAATTGGAGGTCGGTATAATTAGATTCCGTTTCCAAGAATATTTATGGCCGATTAAACGAAAATGTTTAAAAATGTGGGTTAGTCTACTCAGGTTCTGAGCCCCTCATTTATTATGTGAAGAAATTATAATTTCTCATTTTTTTTGTGTTTTTAACTATGCCATCTTTTTTGGGGCGCTCCTAACTCTTTCGCAGTTCAATCTTCTAATTTTTTTGTGAGATATTGTTGAAAAAATGAAATCATCATCCAAGATTTTAGCGAGTTACTTTAACCCTTTCGAACGCTATGCACTACATAACTATGCACTACTAAGATATGGCATTGCTCATATTACTGTAATATGATCGCACAAGTGAAATGACACAAAAATTAAAAATAATTGTTGGTCGAAGCGACGAAAGCTGATGTACAATATATTGTACGCGTTCATTAGGGTTAATATTAATGTTAAAGATCACAAAAATAGTCATTTGCTCATTGTACAATACAAAATTGAAATAACTTAAAATGTAACAATTATGTAAGTGCCATATTTTAGTTATCGTACAGGCATACACACATTATGCATAACAACCTAAACTATCGCCTATTCTTTAATTCAATCAACTTGCACTACCGCGTACTTTGCGTAAAAATTCATCAAATTTAACATAAAAATAACTATAGAAAAATTAAGCTTATAACTTCAAGCCATAATACCTCTGTTTTCAACGGGTGCGAGAAGAACTTGTCCTACAACCATTGCTTTCATAATTATTTGTTTTGTAGAAGTAGCAATTTTGTCAAATATTGAAAATTTTAGTTACATATTCGGTTTGATAATTTTGGCGTATTTTACTCTTTGGCGAATTTTAACAAAATGTATTTCATAAAGATGGATAAAGAAGGGATCCGGTCTATAACGATCGTATTTTCTTCAATCCGCCTAAATGTTTGCATTACACAAATACATTCAAGAATTATATTGTTTTATTTGTTTTAGGAAAATTATAGTATAAACTTCATATCGGTAAAAAAAGGCGAATGAAGTTTTTCCTAGAGTATTCGTAATTTTTTTTTTTTTTTTTAAGAAATATTTAGGATAAACTTCACATGCATGAATAAGTTTACATTTTTAATTTGAAATATTCTCAAAAATCGTGATTTTTAGTAATTTCATAATTAGAAATGGAACTCTCTATTTTCCGGAATATTTTATATCTATAAAGATAATACGAATATCTGTTTTACAGAATGTATTAAAATGGAAAAGGAAATTTCAATTTTCTAGATTATTCTAATATTTAACTCTTCCTTTCTAGATTATTTGGTGTAAGATTCTAATTCTAAAATATTCTAGAAATACTTGCTTTCCTTCTAAGTTTAAAATTTGGATGGTAATTTTCACTTTACTACAATGTTTTAATTTAAATTTAAGAATTTAAATTTAAAAATATTAAGCAAATTTTCTAATTGGAATTAAAATTAAATTTGCCTCTTTCTGTACTAATTTTGGAATATTTTCAAAAATTATGTTTTTTTATCTAATTGTAATACTCGAATAGAAATCTTCATATTTTTCAAAAAAATTTCCATATTCAAATTATTTTAAAATTAAAATTTTTCAAATTATTTAAGGCACTTCCTGTTTCTGATTTTCTTGTGTTCCATTGTAATTCTAAATTTTTTTGGAAAATTGTAATTTCCCTTCTACCTGTCTTTAAAATTAAATCTCCATTTCAATTTTCCAGAATTTTTGAATTTCCCTTCTAGTATTAATATATTTTGAAAAATGTAGTTTTTCATATTAATTTAAAAAATTAAATCACTCTTTCTTTCCCAAAAATTCTCAACTATACATTTAAGCTTTCCATTCCAGTTTGAAACAATTTTTCTTAATTCAGAATATTTAAAAATTAGTGGTTCCTTTTCCGGAATTGATGGATTTCTTTTCTAATTTTAAATTATTTTGGAAAATTGTGATACCTACATAATCTAAGTTTTAAATATTCTGAAAATTTGAAGTTTCTATTTTAATTAGAACATTAGAATACAAATTTCTATTTTCCAGATTATTTTTAAATGTAACCCTTCTGTTAAACATTTTTTGGTTTTTCATTCTAATTCTGAAGTATTTTGAAATATGGTAATTTCTCTATTTTGCGGAATATTTTAAAATTAAAATGAAAATTCACATTTCCTAGATTATTCTGTAATGTAACCCTACCATTCCAGATTTTCGACTTTTACATTCTGTTTCTAAAGTATTCTGGAAAATACTAATTTCTCTTCTATGTTTAAAATTTGATTGGTAATTTTGTTGTTGTTTTTTAAAGGATTAACCTTTCTTTTCCAGGATATCTTGTTACGCGCCTCTTTGTGCGGCCAACACGTTCTGGTTGGATAGTCCTCAGTGGATATTGGGAGGTTCGTTGCCGCCATACTTACTCTGAGACGCTACAAAAACTCACGTGTTGAAATAATAAAAAAAAAATGAAAAACCACAGGTTCACTAATGACTCACGGAACAACACATCACCATCATTAAATTAAAAGAAAATTATCTCATTTTAATTAACACTTAAAACAATTTATTCACAAAGTAAATTAGAAAAACCAAAATATGCATTTAAGAGATAGGAAATAATATTCGGTTTCCTAATCTTTAATCACGCAATAGTAAACAAAAAGTAAAAATAAATGAAAATTAAAGTGTGTGTGTGTTTCACTAGATTTGTACGCTGCAAAAAAGGCGTATAATTATAAAAAAAATAAAAACTCACCCGTAAAATTTCCAAGGGTACCCGTGGCTCCTCTTACGATGGTATTCCTGAAAACAAACAATCTGGTGCTAACACACTCACTTACACACAACTTTTAATTTACGGTAATCTACGTTAAAATTGAAATATATGAAAATACAAAAAAACTAAATAGAAAATAGTTAAATAACTATTAAATTCACAAATATTTAGTATATGTAGTTTCTTAGGAATTCCCAATCACAAATTCCCGCTACTTTTAATTTGTATTTTTTTTTTCTTTTGATTGGTTGGTTTCACCGCTATTCCTCGAGATCAACACTCAATTTGTTTGGTTTGCAAAAATTGGTGGAATTTCTGTTAATATCGAATTATCGAATTTTCCAATACTAAACGAGGCCCCGCTAATTCGCTTCCAACCCACGGTATATACCGATAAGGATATTTGTTTTACGGAACTAATTCAGCTTATCTGCTTGCTGATTTCACAAAAAAAACACAAATAAATAATTATAAATTATAAATCCACTTTGAGAATAAAAAAAAATAATTCCTTACCGCACAATTACACTGCGACACAGATACATAAGATGGATTCCTATGGCCAATTTTTATAATTTAATTCGGCCAATTTTTGTAATCTAATTCACTTGGCCGGTACTTATTTTATGTGGGTAAATTAGAATAAATATATAGATATTTTTTTACTTTTCGAAAAAACTGAAATAAACCGCATTGGCTATTATTTATATGATGTGAACGCGGTGGCCTCTTTTAAACGATTAACTCTACAGTTTACTTTTATTTTATTTTTTCTTATGTAGGTATTATATACAAATAATCCAAATACATACTATATATTATGTACTTCTACCATTATAACTCCATACAAGCACCGAAATTGTATGATTCATCCTTTGCAGAACAAAAATTCAGCTATCCCATCATTCCATACAAAACAGTATAAGACCCGTAAGATTCACCCATACTCAGATTTACCAGTGAACAATTTCCATAATTTTGGTAACAAATACGACTATATGAAATGAAATGGGGAAATCAAATGTATATAGGTAAGTTAAAAAAAAAATAAAATTTGGAATCAAACAACAAAACTGAAATTCATTCAGAATAAATAATTTTGCAATGCACAACAACAACCCAAATAATTTTTGGACGATCATAGAATTATACCCCTCGTACGTTGATATTGAACGAATTGCTCTGTACAATGAAATTGACCATTTTACGAATAGATACACAGCCGTTACAGGGCAGGTTCAGTCTGCACACCAATTGTTGTGAAGATGAAGCTGAAAACAAACAGGGCTGTGCGTTATCGCCGAATATCTTTCGCATGGAAAACTCCCATAACCTTATTCGATGTGTCTTTAATCTCGTACATTACGTTTCCAATCCTCTTACTGACAACTCCTTCGATGAATTGGAGAGCAAACTTTGCACAAAACTTTTTTGCAGAATCGCTCTGTGGATGAGTACGCACAAATACCTTTTCATTTATTTGGAATTCGACAGGCCTCGTTCTGAGGTTGTACCTTTTGGAGCTTTTCTCGTAGGCTTGAGCAATTTGAATTTTTGCTCTGCTGTGAATTAATTGTAGCCTATCAGGTAATGGTAATAATATCTTTCCTTCAGACAATTCACCTAGTTGCTGTAGTATCTTATAGTCGTGGCCGTGATTGATCTTGTGGTATCCGAACAATAAAAAGTGGGGAGAGTTTTTTATTGTTTCATGCACCCCATTTCTTAAAGCGGAGGCAATTTCACACAAGTGCTTGTCCCACGATGTGTGTTTTTCAGCAACGTATGACCGTATGGCACAAAGAATTGACCGGTTCACTCGCTCAGACGCGTTTGATTGCGGCGAATAATATGCTGTTTTAGAATCGTTAACGCCGAATTCAAGTAAAAGGTTTTTATATTCAAGGCTTTTAAATTGACTGCCGTTGTCCGAATGGATCGTGTGAGGTACCCCAAATATACAAAAAACATCGTTTTTCAAGAATTCGTTGATTTGTGGCGCTGTTCCTTTGCTGAGGGCTTTTAACAGGACGAATTTTGTTAAATGATCTACAACTATTAAGATCATAGTTTTTCCCTGGCTTGATCTAGGATATGGACCTAATAGGTCGACATACAGCCTCTGCCACGGCCTCTCAACCTCAAATGGTTTTCCCATTGGCGGACGTGTTACGTAGTTTTGTGGTTTGGTAGTCTTACAAACAACACATTTTGATACATATTCTTTTACTTGTTTTACCATTGAAGGCCAAAAATAAAATCTTCTTAATTTTTCGAGTGTTTTCGCTATTCCGCCATGAGAAGACATAGGGTCATCATGATGTTCCTTGATTAACTGTTCACGCATCTCGGCTGGAATCCACTTTTTCCACACAGACAAGTCCGACAAATCATCTGTTCTTCTCGGTTCTAATCGAATAAATATTTGGTTTTCATGTATCCTAAACGCTGGGAATGTATTTGGGCTTGCAATAATATTTTCTCTTAGCTTGGAATATTCGTTGTCTTCAGATTCCGTGGTATTTCCTTTCAATCGTTCTAAAACTTTTGGAATACTGCTGTTGATCTCTTCGATAGAGTCACAATATATCCGTGATAAAGCGTCTGCAACGACATTATCTTTCCCTTTCTGATGTTCAATCGAAAATTTGTATCCTTGGAGCTTAAGGCTCCATCTGGCCAGCCTACCACTTAAATCCCGTTGACTCATCAACCACTTTAGACTTGCATGGTCCGTAATTAGAGTGAATTCATATCCTTCAATATACGGTCGAAATTTTTTTATGGCGAGTATTGCCGCTAAACACTCTAACTCAGTGATTGTATAATTTTTCTGCGCTTTATTCAGCTTCTGGGACATGTAAGCTATCGGTTTTTCGTTGTCCTCCTTATCCTTTTGGAACAGAACCGCTCCCACTCCCTCCGTACTCGCATCGCATTTAATTAAAAACGGCTCATCGTATGAAGGATTAGTTAAGATGGGAGCTGAAGTCAAACATTTTTTTAGATATTCGAATGCCACCTGTGCTTCTAAAGTCCACTGAAATCTACCCTTCTTCAGACAATCGGTGATTGGAGCTGTCACTGCTGAGTAATTGCTTATGAAACGCCGATACCATCCCGCCATACCAAGAAGTCGTCTTGTCTGTCTAACGTTTGTCGGTACTGGTAAGTCAAGTATCGCATCGATTTTTTGAGGATCAGTTTTCAGACCATTTTCTCCGACCAGATAGCCGAGATATTTGATCTCTTTCATCATAAACCTACTTTTTTCGATGTTTATAGTAAGTCCTGCCGTCCGTAAAAGGTCTGCAACCAACTCTAAAAGTTCAAAATGCCGTTCCAATGTGCCGCTGATGATCAACAAGTCGTCTAGATACACAAAGATATAATCATGCAACTCATGTGGTATTACCTTGTGCATCAAGCGGCACATGGATTGGGCTGCATTACACAGCCCAAACGGCATCACTTTAAACTGATAGAGTGGCCGCCCTGGTACCGTGAATGCTGTCTTGTCTCTGGCAGATTCCTCAAGCGGTATCTGCCAGAATGCGTCCTTTAAGTCCAGTCCTGTAATGTATTTAGTCTCAGTCAATCGTCCTAAAAGTCCGTCGATGATAGGGAGGGGGTATGCATCTTTCACCGTGACGTAATTAAGTTTTCTGGCATCCAGGCACAATCGACTTTTCCCGTTTGCTTTTTTAACCAGCGTAACAGGTGAACTCCAGGAGCTTTTACTTACTTCAATTACATCTAACTTCAGCATCCTATCGATTTCATCATAGAGATCTTTTTGTATGGCTGGTGAGATAGGGTAATAGCGCTGTTTAATAGGTTTGCACTCGGGAATAATCTCTATTTCGTGACAATGCTTGGTGGTTTTACCTAGGCCATCTTTTTCGAATGACGGAAAAAGAGCTATGGTTTTAATTAATCTGGTTTTGTCTTCAGGGCTTAGTACGTGCATTTTGTCGTCTTCTGGGTGAACCTCCAACATCTCATCAATAGACAGTTTTGGTGCAATGTTGAACGTGTTCCAAAAATCGATGCCCAGGTATACAGGAAATTTTAAGGAAGGAACAATGCAGAACTTAATATTTTTGGTGTCCTCTCCGAACGTCACTGGTAAAGTCACATAGCCTACAATTTTATTCAAAGTACCGTCAGCTGTTGAAATACTGGAATTCAGTTTATTGTACCTCAAATTAAGTTTGTACAAAAATTCCAAGGAATCTTTGCCTAATACGCTTATTGACGCTCCGGTATCTAAAAGTCCATATATTGGTGTTGATGCTATAGTAACTTGTGCTTTTAGTCTGTGATCGGTAGATGACATCGATTTAATAATTGACGACACGCAATGTTTAACCATTGATCGTTTTTGTCGGAAATAATTTATGCATCGATGTATTTTTTTATAATTTTTTGATTTGGATATTTTAGAGGCTAATGATTTTTCTGAACTCCTGCACTTTGAGACGTCATCGCTTCCGAATGTGATCGCCTCGCCATCGTCACACTCGGATGACCGTTTCCCAATGGTCGACCTTGACAATTTGAACAAAACGGCTTTCTGACGTTAGCTGCTCCACACCCAAAACAAAAGACGTCATTAAAGGGTTGGCGGCAGTCCTGATATTTGTGACCTAGGTCTTTACAGTTCCAACATGTTAATGAAATTGGAGATTCGCGTATGGGATTGCGCCCCTGGTCATTTCTAGCAAATGCTTCAATTGCTGGTTCTGTTGGTGTTGGTTTCTGCCCACCAATAGGATTTACTGCTGTATATTGAAGGGTTGGCTTAGCAACTTCTATTTCGTTCACATATCTTTTCCTAACCGAACTATCTGAGAATTGCCTTGGATCATACCCGGTTTGGTCCCACATTGCTTCGTAGCGTTGGCAAAGTACTCGTAAATCTTCTAGAGTACCAATTGAATTTTGGTAAGGCAACGTAACATTTTTAAGTGCAGGATTCATATTCTGGCACAACCGGTGTATTAGTTGTCTCTCATTTAGCCGATTTGTAAGTCGGGTATTTAATTTCTGGATGGTTAACATAAAACTAGAAAAAGATTCACGCCTGTCCTGTACTCTGCGGTATATTTCCTCACGAATCTGGTCTTCATAATCGTAACTGCTGAAGTAAGATAGCATCGCATTCTTCATTGAAATCCAGTCAGCATTTGGATGGTCCATTTTGTATACCCAGTACCAGTCTTCTGCGGTTTTGGATAGGAATAAGTGCAATGCTTTTGGCAAAATCGTTTCATGAAGGCCATCATCTCTAGCTAGCTGCTCTAAACGGTGTATAAAATCGTGCACACTCATTGTTTTACTACCATCAAAAGAAAGGTTCCAGGTCTGTCTAATTTTATATAGGTTGCTCAATCGATATTGTAACTCAACTGGTTGATCTGGACGTGATATCTGTTTATAATTTTGAGCATTTTCGTGGTATCTAGAATATCCTGGCTGATGGTCATTGACGGGCGCATTAAATTGATTTAGTAAAGGATGTGAAACCCGGGGAATATATTGCTCCTGATCACTACTTGATCGCCTATTATCAATTTGGGCAAAGAACTCAGCAACTGGTTGGTTTAGCTCCTTACTATCCATTAAAGGAATCTGTGTTGTTAGATTGGGAGGCTTCTCGACGGAAATAGCTGTTTTACCCGGAGAAAAAATGTGTTCACTTGAGATTTGTTCTTTAGCTGTTGATATTCGCTTTTCAATTGGGGACGTAGTATGACCGTCTGTAGATCTGTCATCTCTTGTAGATTCGATTTGCAATGCTTGTTGTGTTTCTATCCATAGCTTTTTAAACCAATTAAATAATCTACGCCAATTGCTTAAAACGTTTGTAAGGTTGCCAGTATCACCAAAGGTGTTGACTATTCTTTGAGTTCGGTCCCTATAGTGGATTGATTTGGCTAGTCCTACGGCTATAAAATCTAACGGAGGTGAGGTTCCGCGCTGCTCGGACAAATTGGACCATTCCTCACATTTAAACCTACAGAGCTCCATTTCCTGTTCTGGTTTGGATTTCACATGGGACTCTTTGGGAACTAAATTTCTGTCAGAAAACTCTGCCGTCAGGAGATTACATAGTATCCTCTTTGAGTCAGTAGTGCTACTAGAAAGCCCTCTAGCTTTATACTCAACTTCCTGTTCGGAAACAGACAAATTGGTGAGGTACGTAAGCGGATCCATTTGATTTAAATAAACAAAAATTAATATAAGTGCTAACAAAAAAAATAAAAAAATGAGAATGAAAAAAGTAAAAAAAAAAAATTCTTCTGGATAAGTTGTATATGTTACCCTCTACCTTAAATCAATGTTTCAAAAAAAAAAAAAAAATATAAATAAATAAATAAAAAATAGGAAATAACAAGAGTATCAAAACAAAAAAAAAAAAAAATATCTATATAACAAATATATTCGCTGCACAGCTTAAGTCAAGTCTTAAGTTGAGCTTAGATTTTAATAAGATGAAAAAAATTAATCAAAAATAATAATATACAAAAAGCAAAAAAAAATAATCTTATATATCTGTATCTGAAATGTAAATATGATTTTAAATGATGGTGACATGTCGACGCAAGTCAAGAGTGGTTTGCTGCTTCACTATGATATAACACGCTTTCCACAATACATAAAGAACACTAGACAATAATATTCTTAACTTGTCAAGCATAGGATCATGAATTCATGATGGAACAAAACCTTGGTGAGAAATCCAGATTCACGGGAAATTCTATCACCGGCTCTGAAACAAAACCAATTCAACCCTAAGTCTCCTTCGTAGAACCTAGCAGCGAACTATCAACAAGAACTCACGAATTCATCGTGTATCGATCATTGACAATTCAACTCCGTATCAACACGATAGACAGACAAGAGAATAGACTCATCCCTTACTCATAAAATCATCAATAGGACCACATAAAATCATCATGTTTCAACTAATGCTGATCCCTGAGATAAGGGAATGCTTGTTATTTTTTTTTTAGACAATAATATGCTAAGAATCTGCTAATGTCGTAATTAATGTTATATAATAATTGTTTAATAGGATTGAAATTAAAATTGACAACAAACCGCTTTGAAAACAAAGGTTAAATGGATCATGCTAGAAACAATAAAAATAGGTGCTAAAAAAAATAACTGATATTAAGAAAGACTGTTAAAGAAATAGGCGGTTATTTCAGTTGCCTGTGTTAAGCAGGGAAGCCGCTTGGATGACTTATTAGGTCTACCAAACAAAATTACGGAATAAAAATAAAAAGGAACTTTAGAATCTGAAAAAAAAAAAAAAATCTTAACAAATTACTACTTCCTCCTGTGCATTGTAGAGATTGTAAAGAACGAAACTGAATATCACAATGAAGCAAAGAAAAAAAAACAGAAAATTTGAAAATAATGCTTTCAAATCTTACAATTGTTGTGTGACCTTATAGCCATGTGAGGTAACTGTTAAGCAACGAGTAATATCTCATGACTTTCTGGTCCCTGTTTCGGCGCCATTTTGTTACGCGCCTCTTTGTGCGGCCAACACGTTCTGGTTGGATAGTCCTCAGTGGATATTGGGAGGTTCGTTGCCGCCATACTTACTCTGAGACGCTACAAAAACTCACGTGTTGAAATAATAAAAAAAAAATGAAAAACCACAGGTTCACTAATGACTCACGGAACAACACATCACCATCATTAAATTAAAAGAAAATTATCTCATTTTAATTAACACTTAAAACAATTTATTCACAAAGTAAATTAGAAAAACCAAAATATGCATTTAAGAGATAGGAAATAATATTCGGTTTCCTAATCTTTAATCACGCAATAGTAAACAAAAAGTAAAAATAAATGAAAATTAAAGTGTGTGTGTGTTTCACTAGATTTGTACGCTGCAAAAAAGGCGTATAATTATAAAAAAAATAAAAACTCACCCGTAAAATTTCCAAGGGTACCCGTGGCTCCTCTTACGATGGTATTCCTGAAAACAAACAATCTGGTGCTAACACACTCACTTACACACAACTTTTAATTTACGGTAATCTACGTTAAAATTGAAATATATGAAAATACAAAAAAACTAAATAGAAAATAGTTAAATAACTATTAAATTCACAAATATTTAGTATATGTAGTTTCTTAGGAATTCCCAATCACAAATTCCCGCTACTTTTAATTTGTATTTTTTTTTTCTTTTGATTGGTTGGTTTCACCGCTATTCCTCGAGATCAACACTCAATTTGTTTGGTTTGCAAAAATTGGTGGAATTTCTGTTAATATCGAATTATCGAATTTTCCAATACTAAACGAGGCCCCGCTAATTCGCTTCCAACCCACGGTATATACCGATAAGGATATTTGTTTTACGGAACTAATTCAGCTTATCTGCTTGCTGATTTCACAAAAAAAACACAAATAAATAATTATAAATTATAAATCCACTTTGAGAATAAAAAAAAATAATTCCTTACCGCACAATTACACTGCGACACAGATACATAAGATGGATTCCTATGGCCAATTTTTATAATTTAATTCGGCCAATTTTTGTAATCTAATTCACTTGGCCGGTACTTATTTTATGTGGGTAAATTAGAATAAATATATAGATATTTTTTTACTTTTCGAAAAAACTGAAATAAACCGCATTGGCTATTATTTATATGATGTGAACGCGGTGGCCTCTTTTAAACGATTAACTCTACAGTTTACTTTTATTTTATTTTTTCTTATGTAGGTATTATATACAAATAATCCAAATACATACTATATATTATGTACTTCTACCATTATAACTCCATACAAGCACCGAAATTGTATGATTCATCCTTTGCAGAACAAAAATTCAGCTATCCCATCATTCCATACAAAACAGTATAAGACCCGTAAGATTCACCCATACTCAGATTTACCAGTGAACAATTTCCATAATTTTGGTAACAAATACGACTATATGAAATGAAATGGGGAAATCAAATGTATATAGGTAAGTTAAAAAAAAAATAAAATTTGGAATCAAACAACAAAACTGAAATTCATTCAGAATAAATAATTTTGCAATGCACAACAACAACCCAAATAATTTTTGGACGATCATAGAATTATACCCCTCGTACGTTGATATTGAACGAATTGCTCTGTACAATGAAATTGACCATTTTACGAATAGATACACAGCCGTTACAATCTGGAATTCACTAATAATTTTACAATATTGTGTAAAATAGTGATATTCATTCAAATTTTAAAATTAAAATTCAAAATTTTCTTAAATTTTAAAAATATCTGAATTTTTTCCCCAATTTGAAAATATTTAGCAAAGTGTCGAATAGGTAGTAAAATTAAATTTTGCTTTTTCAGAATTTCTGGATTTTCATTTCATTTTGGAATATTCTCAGAAATAGTGATTTTTTTCTCTTTTCAACACTAGAATGGAGTGCTCCAAATTGAAGAATAATACAAAATTAGCATGAAAATATTCATTTTCCAGATTATTTTAAAATTGAGCTTTCGTTTTCTAAACGTTCTGGTTTGCCTCTCTAGTTCTAAACTATTCTAAAAAAAATCGGGGTGGGCTATGTCGTCTACACGGCCGTAGGTATTTTGCATTATAGCGTTTATAAAATGTTGAGATTAATTATTTTAATTTAATATACATTATCTGCCACAGTTTTTTTACGCACAAATAAATTAAGGATTCTCTCTATACAGTATTCTCAACTATTGTAAATCTCTATTTTGCAGATTTTAATTTCAATTAAAATTTATGTGGATTTTAATTATTTTAATTTACAATAAATTATTTACTTCAATTTTTTATGTAAAAATTAATACCAGAATTACTTCGATCAGATGAGGCATTCTCTCGCTACAGTGTAGTCAAACTCTGTAAATTGCAATTTTGTAGATTTAATTTAAATTCAAATTAATGTGGAGATTAATTATTTTAATTTAAAATAAATTAGCCATTACTGTTTCTTTACGCAAAAATTGACTTCAGAATTGCCCTGACCGGATGACCAATTCTCTTGCTTCAGTTGTTCAAACCTTCAAACATTTAAATCGCGCGAAGTGAGAGATTCGCGGCACGGCTTGCATCGTCACCTGATGGCGTCATTGCGATAATATTATGTGCGGAGCATGAAGCCTAAGGACCAATCTAAGAAATCGTACATTTAAATTAGAGGCAATGCTTACAGTTGATAAGTAATTGCCCACAACCAAAGGTAAAATTTCGTGTCATTTTTCTGAACGAGGTAAGACGTTATCACGTCAAAATATAGATATCCATTGTTACTTTAAAATGCCACCTACATACTTTTTACAAATGTTCCCTTCTAATTTTAATATATTTTGGAAAATGTAGATTTTCATTCTAATTTTAAAAATGTATTCTTCTTTCCATTTCCAGAAATACCGAACTTCTAAATTGAGACTTCCATTCTTACTTAAAATAATTTTCCATATCCAAATTCTTTTAGAATTAGAATGGAAATGCCACAAATTAAAATGGCTCCTTCTAGTCTCAAATTTTCTTGTTTTACATTCTAAATCTAAATTATTTTCTGAAATCGAAATTTCCATTCTATCTTTAAAATAAAATCTCCATTTCCCAGAATATTTACAAATCAAACGTCCTTTTTCAGAATTTTGGAATTTTCATTCGAATTTTAAAAAATTATCTGAATATTCTGGAATATTGTGAAGTTTTAAAATTTGAATGGAAATACGCATTTTCTAGAATATTTTTTAATTAATCTTTATGTTTGAGAATTCCTGGATTTTATCTCCAATTTTAAAATATTCGGGAAAATGGTGATTTCCATTCAAATTTAAAAACTAAATCTCTATTTTTCAGAATATTTTATTATTAAGCCTTCCGGTTTAAGCTAAATTTCTTTTCTAATTTGAAATTTTTTTTTCAAATTTTCATATAGTAAATAAAATTAAATTTTCTTTTTCCAAATTTTCTGGTCTACCATTCTATTTCTAAAGTATACCAAAATATAGTGATTTCCATTCTTACTTTGAAATGTAATCTCCCATTTTCAAGTTATTTAAAATTCTTATTTCCCTTTCCTAGAATTTCTGTTTTTCCCTTCTAGTATTAATTTTAAAAATTAAATCACATGTCTAACAATTTTCCATATTCCAGAATAATTGGCAATAATTCGTTTCTTTTCAAGATTTAATGTATTTCTATTTAAATTATAAATTATTCTGGAAAATGGTGATCTGTATTCGTTCAATATTAAAATTAGATTGGAAACCTCCACTTTACAGATAATTTTAAAATTTGAGAAAAATCTCTTTCCTTATAAAGTATCTGGAAAATGGTGATTTTCTTTCAAATTTTAAAATTAAATCTAAATTTTTCAGATTATGTTACTTCCTTTCTAACAATTTGTGAATTTTCTTTCCAATTAGAAAATATTTACGCAGTTATGAAAACTTGACTATTATTTGGCATGATAAGCGATACGACGATTATGGAATCGGGCCTGTAATTTAATCAAACTTTCATTTGCGAAACGTTGTAATGTTTTTAGTTTCGGATACGCATTGCAATGGGACTTGCTCGTCGTTGGGGGGTTCGTTTTCCGAAACTACTAGGTTAATCAACCATTACTTGCATTCTTGGATCAAACTAATATCACGCGGCTACCCGCCTCCGCATCACTAACCTATCCTCGCCCTTTTAGCCAGCCATAACTGTATAAATGTAAATCCCCTCAAAGTAAAGAAATAGGGAACGAAATAGACCCTGTAACCCTAAAACAGATTGATCTGTGCGGCGAGGAGCAAAATATAAATATAATTACACAAAAAAACTCAAAAATCAACATTTACTATCCTGGATATTGGAGGAATTATCCAGGTTATAGCCACAATTACACAATTTAAATTAAATATATATGTATAATAAAGAGGAAAAAAAAATATGTTAGTACTTAACTAAATAATTCCAGCCGCTTGGTGTTGGAGGCTAATCTTGTCTTCACCGGATGAGTATCCAAAAATTTCCCGTTCAGTAGACAATCTGTTTCGTACTTTCAGTGATCGCTATTCTTAAGCTGGCCATCACCGGAATGACCCATTACCGCAATAATCCAATAATAAAATAGGTTGATAATTCACGATAAATTGGTTGACGGAATACGTCAATATTAACCCCACCGTCCGTTGAGTCTGTCCAAATAACTAGTAATAGGCGATAGTTCAACTAGCGCTATGAAACCGCCACTTATGATATTGCAAACAGGGTTATTCAGTGTAACGGCGCGCACCTTAGATATTCGTTTTTTTTTCTTTTACGTTGTGCAATATACCGCTGTAATTAACAGATTTGTATCGTTACTGTTAGGCAATAACTTGCAGCTCGGTTTTGTTGGAATTAACACAATGGCTGTCACAGACCAAATAACACGCACTAAATAACTTTATAAATCAATATATTGGCGTTTTATTAATTATTAAATAACATTTGATTACAAGTTAATTATTATTTTGTTTATTATAGTTTTATTTTTGTGTGTTTAAGCCGCATACTACAAAAAAAATTCAGTAACTTTTATGGTAATTTCGCAACAGAAGAACTTGACGGACATAAACTTTTCTCAACTTTTCGGTAATTTTTTTCCCCTCCATACCAACTTAAAAAAAAATAAATTCTTTTTTTTCATACGAGAAAAACAATTATGTTTTTTAAGTTGGTATGGAGGGGAAACAAATTTACAAATTATATGAGAAAATTTTATGTCCGTCAAGTTCTTCTGTTGCGAAATTACCATAAAAGTTACTGAATTTGTTTTGTAGTATGCGGCTTTAGTGAATTTACAAACAATTTATTTTAATTTTTTTTTATTTTAACAAACACAAAATACAAGTTCAATTCTTAACTCGATCAAGCAATTTTCTTTATGTTCTATATAATCTTATGTTATTTACAGTATGATCAAAAAGTACCGGGAATTTGTAAATAAAACAAGTTTGTGTTAATTTTCGGGCAAATTTATTTTATCTCCTTCAAAATAACATCCATCTGAAGCAACACACATGTGCCAACGCTTAACCCAATCATCCATGCATTTTCGGTAGGCTGAAACTGGGATGTCCTTCAGCTCCTTCGTCGCATTTCGTTTTATGGCTTCCAGAGATTCAAATCTTTTTCCACGAAGTGGTAATTTAAGCCAAGAGAACAAGAAAAAGTCGCAGGGTGCCAAATCGGGAGAATACGGTGCCTGCTCGAGGATATTTACGCTGTGTTTGGCCAAATAATCCATTATAATCCGTGCTTTGTGTGACGGCGCATTATCGTGGTACAAAATCCAACTGTTGTCGGTTCCGTATGAGGTGTTAAAATCCTTAGCCATCTCTCTAATACTCACAAGACGATTTTCAAGCACAGTTTTCTTCACAATTTCAACGTTTTCATCGGTATTCGATGTGAAAGGGCGTCCAGAACGAGGCAAGTCTTCAACCACTTCACGACCATTTTTAAACACTTTATACCATTCATATGCTCTGGTTTTTGATAGAGCAGACTCCTCAAAGGCTTTCTGCAACATTTTCAACGATTCAGCACAATAAATTCCGTTCAAAACACAAAATTTCAAGCAAAATCTTTGCTCAATAAAATTGTTCATGTTAAAATGCGACAAAACACAAAAACTTGTCTATTATGAACAGCCGACAAACAAACACTAATCATCTGATCCCACTCAAGTTACACACAGATGTCAGTATAGGATCTACCAACTTAAAAAAAAAAAATATCCGAATCGGTCGAGAGCGGTTCATTTAAATTACAAATTCCCGGTACTTTTTGATCATACTGTATATATTTGCTTTACATTATTTTAAACATTTTAATTATACAATTTTGTTCTTCATGTTACTTTAATTTTATATTTATATTGAGTTTTTCCGTCATCGATAATACAAATCGACCGACTCAAGCGATGTTCTGAACTCGACTGTCCAATCTCTCTTTTTATTTTATTTTTTTTCCGTTGGATCTACTTATTCACAATTTTGGCCAGTAAAGGGGAAACGCAACCGGTAGTGCACACACACTTTCACACAACATTATTACATCATTGATCAAACTGGGTGATACACAATGGTCCAGCGATATAAATACATGGATAGGGGATTGATCAAAAATCACATTGATTTACGTCATTAAAATGGAACAAATTTTATTGTATAGTCTTATTACTCTTTTATATACTCCTCTTTATCAAAAAAAGTATTTCCGAATAAGTGCCGTACTTGAATAAATTTCATTTCGAAATTTTTCGAAACAGATTTTTTTTTTTAAATTGAATGGGATAAATATTGGATAATGTTTAATTATATTGAAAATAATTAATTAATTATATCAAATTTGAATAGTTAAACATTACGATACCAGTTTTCGTACACTAATTAAAGAATTAATAATCATTTATTCCTTTAAATTTCAAATGCATTCCTGAAAAATAAACAACAACAAAAAAAAATTCGAGTAAAACGTCAAAAATCTAGCATAAAGAAATATTCAAGTGAATTTTCATTTTTTATTTTTAAGCCATAATTAATTTATAAACAAATATTAATTTTAATTATTCATTTCTAAATATAATTAATCTGCTTAATTGTTGCCTTATGTGTGTAGTGTTAGCTTCATTAATTTGTTTGGATATTTGGGAAAATTTAATTTTGACGAAACTTTCATCAGATGTGAACAGTGGAATCAAATCATTTTGTTCATTAGGTAGCCAATTACCCATCGTTAATAATTATTACTGCCTGAAACAAGGTTTTAATTTATGAATCAATTTTCAAAAAAAAAAAATTGAAACCCAAAACAACTTATTTGAATCTGAGACGTAATGGAGAAATTTTGATTAAAATCATCTGGTGCCGCCTCCGTTTCTAAAAAAAAAGGAAACGTCGGCCAGTGTAATTAACGGTTGTCCAAATTCGGTTATTAAAATCACTCAAACTTTGAAAAATAAAATTATACATTTCGGTATTATTTAAAATTAAAAGTTTTTATTACAAATGTAAACCTCTTGAAAAATTTAAATTATATTGTAGTACTGAAGGTGTGTGTGTACCTTCAATGTACTATTCGGCATAATCTGATAGGTGAAATAAATACACAGATAGAGTTGGTTGTCTTTATAGTGCCACATTTGGTATTTGTATTAAAATTGGCTTTGTTTGAGTTTGCCTGGATAAATTTCTGATCCGATATGAACTTTACACTTAGATGCAATTTTGGTAATCAATCTATTTATATTTAGGCCTTCTACAGCCTTAGCATAACACCCATTTGCTTGAATTTAAGTGGACAGTGATACAGTAATGAATACACCTTTAAATCGTGTACAAATGATTCCTGATGTTATTGTTATTACTTTTCTAGTATTGTACCTGGCATGTTTTGAATTTGCAACGTTTATTTTTTCCGTCTCTAGGCAACAGCTACTTTGCTTTACCGCCTCCTACAAATAAATTTGAATTTGGTATTCGAAAATTCGAATTTAAAGACAAGGACGAAGGTTTTTTCTTTCTCTATCACACACTTAATACTTTTTCAGTTGCTCCATAAAATTTGTTCTATCCCCTATTGTAACGGGCGTTTGTCATCCCCGTTACAAAGTACACCAATCCACCAAACCCACACCTCAAACTGTACCCCACTTTTGAAGATATTTTCTTCTAAAATATTAAACAAATCCCTATGACAATATCCGGGTACAGATTATGTTCAAATTACATTAATTATGTTGGTTTAATCGTGTGTTGTGCATATTAAAACATGCACATAAACAAGATTCATAACCAACAACTAAATTAGTGTAAAACTAAAATGTTCTCAATGGCGCGTACCATATGACACATTTTCTTTTTACGTTTATTTACAAATCTCATGTTTCGTAAATAAACGTAAAAACATATTTTATTCTTATCACACATACTTGGGCTAGTATGTGTATAAAAAATTGTTGTTTTGCTTATTAGCAATTTTCTTTTATTCATTCACCCAAGGTTATTGTCAGCCAATTTGAATTCCACCGGGTGAATGAATTCAAAAACGTTTTTCTGCATTTTTTTTTGGTGTTGTTGGGTTTTCACCTGTAACCAAAAAAACGTGCCGGTTATTAGCAAGCTTTGCACAATAATCCATAAACCACATAAAATAATGCAAGGGTAATTATGGAATTTTTGTAGTTGATTGATCGAAAATAATACGTCTTTATGGTCAATCAGCAGAAAAAATGATATAAAAACCTCGCCAAAATTTTATTTGGGACAGAGTAGTTTTTTTTTGCTTTCGGGTTGTTAGTTGGTGTTAAATTTTATTTTCTGAGAACAAAATTTTGTCAATTTAATTTTCTTTGTTTAATTTTTTTTTTTGTTTTAATATAAAAATAAATTCTGTAACTATTTTAATTAAATTTTTTTTTGAGAATTTTTTTTGTTCGTTCGTAAAAGAAAAGAAAAGGTGGCAACAATGGTGAGTATAACCTTTAAAAAAATCCCAACCTACTAACCACGAGTAACCAAAATTTGGTGGTGTGTCAATCCAGCGGTCTCATTAGAGACGGGAGAAAGTAAGTGGAAACGCTTCTTCACCCTTTCTGCTGGAAACACAGCACCAAAAAACCCCACAAAAAAATAATTCTTACTAACCCCTGGTTTTTCATTTCTTTCACATTCAAATGGCTCAGAGCTAAGCTCACCATTATTGACTATGGTCGATGAACTCGCACCATAATGATTCCCCTAAGAGCCCAAAAAAAAAACCTCATACCTTCTAATTAATATTGTCCGTTGACCAAGTTTTGGTCCAAACTCTAAGTTGTCCTTTTTTTTCAATAATGCGGTATAACTAGGTTTCTCGACCGCGTCACCCCAAACCCCACGACGAAGTTACCTCTACCGGCCTTGAGCTCAGGTAAATGCCGCACGGGGTGACTATAAGCGGTTGGGAAACAACTTTGTAAACGATTGAGTTGAGGTAACTCGATTCAGTCTCGTTACACTATCCATGTATATTTGTTCTATCCCCTATCCATGCTGCAATGGTCTGACCTGCACGGTCGTTACAACGTTTTTTCCTTAAAGAGTATACTTCGATTAAATATATACAAAAAATAGTGCGACCGCCAAAACAAAGCGAGTGATGAATTTGGGCATCGTATTGGCGACTCCCATCAACTGTAGTCGGCGTTGGTTTCTATATAAGCAAAGGGGACGAGTCAGCGATATATATACATGGATAGGGGATAGAACAAGATTTATGGAGAAACCGATAAAGTATTTAGTGTGTGACAGAGAAAGAAAAAACCTTCGTCCTTGTCTTTAAATCCGAATTTTCGAATACCAAATTCAAATTTATGTGTAGGAGGCGGTAAAGCAAAGTAGCTGTAACCTAGAGACGGAATAAATAAACGTTGCAAATTAAAAGCATGCCAGATACAATAATATAAAAGTAGTAGTAACCATGGTAACATATTTAAAAATCATCTTAAAAATAAAAAATGAAAATTCACTTGAATGTTTGTTTATGCTAGATTTTTGACATTTTATTCGATTTTTTTTGTTGTTGTTTATTTTGTATCAGATCCGTCCTTACCAAAATATGTCACTTTTCTGGAAAATCTAGAAGTGTGCGCTTAGTATTCATAAGTTGTTACTCGTAATTTAACCATATATACAAATTTTCATCGGTTTACTTTCGATTTTCCTAAGAGGTTACCACACCTGGAATTGACATTTTCACATTGGGCGCATTCAGTACCCTGATTCTCTAAGCAGTAAGATAATGTGTAAACGGGTAAACCTAAAGTTATCTTGCTGGTTTTGTCATTTTGCATTCTCTAATTATCCATCAAGATAAAATTCAAAACGCTAAGATAAAAGAACGTCAAAATTTTACACAATTATTTATCTTGGGAAAAATTAACACAACAATTATTTTTAAGTTTGTTTTTTGTATTAATTCTTATTAAATTGTATTATTTTGATACAATAACATTCATAAATAAAAAGTGAGCGCAAATAATGTTTAAAACTTAGAATAGTCTGGTTATTTTGGTTACATTTTTTTTTAATTTAATTTAGCAACATCAAAGCTAGGGGCAAACGGGGCGTAGAAAATAATGTAGAATAAATAAATAGTTTAGAAATTAAATTAGATGCATATAGCTGCGAGAAAGAAAAGCTTAATTAGAGGGCAACATTTGAGTTAGAGAAACAAAGATTGGCAGTTGAGACTAGCAAAGGTTCGGCTTCGGAACCCATAGCGCAATATGAGCTTAGATCATAACCATTGAGGATCCATCTGTAATTATAACCTCTACATTTTAATTAGTTAAAAATGAAATTGCTAGTTTATTTTTATTTTAAATATACATAATGAATTTAAATGT
This sequence comes from Tipula helvola, assembly GCA_963556165.1. Lineage (NCBI taxonomy): Eukaryota > Metazoa > Arthropoda > Insecta > Diptera > Tipulidae > Tipula > Tipula helvola. The sequence continues at coordinate 94,024,843 of OY744483.1, read as the reverse complement.
GATGAATCAAATATATTTTGTGATAACATTTATAAAAACATCATTTTTTTAGATTATCCGAAATACCCGTTTCCAAATAACTATTCTGCCCTTCCTTATTACCGTCTTCGCCAACAGCTACTTCGTCATATTCGTCATCGTCGATATTGATTTCGTGAAGTGGCACATTTGCTTCTACAACATGACCGCACAAGAATTAATGATATGCCAGTTTTTTGGGGAGAATATCTCAATATTCTATCTTTCCCCAAAATTCGAAAACGTCCTTTAAGGACGCTAATGCATCTTTCGACACAATTTCTGCTGGCTCTACAATACACTTTCGCTCGTACTCATCTGTGGAGTTCTAACTGGTGTTGGCAGTTCTAATTGGTAAAAAATGGCTTTTGAACGTGCCCGCTATCGCCTAGAATAATGAAAATAATGCACTTTATTTGCTACCTATAGCCTATTCAAATATTTACCAACTAACCACGTTTAATGTTACCATTTTCACATATAATTTCTCGCATCATTTTATGTTCCTAGATTAAATTATTTATACGCTTACGCATTAAAATTACTAACGCACATGTATTCAATCAATAACATTACATTCACAAATAAATTTCATAAATTGTAATAGAAAATTGATATTTTGACATTTCGTCTATCTTGCTGAATTGCTGACTATAATTTTATCTTGGAAACAATTTTTTTTTACAGAATATGATTTAAGCGTTCCAAGATAAATTTAAGTGTAAACTTTTAGGTATGTAAAATTTATCACGTTTGCACATTACAATTTATCTTGTTTTTTAGAGAATCAGGGTACAGGTAAGCCAACTGTTGGCAACATGTTGGGTAAAATCAACACGTTGAGAGCTGAACGCACATGATACATTCAAAATTTCATGGCAATGTGATTATTTAAATGTCATTTTTTCCATCGGTAGATTTTTGATGCCAACATGTTGGGAGAACTGAATGTGCCCATTGTATCAGATCCGTCCTTAACAAAATATATCACTTTTCTGGAAAATCTAGGGGAAGTGTGTAACAATTTGGGCTAACGAAATTATTTTGGGTTTGCACTGTATTCATGATCCGACGGAATATTTTTTTTTGTTATTATCTTAATATAAATAATAATTTTTTTGGACCAATACTAATTACAAATTTGGTATTGATGATGTACTCTCTTTATGATTAATTATTAGATTTCATATATTAGTGCATTTTCCGTTTATATTTCAATACTGGAATGCAGTGAGCTATTTAATTTTTTTTTGTATATTTGGTATTTTTTATTATTATTATTTGTGTTGGATTTCAAACCATTTGTTTAGTTTGATATTTGATTCGCAATACAATTTTCTTAGTTTTCTGTATTTTCTTAAGCCAAATTTTCAGTTCTTTAATATTTTTTATTTTGTTTCTATCTACTTTCAAATTTTGGAAAGTATTAATTTAGTTGTGGATGATGAGCTGCAATGTGTCGATATTTCGTTATATTAATTTTTATTGATTATTTTTATTGAATTGTAAACCATCCATTTTCCCCTCCCGATTTAACCATAATGCGATTAGAGCGAATTTATTTTGATGGTATGGATGAAGATGCATTTTGGAGAGGAGAAGATTGATAATACGAGAGATTTCATGCATGATGGATGGATTTTTGGAAAAAGGTTTTTGGCGATCGACTTTCGAGGAAGACACATCACGGGAGGAATTGAAGATACAGGCGGATTGCAGCTACATTTGGACACCAAAAATAATCAAATGGTTGATGAGTACCGTAAAATGGGGTGAATAGAAACAGCGGGGTGAATAGAAACAAAACTTTAAAAAATAATTAACTTGATAATTTTTCATAATACATAATAAAAAAAAAGCAACGTTAATTTTTTAAGTTGGTGATGAGTGCAAAAATAGAAATAATAGTGATTTTTGGTGGAACACCCGCACTTTTAAAGAATATATTGGTAAATATAAATCAACATTTTTTGGTTCGACAAATACTCTAAAAAACTTTGTATGTAATTGAGCCATCGTTGGAGTAATATCAGAGAAAATTCATGTAAGTTGTTCAATTGTGTCTTCTTTTTACTTGTGTAGTTAAAATTGTAATTAACTTTTACCGTTTTTCCTAAATTTTATCATTTTGTAGTTTAGTGTCAAAAATTAGGAAGTGTGGGGTGAATAGAAACACCAGAAATTAGTGTTTTTATTCACATTACCAAGTTTTCCTTAATTCCAAATTACTAAATTTTCCTAATGTTAAATTATTATAGTATATATTTCGGTTTTCGATTGCTACAGAGTATGAAAATGCCCAGACAATACAAGTCGAAGAGCCAAAAACATTATAAAAAGCGTGATCCTCTGATATTGAAACAAGCAGTTGAAGATGTTAAAAATAATAAGTTATGATTAAGGAAATCATCGGAGAAATACGGTATACACCATTCCGCGATATATCGCCATTTAAAAAAGGTGATAAAATACAAAATCAGGGGGGACCAACCTGCTTAAACGAAACTGACGAAAAAATCCCTGTAGACAAATTGATGATTTGTTCAGAGTGGGTTATCCCATTGATACAATATCATTCCGAATAAATATTCAAGAATTGTTAAACCGGCAAGAGAGATAGGTCGAAAAATTTAAGGACAACTTACCCGGTAAAAAATTCATCTGCTCGTTTCTGAAACGATACAAGCAAGCATTATTTCACCGCCGGTTATGCCAAAATACCAAAAGAAATCGGGCTGCTGTTTCACCAGAAATCATAAATGAATATAGGAATAGAAAGAAACCGAAATTCAATGAATGTTTCTATTCACCCCAATAGCAGGTGAATAGAAACAGCGAGGTTTTTTAAAAAAAAATCCGCCATATTCATTTCTAATAGATCAAAGTAATTTGAAAAGGAAAGAGTGGACCAAGACCCATATTTTAAGATATTTCATTATATTAAAAACAAATATCCTCTTAACAGTACATGCTTGTAAACTTGAAAAGTGTTTCTATTCACGCCATTTTACGGTATATTTTTTTTTTTGATAATATATAATAAATTGTGGTGGATTTTTTTTTGTTTATGATCATAAAGTGCTTAAAGAACTATAGACTAATATCACAGAATAAATTATATAATTTATATATAATTTATTAATATATAATTTATTCTGTGCTAATATAGTGGATTTGCGCCTTTGATAAACAATTATGGGTTTTTTTTCTATACATGAAATTAAAAATATTTGGTTTCTGTGAATATAAGTTGATTTGAAGTAAAAATTCATAAAATTAACTTTTATAATATTTCTGTGTGTTGGTGTCGAAAGCAAAAAAATTACGGAGTGTTTTGCAAGAATGGCTGTTTAATGACTCCATTATGCTGTAATGAGAAAACCGCGTGGACAATTTTTCGCTAAACTCCATTTTATTTCCTTCCTAAATAATTAAGTTTTTCTTGTTGTTGGTTAGTAACTATTTTATTTTGAAATTAACTGTATAGAAAATATATATATTTTTTTCTATTTTCTATTTAATTTAAATTACATATTTTTTTTTGTGTTTTGTTATCTAGTGGGTAAAGTGAAATTAAAGTACCTACATAGATGAAATTAAATTGCATTTAAATTAAACTTTTTTCTTATGTAATATTTTTTTCTTTTGTTCTCTTGTTGTGCATATATTTAGTTACCACCTTGTAAATCTTCACATTGTGAATCTACGCCCACAGCAGCTGCCAGGCAGACGTAAAATCAACGCGTAAGATCGGTTCCCTGTTAAACAGGGTGGCGCCCAAGAAAATAGCAGACGGAAGAAAATTGTTAACCGAAATAGTGGGATTTACAGAAATCGATGACTCGTCCAGTATTGAAATAAAACAAACAATGCACTGTTTTTTTTGATTTATTTTATATTATATAATTTTTTTTTTGCATAAATTAACTTACAAAATTGTTTTGTTGTTATTGTTAATTTTTTTTTGATTTTTAATTATAAATTTGGAAAATATTACTTATCATATTTGTTTCGTCTATTTCATTTTTTTTTCGGAGGATATTTTTCGTTTGACGAAATTTTGGTTGTTGTTTTTTTAAGTAAACCGATAGTCGCATTACAAGTGTGCGCTTAGTATTCAAAAGTTGTTACGCGTAATTTAACCATATATACAAATTTTCATCGGTTTACTTTCGATTTTCCTAAGAGGTTACCACACCTGGAATTGACATTTTCACATTGTATCAGATCCGTCCTTACCAAAATATGTCACTTTTCTGGAAAATCTAGAGGAAGTGTGCGCTTAGTATTCAAAAGTTGTTACTCGTAATTTAACCATATATACAAATTTTCATCGGTTTACTTTCGATTTTCCTAAGAGGTTACCACACCTGGAATTGACATTTTCACATTGTATCAGATCCGTCCTTAACAAAATATATCACTTTTCTGGAAAATCGAGAGGAAGTGTGCGCTTAGTATTCAAAAGTTTTTTGGACAGCGATAAGACGGTGATAGCTCAATTAATTTTCATCCTAGAGAAATAAAAAAAAATATCAAATTTTCCTGCAAATCTTAGTTTTTGTACTTTTGCATTTTCTATGTATCTTGCTTAGTTTTTGAGGTATTGTGTAAAAAGGTTTTTTTTTTAAATTTCAAAAATCATTTTAAAATAGAATCAAACTATTATTCAAATGTATTCTAAAAATCTAAACCGTTCAAACTTCTAGAACATATTGTTAGTACCTTAATTAAGTAGGGGAGATTGGGAAGTTGTGAGACGGGTTTTGTTTTTGAACTTGAACTACTCCACAATCACAATATTCTTCATATCTCAAAGCTTTAAACTCTAGTTCGAGAGTAATTGTAACTATTAGTTCATTCTTTTCATCGAAAATAATCATTTTTGCCAAAATTTATCTTTTTTTTTTTCCTTTGACGGGGCAGTGGAGGCAGATGCGGGAGTCGGAGGCGGGAGTCGGAGTTGGGAGTCGGGAGTCGAGGAGTTGAATTATTTTACACCTACCTAGACTAAAATGCACCTTACCCTATTTAACAAAAAAATTCCAATCCATATATTTCACCCCCGGTCAATTTTATCAAGGATGGCGTAACGCAATTTTTAAGGAAAATCTTAAATATCCTCGCAACACACATAAAATCATCGTTAACAAGAGAAATTGTTCTGCTTGATAACGAGATATTAGTGGAAGGCATTTATATCGACCCCTAGGTTAGATCTAAGTGATGATCGACTATAGAAGCAAACCGACGCTATGTAATTTGACAATGGTTTAAAATGTTTTTTTCATATTATCGAAAAGCTCACAATAGTGAACAGCTGTATCCAAAAATATTGCATAATACAGGATTTTCTAAAAAAAATCTTGTTGAAGAAGTAGAAGAATAACATGAATTCGAAAAATTTCTAGAAGACTATTTGAAATCGAAACGACTCCGAATAACAAAAATTCAGGATTTATTTTTTTGATGCCATACTAATTTAAAGAACAATTCGAAATTAATTTAAATTAACGAAATTTTATCATTTTCCTCCATTTATTTAATTATTCCCCTAGATTTTCCAGAAAAGTGATATATTTTGGTAAGGACGGATCTGATACAATGTAAAAATGTCAATTCCAGTTGTGGTAACCTCTTAGGAAAATCGAAAATAAACCAATATGAATAGTTAATGATAAATTTCAACTAACAACGTTCGAGAACTAAACCTTGTTTTCAGCTACATTATTATTATTATAAATTAAAACTAAGAATTTCAATGAAACATACTGTAACGGCCCTTTAGACAAAATTCTGTGTTTTACCAGAGAAAAAATTTAAAATTAATAATCAATTATACAAAATATATTATATATGTGCATACCGACATATGTCCATACATATATGTCGCTACAAATTAAATAAATTTTAATTGCTTTTTTATGTCTTTTAATGATTGTGGAAAATTTACGAAATAGGTAGTTCTTTTTATTTGTTTCTAAAATTATTTTAAGTTAATGAGCTGAATTATTTTATTATTTTCTCAAATTAATCCGCCGAAATGTTGTTATTTACGAAATTATAACATTATCACCAATACTAATAAATAATTTTAGGATCTAGAACAAACTTCACGTGATTATATAGTCGTGTGAAGTTTTTCCTAAACTTGTCCTAACTTGTTGTTTTTGCTTTTTAGGAAAGTTTAGGACAAACTTCACGCGAATAGAGTTATCGCCTTCCAAATTATCTAACCGATCTTATTCCAATACCTTGCATAAGAAAAATACAGATTAGCATTCAAGCACCCGTAACTCAAAAAGTAAGGCATTTGGAGCAATCTGCCCGTCAATATTTTTGGAACCCCAAACCATACAAAATCCTTCAATATGAACTTTGGTCGAAACTCAATTTCCAGATGATTAGTGTGGGGTTCTTTGATATTCGATTCTTATTGAATTAGATTTAGTTTATATTTGAAAAATATATTAAATTTGAAATATACTATTATGTCGTCATGCGAATGCTAAAGTGTTCCATATCCATTTTTGATTTTATTTGACTAATTGAAAGGAAATTTAATATTGATTTTTTGTAAAGTATTCAGAAATGTTAGAACACTAAACGAAAATTGACTCTTCATCAATGATTAAATCACTTCAATTTGAATGATTAAAAGAATCCGTTACATTGTTAAATAAAGTCTTTATTTTTAGCATTTTTAGTTCTGTAATAATGATTTATTTTATTACATAAATATAACTGCATAATTAAATAAAAATATCAAAAATAGGCAAAAATTGTATATAAAAATGATTTTATGTAGACCTGCTTGATGTGGAATATTGTGGATATCTCTCATTATTCTAAACAAACCATTTACTGAGTGAGTGCCGACTTCTAAGTTGTCAACATTTGACTTCTGCAAAAAAGTTGAAACACAATGTAGGAGAAACTACAAAGACAAAAAAAGAAAAAATAATCATCTGCTTGAAAAGTCAACCCCGAGAAACAAACCCAAAAATCGTCGTCTGCTTTTTTTTGCATCGAGTTTCATATTTTTTCTGTAAAATCGGCGATGCGTGAATAAATAACTAAAATAAGGTTACATAAACAAGAAAACCAATCATTTGCTTTGATTTAAGACATTTTTTGTTTAAATTTATTTTTTATGTTTAAAGAAAACCAATTTTTGATATGACATCTGCATCTGCGAAAATCTTTGAATGTAAAAATCAGTCTTTATTCACAAAATCAGCATTCAACCTTTTAACTGAACCTCTTAAGAAAACGAAAAAAAGAAAAATATATTTTTGTTACTTTTAGTGACATCTATCGGTGAAATATGTATGTAAATAGTAATTTCATCAAAAAATTAAAAAAAGTCCTTTGAAGCTCTATTTAGTCCCCAGTGCTCAACATTTTAGTACTTTGGAATTTATGTTAATTTCATCCCTGTGGTAACTTGGTACAATTTTGTGATGGTATGATGGTAAGCTGGTATGATGTTATTATGGTATCGTGATGTGATGATATGATGGTATAACGGTTTGGTGGTATGACGTTAAGGCAGTATGATAGTACGATGTTGTGACTGCATTATTATATGTTGGTATGATAGTATGATGGTGTTGTGGTAAAATGGTATGATGAAATTATGGTACGGTTGTATGATAGTACTATGTTATAATTGTATGGTTATTATTGATAACGGAGTCATTCGTATAATCCTCCTTTGAAGGTATGTCAAATAAATTTCAATGACAACACAAGAGTTCATCTGTAAATCTACGCCTCATCTCTTCGAGGGAGTTTTACGAAAACTTCTTCGATTATGTAAAGCGGGAAGATAAGCACAATAAGGACTTTGAGGGAAACATTTTTATAAACATAGAACTCAATTACCTAAATCATGAGGGTTTTATGGTATGGAAGTTCTGTCTCACATGCTCACATTCAATATTTACTTCCTGAGGACGCAATCTCCTACAAATCAATAAGCAATTAACTCTGACAATTCACCGTAGGCAGATCTCTAACCAACAAATCGGCAGTACTCGATCCTTCTCATTAGGTCTTCTAGGTATGTGGCTACGTAAAAAAGAATGCACCTTCCATCCGAGAGTAGGAAAAGGAACTTCAAAATTTTGTGTTTTTTAGCTTCGGGAGCAAAATTACAAAATGCTGTTTTTAAGCAAACATTGCGGGTAAACCCAACTAATTATTTTTGTCTTGATTTTGTTGAAATATAATTTGCATTCAATCAATACTGGTAGTGTAAGTCATCCTTTATAGTTTGTTCTGTCCATTGGCTGCAATCCCAATTAAACATAATAACATGATGTAATCTGTCAATATATGGAATTTGATTTTTATCCCCAAGAAGATATATTTTGAACATTTTCTGAGCATGACGACAAGTACAATATAACCGGCCATATTATGACCTGAAATGGATGAATTCTTTTTACATGGCTTTTTATGTGAAAGATTGCTTCGGTATACGACCAGAAACGAATTAAGGTCGTATACCGGGGTATCACTGTAATTAAAATTGACTTTACTATTTAATGGCAGCTTTATTAAAAATGGATAATGGGGTTCTCATAAGAAACTATAGCTATAAGCCGTAGTTTCAGTCATATCAAACAAAGCATGGTAAACAGAGCATACGATAAAATAATTAAACTCTACAACAAAAACACTTTAACTTTTAATTGAGTTTACTAATAAAGTAATAAGCAAACAAAATTAACGATCCAATTTTTACCAGATAAACGCACATCGAATTTCGTCTAATTTGCTGTATCAATAGAAAATTCTATTTTCTAACACATTTAACGAAGGGAGATGGTTCATTTTGTAAAATTGGCGAAAGTAACAATGGACGCTTTCAGATCCACAAACTGTTGGCATCATGTTTAGTAAAATCATTGCTAATTTGATTTGAATTACTAATAAAGTTCTTAAATTTCATAGCGTTGGCCGTGAATTTACTCAACATGTTGCCAACTGTTTGGTGCTCTGAAAGCGCCCATTGACACAATTTTTTTTTCTAGATTTGACACAGTTAATACCAACTTCCGATAAAATTAATTAAACGGTTACCTACATTAAGATTCAACTTATTAAATATTCGTATAAATCGGCTTAAGACTATACCTAACAAATATTACATAAATGTATAAGTTCCCTTCAAAAACTGAATATACATAAACGCTTATAAAATTACATATTCATAAGCCTATTCAAATAATTTATTTCACCGCTTATAACCACATAATTAACCCTCTCAAACGCCTTGTACAATATATTGTACATCAACTTTCATCGCTTCGAACAACCGTAATTTTTAATTTTTGTCTCATTTCTCTTGTGCGGTCGTTCTCTTATGTATTTATGTTCACACTACAGTTTTATGAGCAATGCCATATCATAGCAGTGCATAATTGGGCTACGTATTTTATTTTTGGAAGAAAGTCAATTTTAAATGGCGTTTGAAAGGGTTAATTCTGTTTAACACTTTGCTTATACTGAAACTGTGCCACACGCACATTATGGTACTTATGTTTTCGACTAAGCTTTACATAAATTCTCGGCTACTAGTCTATCATAGGTTCAAAATCAAATTTATACTCGATATCAATGTATCATGTTATATATGTAGAAACATTCTTTTGTCCATTAAACAATTTTTTTTGGTTTTAATAATATTAATTATAGGTAACGCGCTTACTTGTCTAAATTGATATCGTTATTTAATAAGAGATATTAATTTACCACCAATTCAACAGAAGAAAGTTAATTTGATTAAAATCGTTATTCATGATCATGATTCATCAATAAATGTTTGTTGTTATAATAAACAATAGTTGCGAGACAATAAATTATCCAAATCTAACTGCGCTGATCGGTAGATTATACAGTTATACATGTGATCGTAAGACGCCGATAGCATAATCGAAAAAAAAAAATATTTTTTTAGGCCAAAATCAAAAGTTCAGTGTTATAACAAATTAATGATTAAACGCACGGTTTGTTCTATTAGTTCAAATCTTGGGTGTCAAAATCGAAGCATTGAAATTAAAAAAAATTTGTGGTTTAGAAATTTTGTGGAAGCGTATTGAAATCCCATAAAAATAAATCCCATGTGCACAAAATTCCAAACAAAAAATAAATCCCAAAAAGCATAATCCATAAAATGAAAATCCCATAAATTCGAAACATTTGAAAAAATACACAAAATTAATAAAGAGCAGAAATTAAAAATGTATTTATTTCAAATTAGTAGTTTGTTAGTTAGGTGGAGTACAAAATTAACGAATAAGATGAATATTGTCAGCAATATTTCTTAAATTTATATTGTAGTTACTTCGGTCTAGAAAGCCCAAAGTATTGAAATCGGGATACCATCATATTCCCGAACTGAAAAATCCCCCCAAAACAAAAATACCGAAAAATACAAAGTAAACTGGCCCATCGAAAGGGAAGACCCCAATAAATGTTTGATTATTAAAATATGAAAATAAAAGGAATCTACATAATTTCATGTTATCATTGTGCGGAAAGCAGCAATGCTAAGCGGCTTTGAGGAGTTTTTATTTTAGTAGGTATGTGAAATACAAACGTAAATATTTTTGAAATTTTTCTGACGTTTTCCTGTCACTATTGCGTAAAGGGTCCAATGCTAAGCGGCTTTACGAAGTTCTCTATTTTAGTATGTGAATTATTATTAAAAAATACAAATTTTTCAAAAATGGTTCAATCACTATGAATATTAGAATTTCAAAAAATCGTCAGGGCAGGGGTTTGGGGTGGCAGCCCCCATCCTCCAAGGTATAAAACGAATTAAAATAATATTTCAAAAATTTGCTTTTTTTAAAACTTGGTTTTTTGGGATTTTTTTTTTTTTTTTTGAGATTTTTTGTTTTGGATAACGATACCAACCCATTGAAATCCTGTCAAAAATGACGAAAAATTTGGTTGGTCCAAAACCACTTTTCTCGACGTTTTGAAAGCCCCTGAGTCTGAAAAAGCAAAAAAAAAAAAATGTCCGTTCGTCTGTCTGAACGTCTGGATGTCTGTACCCATGGTACCTCGAGAACGGCTTTCCGATTTGGATTTTTTTCGCCAATCTGTTTCTAAGGTCAAGGCGGAGATTTGAAAAGCTTTTGGAGACTGTACGTCAATAGGGTGAAATACCTGCCTGGGATTGGAACTCGGTTATTTGTTAACCGATTATGATGAAATTCGACAAGTACGATCGATGGAAATGGGATTCTACGATGATATTTGGAAGAAGTTCTGAAATATGGCCAATTAGCAAGGAACTCGGTTATTGCTTAACCGATTATGATGAAATTCGACAAGAACGAGGGAAATGGGATTCTAAAATGTTATTTGGAAGAAGTTCAGGAATATGGCCAATTAGGAAGGAACTCGGTTATTTCTTAACCGATTATTATGATCTGATCTAAAATGATATTAGGAAGAAGTTCGAAAGAAAGAATGGTCTATTAGGAATTATGATGAAATTCGACATATAGTATACGCTGGAAACCATGCTTCTTTTATAGCGATTTATCGTAAGTCAAATAGTCCGCAACATAATTAATTTTGGTTAATTCAGTTTGTATTTTCCTTAGTTCAACGATTTAGCAAAGTAACTTTCTAGTCCTAAATGATCATATTTTCATTGTACTTTAAAAAAGGGTAAAACTATAGTTCAATTTTTTTATTTTTTTTACAAAAGTCAGCGCTGCAATCATTCTGGCCCATAATGGTTTTTTAGGCCTTGATTTTGAATTTGCCTGTAAAGACACTGCTTGAAATGGAAGTGGCATATCCTAATTGTTATTGGTAGAATTACATTACTGTGGAATTTAATTAGTAGGATTTCTTTGGATTTAATTTAGGCTCCAACTCTTTAATACATACTTTCAAGGAGTTTCAAATAAGTATATTTTGTTTTGTTAGGTAATAGGGCAAAAATAATTGGAAAGGTTTTGTTACTTTTTATAATATGAACAGAGTAAAACTGACCAAACAGACTAGGACGTTTCTTGAAAATTCCATCCGGATTCCAATCTGGATTTTGCGAAAGAAGTATGTAATAAATTTGGCTTTGTACCAAAAATTAATATTCAATCGGAAATATTTACTGAGTCAAATAAAAGGAACTCATCTTCTCTGTTTGTCACGTTAAATTGGTCGTAAATATTTAGATGTTCCCAGGAATCTGGGGTTCCATTAGGAAAGTTTGAATCAATTTGCCGAATTCGTTTTATTGTTCGTTTGAGGAACTATTTCTTGAGAGTTTTGCTGCCACTGACAAAGGGGCTTCATTATAAGTAGAAGTTGCCAGTTCCTGCGGACTTTGTGTAGTTTCAATGGCAGCCTTTTTAATATTTTCGATAATACCATATGCAGCATGGTTGTGAGTGGATATTTGTTTTGAAACCACATCATTGGTATGAGTTCTAGCTTTACAACGTCTGTAGTCAAAAATATTTGTAATAAATATAGCCTTCCACAACCAGGCGGGAATTATTTTTTTCACTATTTATAAACTGCAAATTTTGAGATGATATAGTTATGATGATTAAAAGAATTTATGTATAGAAGGAGAAGTAAAGAAGAAAATGCAATTAATAAAATATTGATACAAATTAATAAATGTCAGTTGCACTGTCAGTTCTGGGGAAATGTTGCCAGTCGGACGAAAGTAAATTTAACATTTTTGGTTCAGATGGGCGAATTATTTTGTGGGGGAAACCAAACACTGAACTTGAGTAAAACATGGTTGTGGAAGTATAATGTTTGGGGAGCTTTCAGCTGAAGGGGTGAAGGACATTTGACCTTCACTGAAATCATAATGAACCGGTTTGATTATTTGGATATTTTGAAGGATAATTTGTGAACCACTGCTTAGAAAATGGAACATGGGCAAGATTTTCGCTCCGTACGTGACAATGACCCGAAGCATTCCTTAAAGTTGATCAAGGAATGTTTATGTTGCAATGTAAAGTCAACACTCCCTCATATTCCCCAGTCACCAGATCTCAACCCCATTGACAATTTATGGCATTATTTGGAGCGAAAGATCCGTGATCACCCAATTAGCGGTAAAGAACAATATAATAACCGAGTTCCTTAATATCATTTTATAATCCAATTTCCATCGTTCTTGTCGAATTTCCTTCCTATAATTGGCCGTATTCCATAACTTCTTCCAAATATCATTTTAGAATCCAATTTCCACCAATATGTCAAAATATGTTACTTCTTAGTATTACCAATTTATTACATTTTCAACGTTGCGCATAGTACGGTAATTGATCTTACCGAAATAATTTTATTAATTCGGGCGCTCGAATTTTTAAAAATAATTTCGATACTGCCTTACAATAAATTGCTTTACGATAAATTGTTTTACGATAAATTGCTTTACGATAAATTGCTTTACGATAAATTGCTTTACGATAAATTGCTTTACGGTAAACTGTTTACGATAAATTGTCCCTAAACCATTATTACTTTTATTTCGAGTTAATCGGCTGTGTACAACAAGTATAATATTGGTGCTAGAAGCACTAAACAACGCTATTTTGATTGACCAGTTGAAAAAGGTAGTTTTCCGGAACTATGCCTAATTTCTTAGGAAGAAACTCTTTAGTTTTGATTATTAGTCCATCATGGCAAACTTTATCAAATGCTTTTTTCCTTGAAGTCTGGAATAATACGCCGTCCTTTACATGCTGGATTTAATTTCGTTAGTGACATTTTTTCAAATATAGCTTTGAGATTGTGGGCAACATGCTTATTGGACGATATGATGAAATCTGCGTTTGTTATTTTCCTGACTATCATGGGGATCAAAGTTATCTTCCATTTTTGAGGAATATAACTGATCCGCATGATCGTTTTGAATATGAATGTTGTTAGTTACAAGCATTTGTTTGGCAGTTCCGTTAACATTTTTCCAACAATAAGACTACGTTTTGGTGCCTTTCTTTATCTTATGCAATTTTTAATTGTATTTTTAACTTTCTTTCACTATCTACCTGTTGTCACATGAGCAGTAAAAGCATTGGCTTTTTCTTGGTAGCCTAATCGAGTATATATGTATAGTTCTTCGGGCTATGTTGATTTAAGGATTGAGTTGGGCATAGAGTTTTGGTTTAAGTTGATTGTTGAACTGGGATCGAGTTGGATATTGAGTTAGGATTGAGGGTTGAGTTGGAAATTAACTGAGTTGAGTTCATGACACGTAGTTTTTAAGTACGGGTTGATTTGAGGATTGGGTTAGAGGTTGATTATAGATTGAGTTGGAGGTACAGCAAGGGATTAAAGAGTTCAGTTAGAGATTGATTTGGGAGTTGAATTGACCGTTAGATTGAGTTTTAAGATGAGTTCACGTATGCTATGCATCTAATTTTCCAAACCGAAGCTCTGATCACCTCGTGTGGTTTCAGCCATTTTTATATTACGGTTGTATTAAACATATTTAATTTATTTTGTTTGCGAACTTGCCATCCTGCGAACTAATTAAGACATTTTTAGCCAACAACCTTAAAAAGCTTCGACAAGTCGTACGGCAATATTTTCTTCGTGCCATAAACACAACGAACAAACGCATCGCGAAGCGAAATGCATCTTTTATAAAGGCATCAAAATTATTCTTTGTAGTGGAGGTTCCACCAGAACACAATGAATTTTTATTTTTTCCAGTTTTAATAATATTTCTCACCCTCTATGATTATCCCAACCCCGGAAAAAAAAGAGAATTAACTGATGCATTTTTAACTTCAAGAATAAGCTGATGAATGTACTGCATACTCTGTATATAAAACTTGTGCGGATACGCATCGTGAATCCTTTTGTCATAGAAAATCATAATAGATATCTCATTTGACTAAAAACACAAAAAAAAAAAAAAAATTCCATTCAAATGTTATCGGTGTATTGCATATATATTTGTATTACGCATTCTAAAATCATTGCCTTATAAAATACACAATACAACGATAACATTGGAATTATCAGAAGTTTTGTTTTTTTCCTTTAGTTATAATGAAATGTGAAATCTAGTATGAATGTCTAGGCTCTTGTAATAATTTTCGATCTAGTTAGTTAAAAAATGGAAAATTGGATGAATTTTTAAAAGATGGACCGTTCTATTCAATTTGGTGTGGTTCGATTCCAATACATATTTGTTTACAAGCTAGAAAAATTGTCAAAATTTGGAAATTCGTTAATTTTTTTATTTGAATTTTTATCAAATATCTCGTTGGAACTTTTATAAAGAATATCAAATTCCATTCCGCGGGACTGGAATTTTTCCGGTTGAGTTACTTACTAGCCTCGATTAATCTTTATACCTTAATATGTGATTTTGCAACCTGGCCGCTGAATTACAATTAGAACACAAATTACTGTAAAGAAAAGTATAAGTGATACAAATACCTTATGAATGCAAAATTAAATCTCTCTTATGTTTAATTATTCTTGAACTTAAAACATTTATGTAAATATTTCTATTCTGTCAGTAAAATAACGTGATTAATTGCATTATTTTAATCTGTCATGTACCCAAACTATCTCGTTTGCATGTGTTATTGATTACCTAATTAGTTCGTTTTTAGACGATAAGATGCAAAGTTTTGATATTCATGAGGTCAACAAACAAACAAAAATTTGTATCTTTACATTTATAAATTTTCTTCTTATAACTTTGTTTTGTTCAGTGTAATTGTACTACACCAATACTATTCACACGCACTATTATATATAAAATATGCGACAATTACTTCTCTCGATAATTTTGAACACTTTATAACACGCGCATTTTTATATCCTTATCAGTCATTCATTCATTCAATAATAACACCAATTGATACAACTATTTATTTATAATTAATACTAAATACGTTTTAGTTTTAAACACTACCGCTCTGTACCGCACAAATACGAGTTTAAATAAAATAAAAATACTTTGTGCAGTGTATATCGTATACGAACAGCGCGTATTAACAACAAATTGAATAACTTTCACCTTACAAACAAAATGTATTTGTTCATTGGTCTGCGAGTATCATTTTTTATATATGTACATACATACGAGTATGTTCACTTTTCAAGATTTTGCCAATGTCCAACATCATATGATTTCGTTAAACCGCGAGAAGATGCAAATTATGTTTTCTTTGATGACGAGTAGTTAATCATTTTAAAAAATAACATTTTTTATTTATTAAGTTGAAATATTTTATATTTATTTCCCACTACTGTCATATAGCCATAATATTTGGCATATGTTTGTATATAAGGCACCAAACAATAATACAATTATGTACACAATTTAATTTAATTTTTACTATAAATAATTACTTTCGTGTAATTGTATGCAATAAAATACAATAATATAATTTGTTTGGAGTATTTCGATATAGTCTGTACGGTTAAAGTACTGTGCATTCATTGTAATGTATATCCAAGTGAATTTAAAAAGAACTAGCTTATCGATCGGATATTTGTAGGGAAGTTCGGTTGCATGCCTTTTTGTTATAGGCCGCACATTTCGAGATTTGCCCTTGCACAAAGCAACCTAGATTATACAAGGCCTTAATCTACTAAAAAACGAAGCTTTTATAAGGGAATTAGAAACGAGGAAAAAACCAAAATTTCCATAGTAAAACACAAAAAGCATACGGGAAATCATTTTTTTCCTAAGACAAATTTGTAAATGAAAAGGTTGCAAATTCTTAATTATGATTTCTGAAATATTTTCATAAATGTTTGAATTTCAACATACATATATGAATATCGTGTAAGCAAATCATTTTCATTTTCTTGTAACAATTGGTTTATTTAAACCAAAATATAAAAAAAGTTCATAATAACAGCATTCTGGTCAAATTAAAAAGAAAAGCTTACTACAAATCGTGTGCATTAAGTCAATATACATTACATAGATGGCAGTGAGGGCAGTAAAAATTTTGAAAATCGTACCGTAAAGTGCCACCTATAATACCGGGTATTGTAACTGGAAAATTAGATTTTTTCTATATAATAAAAATATCTATTAGTATACCCGGTACATAATATGGATTTTAATACCCGAGTAAACAAATGAGTTTGGTATTATTTTCTATTGAAAAGTATATGTAAGTAGGTAGGAATAGGCAGGTGCCTACTATAAGTAGGTAAGTTTTATGGTGCAGATAAAGATCACCTCATCACCTACGATGAAATCTCTATACATCAAAATTCATTTTATTATTTTAACATTTTTTTGGTAAATGATTATGGCCGTGACTCTACACCAACACATTAAGTGGTTGTAGAAAACTAGCAGTTTTTGACGAAACTATTACCATCGCTGAATTTAAACATTTCGTGATTGTCTCCGATATGTGTGATCCGTATGAATCTAGCAGCAATAGAGCTTTTTGGCATACGAAATATTTGCCATGTTGTTTGAAGCGCAAATTAAGCCACATTTTTATAATGAGCTCGATTATTGGGCCCCCTTTGATAGACTATAACCTCGATATTTTCTGGCGCGTCAATTTTTGGAACCTGTTTTAATTCTTTGAAAAAATTGCATAACGTTTCCAGTATTTGTGTTTAATCCTTCCACTGATTTTTGGCATTTAAAGTGTAAGGTGCGAGAATGAGCGCTAACTTTAGGCATCATGTTGAATAAAACAAACATGATGTTTTCAGAATGCCTTCGATTTATCGAAAAATTCATTGCAACGTGATAGATCGAATGTTGCTACATGAATTAAAAAAGGTGAATTAAAAATGGTGATTTTGTATGAATTTGTATGAACACCTGTTACCTTCTTTAATTCATTTTTTTCTGAAATAAAAAAGGTATTCCTTTTTCATACAAAATTCGCCTTTTTTATTTCATTAATGAACACCTTTTTTAATTCAGCCTTATTTAATTCGGTACCCATCGAATGTCATCTTTTCCATCAGTAAATTTTGAATGCCAACATGTTGCGGGACCTGAAAGCGTCCAATGACACATATCAAAGTAACATGGCGTTTCATCCATGTTGAAAATTTTGGTTGCATCTAACCACAGATAAGAATATCAGATGAACCAAGCCCGAATAATTTTGCGGTTTTTTGAACTGGAACCCAATATTAAATGTGGCTGTAATATTTTATCTTGAACTCAAAATAATACAAAAATGATTTAAATAACACCATCTATCGTAAATAAATATAAATAGTTTTGAACAAATATTTACTATTATTGAACATATTTATTTGTTATATTAAATTTTAAAGTCAAATTAATAAAGCAAAACTTGTTGTTGTAATTTTTTACAATAAAAATAGGCAAAATCACCTAAAAATAATAAGCTTATTAAAATTTGCCTCTACTAACTGTCTTTCTTCTAGTAAAGGTTAGAAGGAAGCTCAGTAAAAATAATTTAAATTGGTTTGAGTTTCAGGTTTTGGGTTCCAGAATGAATTGCCAAAAATTTGTTCGGCTTCAAACATATGAAATATTTTTCAACCTTTTAATTTTTCTCTGCTGGTGAACTATCGTCCTCCTGACCTTGGTGCCTGATTTTTATGGCAGATATCTGATTTCGTCTTTATACCTCACTGATCCAATTATTACTTGTACAAAAATGGAATATGGGACTATCTCTAATAATTTCGCTATTAATTTCGCTTGGCTTCTGAAAGCTATATAATTAACTGGTACTTTAGCTTGGTGTTGAATTTTAAACCAGCTAACTATTTGATTTTTAATCTCAGAATAATAACTTTTCATCCAGCTCCTTTAATCTGATAGTCAGTTATTGGATTTGACAACAGTTTGGGATTCACTTAATTTTGATTTGCATTCTTCTCTCCTTTACCTACATTTTATAATTATGCATGATACAATTTCTATCTCCGTGCAATTACAAGAAATAAATCTAAGTAGCGGAGTATTGTATACGGTCAGCTGGCGTATGATAATATTAAACATCGTTGAGCTCCCCAACTTCATATCATGGGGATAAAGTTGAATAATTTAATTCCGACCATGACAGACTTCGTGCATTTATAATGATGAAACCAAGAAGTTTCAAACAGCAATTACAAGAGATAAACCTAAGTAGCGGAGTATACAGTCAGCTGGCGTCGGATAATATCAAACATCTTTGAGCTCCCCAACTTCATATCATGGGGATAAAGTTGAATAATTTAGAACCCTCCCGGGTTCGATTCCCGGCGGATGATGAAAAAATCACGGCTGGTTAAGGGTAGGATCAATGAATTAATCGCTCATTATCCGTTAACAAAAATGATTACGAAACTTCAAAAAATGAAGCGGCTAAATCCCTCTATGGGATGTAGCGCCAGCAAAAAAAAAAAATCTAAATTTTGGAATTTATTCGTCATTTCATTAATCGTTCAGAATTATATAAACATAAACAGCCCCAAATCGCTCTTTAAATGTGGCACTACCTAGCCGCAATATAAACGAGCTATGAAGCTTACTTTCGGGTACACGTCAATAATCAAAAGTTGTCATTTTCTATCCAAAAATTTAATACACAAGTCGGACAGCATAATAAAAAATTTATTTTGAATGTAGGCGAATATTTTTCAAATAAATGTTAAATATTAGTACTAAAAAATATACATCACAGGTTTCGGATACACTCTTAGACTGTGTCCGAAGCCCATGATTAATATTTTTTAGTACAAATGTTTGACATTTATTTCAAAAACATTCTCCTACATTCACAATTTTTTATTATGCTGTCCGAATAGTGTAATAATTTTTTGGTATATTTCTCCGCCTCACATTTTGGTTGCTTCATTTTAATTAAAGTAATCTAGCAATTTTGGAGAAAAGGATAGTTGTTTGGACAAAAAATGTCATGGATGGAATATTTGTTAAGACATAATTACGCCAATTAAGTTAAATCGGTACAGTACGTCAATCACAGCTAGTACTATACATATATCAAACAATGAATTTGAGTGTGTGCGGTTTTTTCAAATAAATGTCAAAGATTAGTACTAAAAAATATTTATCATAGGTTTCGGACATAGTCATGTCATACTCACATGAATAGCGCAAACTCTAAATTTAGACAATGTGATATTCTGTAAGAAAATAAGACCGAGTAATTTTACGATCCGAAAGATCTCAGCATCAAGAGATGCGATCAGGGCGATTACGGGCTCTAAAGCATAGAATTACAAAAAAAAAAAAAACGTTAACTAAAACTTACTTTTGAATATGTTCGACAAAATCCACAGTTAAAATGGTGTTGACTATAGCATTGACCAGTCAGTCTTTAAGAAATTTAAGTAAGAATGCGACCATAGGAAAATGCATGTTACTGACCAGCGAAACTTTAAGAACTTTTCGTTCAGTTTCGTTAAATTTGAATTGTCATTTAACAATCTTTAACAAGAGCGAAAACTATCGCCCAAACTGAAGGAAGAAACGTCAATGTATTCAGTTTTGTGATATTTGTGAATTAATATTATGTATTTATGTTTTATTAATTAAAATAATAATTTAAATGCATTTTAAACAACATGTACATAGAATATTATGTAGTGTAATATGTATTAAAAATAATAAAATACAATTATTTTGAATTTTTTTTGTCAAATCATGTTAAAGATTCGCTGGGCGATCTGTCAAAATTTCCGTAATAATACACTTTCGTTAGATTCTGTAAGGTTTTATTACGGATTCTTAAAGACTGACTGGTCAATGCTTAAAACAGACGAGATTTAATCATCAATTTAACGAAAACAATCTTAATGAATTCGAAATCCATCAAAATTGAGAGAACTGTATAAAAAAATTTAAAATGATAAAAATGTTAGCTAGATATTTTATAAACAATAGGGCTCTACACACAAATTTTAGAGCATTTTATTTCTCGAAATTTAGAAGCGTTTTTCATTACAGAATACCAATTGACTCTAATTAGAATTTTGCTATTTTGGTTATAAATTTTAACCACGGGTATTTATATTTATTTATTTCTCAAAATATACATAATAAAGCCAAAAAAAAATGTAAAATAATATTATACCAAGGTCACATAATATCAAGTCTAGTATGACCTGATTCAAAATTTAAAAAATAACTTAAAATTAACATTTAATTATAATAAAAAATGTGATAGAAAATAAGAATGTCAATAACTTGGAAAAAACACTTATAGATTATCATATAAAACAAATAAACTTAAAGATCTTGAAAATATAATTTCTTGAAATTTGCACAACCTGTCTTAATTTGACGGAGTAAGTTATTCCAGTAACCAACTCTACCGACAAATGATAAAATAAATTTGTTAAATTTTTTCAGCGGTATGATTAAATTTGATAAAATCAGTTTATCAAATAAACAAAAAGGAATGTGGTTATCGCTTAAGGCGCGAAATGTTAAACAATTTCTAAAAGACCGTCCAACAACACTTGTTAAAAACAATGAAATGTGATCATATTTACGGAGACGAGGAAGGTACTTAACTCCTGTTTTAAATGTGTTGTTCAAATTATCCAAGCTGTAATCACAAAGTACTATATCGCTACATGAAAAAAAGGGAAACGCATAAGTCAATAACAATTTTCGCCTAAGGCCAGTGAAGCAAAATCGGTAGTAGTCCGATAAACTCCGAATTTTCATATAACTCACCATATCCGATTTATAGATTTGCTGTTACAACCAATTTTATTAATTACCATTTAAATTTTATTTTGAAGTAATTTAGACCCAAACAAACGGTTTAAATAGAAAGCTTTTTTCGGTACGAATCTAAGATGTAATCTTGTTACATATTTGGATGAAAGTCTTCTTTCTAATTACCATATACATACTTAACAAATATGTATATAGGTACTATTGCTGAATAGTACTATAAAACATATTTAATATACGTGCACTGTACCCAAGAGTCTGCACACACCCAATTGTACTTTATATCCGCGGCCTCGGATAGGAATTAACACACCGGTGATTCAATGCCGATTGGTTCCTGCGGCCTCGGATAGAAATAATTAACACACCACACCGGTGATTCAATGCCGATTGGCTTCTTTTATACTCGTGGTTTCTTTTTTTAATTTAAAGAGTTGGATTCTGAATTTTTTTATTTCTTTTAGTTGTTTTACTTTTTATTTTAATTCCCAAAACTGCTTGTACACGGTTGTGTCCTTGCTTGCACCATTTGTGTCCTTTGGAAAACATTCGTATTCGAAAAGACAAATCTTTATTTTATATAATGCAATTTTTGTCTTTTCGAGTGCACTGCGTTTAGGGAAAACAATTCGCGTCTTCACAATTTTTCCTGAGCTTAAGCTCAGTATGCAGCTAAGATAAATTTTCCATAGAAATTTATTTATTTATTTATTTATTTAAACCTACAGTAAAGTACAATCGGTAATAAGAAATTATAATGCAATACAAAAATATTAATAATAGGTACGTTAATGGTACAAAAAATATTAATTATCAATGGCAAAAAATTTAAATAACTCATTTCTAAACGAATTTCTTGACATATTAAAATCAAAAATTTCAAAAACATAGTTAAAAATTTGCGACATTCTCAAGACTGGTTCAGAAAGTGCGTAGTTTGTCGTAACAGAATCAATGTGTAAGAAACCGTCTCGTCGCCGCAAACAACGCGTAGGAGCGTAAAAATTGAAACGCGTAAGTATTTCATCACAATCAATTCGTGAGGTCAAAACATCGCGCACAAAGATAGCTGATGCTATGTCTCTTCGGTGATTTAATCGTTGTAATTTTAATAAATTACAGCGATCTTTATAAGGCAGAAGAACATAGTTATTCACTCTATCAGAAGGTAGACCACGAAGAGCATACAGTACAAATTGCTTTTGAACACTTTCAATTCTATCTGAATGACACTTATAAAATGGTGACCAGATCTGAGAAGCGAATTCAAGAATAGACCGAACAAAGGACACATATAAAGATTTTAGTGTAAGCGGGTCACAAAAGTCTTTACAATTACGCCTAATGAAGCCTAACATAATGTAAGCCTTAGCAATAATAGAATCAATATGTTTTGTAAAGGAAAGATCAGAAGAGAAAATTATACCCAAGTCAGACATGAACTCAACTCTGTCAACCACCATATTATAAAGAAAATACTGCTGAAGAATAGGTGATCGCTTTCTAAAAAAAGAGATAACCTTACATTTGGCCACATTCAACAACAATTTGTTGTTAAACGACCAACTGCAAAAAGTGTTCAAATCACTTTGTAACTTTAAACAATCAGAAATTGAAGAAATCGGAGCGAATATTTTCATATCATCTGCGTAAAGAAGGCAATGTGCAAATTCAAAACACTCCACAACATCATTAATAAATAATGAAAACAGAAGTGAACCAATGTGACTACCTTGCGGTACTCCAGAAGTTACACGAAATAAATGAGAAGCAGAATCATTAATCTTAACGTATTGTGACCGGCCAAACAGATAAGATTCCAACCATTTGATAGGGATGAACTCACAATTTAGTTTCTCTAGCTTATAGATAAGAATTGAATGATCAATTTTATCAAAAGCTTTTGAAAAGTCAGTGTAAACTACATCTACTTGTTGCCGGCCCTCGATTCTGCTGTATAAATGTCCACAAAATGCAGTCAAATTGGTAATTGTAGATCTTCCCGGATAAAACCCATGTTGTGCAGGCAAAATAAGAGATTTCACATGAAAAAACAAAAATTTCTGCACCATGGCTTCGAAAAGTTTGGGAATAGCAGAAAGAATAGCAATTCCTCGATAGTTGCTAATTTCACATCTTTTGCCAGATTTAAAAAACGGACGAATGAAGGATATTTTCCAGGGATCAGGAAAAATCCCAGTCCGAAGGCTTTCATTAAAGATGTGGGTAAGCGGAACAGCTAAACTTTCTGCACAATTTTTTATGAGGATGGGTGGAATACCATCATGACCAGCCCCCTTACTTACATCAAGAAGAGACAAGCAATCATAAACCTCCGTTTCAGTGAATTTTAATAAATTGTAATCAGTACGATTACAAGCTAATGAAGACGTGTTATGTAATGGAAATGATATCGCGGATGGTTCGTACACGGACTCAAAATATTTGGCGAATAGATTGCAGATATCAGGGAGTTGACTCGCCAATGAATTCTGATAAATCATCGGTGAAGGAAACCCAACTGCTTTCCTTTTACCATTGAGGAAATTCCAGAATTTTCTTGGATTGGACGTTAAGTCCACTTCAATCTGCAAAATATAGTTATTATATAGGAACCAATTTAAAATTGTAAATTCTTTTCGAGCTGCATCGAATCTAGAATAAAACTCAGCCCCATGTAGCCTATATAATGAATGAAATTTGTTACGCCGTTTTTCCAGGCGCAATAGTTTCCTATTGTACCATGGTTCACGAAACCGAGGTTCATTTTTAACTAAAGGGACATACCTTTCAACACCAGTCTTGAATAGTTCATTGAACAAAGAAACGGCTTCGTTCAAGTTTTTCCCACGCCTAAGGAACTCCCAATCAGAGTTGACAAGAAATTCGTTTAAAGAAATGTAGTCAGCATGTCTAAAATCAAAATGAAAAGAGTTATCAAGGGAAAAATTAGTATTGCATTTTTCATGAAAAATATTTATCATTATTGGAGTATGGTAGACACTCCCACATCCAGTAAAATCCTCACATGAAGAAATATCCGAATACATAACATCAGATGAAAATACTAAATCCAATAGTTTTCCTCGATTGTTGCTTATTTGGTTCAATTGCTTGGTTGCTATACTCGCAAAATAATCGGTGATGGCTAATGCTTTTTGATCGTTAGAAGAGGGCGTGAGAACACCATCAACGTCAAACCAAACAATGTCTGGAAGATTGAAATCACCAATGATCATGAGTTGTTCATCAATATGCACGGCAGACATTACTGAATTGAAAAAATCAATAAATTCCAGATAAACTTCTAAATTTGATCCACAGGGCACATAAACAGCGACCACGAAGATAAAAGAAATATCGGCTTTAATACGTACAGCCATAATATCGTATACCGGATGACACGCTATAACTTCACTCGAAAGTAAATTTTTCACAGCGATCAACACACCTCCTCCTTTAAGGCTGGTATCAAAATCATGCCTGTCTTTTCTATAGACCACGTAATCTGATGGAAAGTATTCTTCTGAATTGAAATTTTT
Source organism: Tipula helvola (assembly GCA_963556165.1). Taxonomy (NCBI): domain Eukaryota; kingdom Metazoa; phylum Arthropoda; class Insecta; order Diptera; family Tipulidae; genus Tipula; species Tipula helvola. The sequence goes on along the minus strand of OY744483.1, from coordinate 93,999,607 downwards.
TGTAAGCCATGTTTCACAAATAACTATAACATCATAATCGTTGTCGAGGACACCCAAAAGAAACAATTTAGATTTCCCTCGAATACTGGATGCATTATGGTAATAAATAGAGGTTACTGTAGTTAGTTTTGAACATATGGGCCGAATCATCCTCTTATTTAAAACAACATCCCTTAAACTCTGGGAGTCTCGACTTCTACAGTTGGGTTGCGAAATTTGACGTTTGAGGCAACTGCTTTGTGAAAAACCACATTGTTTGCAGTGTCAAGTTTTTTAAATATTAAGCTTATATTCTCCTTATTCGTGTCAATCTCCTTCTGCAAACACTTCACCATATCCTGATCCGCAATATTAATTTGCTTATCAATTGGAATATTCCAGTTAGAATTAGGTGTAAACATTTTTAAAAAAATTTTGTTTTTCATCAGGTCTCTACAGTCATTGCAGAACCACATTATGTTGGCGCATTTCAGTGTGGCATTAAATGACGTTCGATCCACTTCTGCACAACCATAATGGTACGCTCTGTTGCAAAAGCCAGAGCACCCGATTTTCTCCTTTAAAGTGGAAAAATCTGCATCACACTTGCCACAGTTCATTATTATGAATAAAAGAACAAAACAAGGAAAAACACAACACTAACGAAAAGTAACGAAAACACAAAACAAGAACACAAATAACAATAAATGTACGTATAATGTATATGTATAATATGTATATATCAAAACACCCAATCACTATATATCACACTATAAAATCAATATACAATTAAAATTATTTTATTATTGTGGAAAAAATTATTTTTGAAAACAATTTGCACGTCACTTCTATTCGCGATGAAAACTCAAATAGAGTTAAAATTTAGCTAGCTAAATAAAATAATTTTTTTTAGCTGACAATTTCTCTGAGCGGTATGCACATTTGCGTGAAAAATTTGAAAAAATATCAGTTGTTTCATTTAAATCTAGATTTCCCCACTATAAATTCTCCAAACATTTTATCCGCAATTTATCTCACAAGGACAATAATTTGAAGATAAATTTTGACGGTTTTGAATTTTGATTCATTTTTTAATCGAAGTAGTCACGAAGTAAAATTAATTTATAGAAGACAGAAGTCAAAATGGCCCACCAACATATACGAAGTCAAGTATTTAGAGGTTTATTTGGACAGAAATTTCATTTAAAAACAAACGAATAAAAGTCAAACAAAATCAACTCCAGATCAGAAGGTTGCGTGTTCAAATCACGTCGGGGTCACCAATTATAACACTGGGAGTTATGGGGTTAAAATCCCACTGCGTATTCCAGTGTTAAAATAAATAATTTGTACACGAACACTTTTCGTAGGTTTTAAAGTTTATATAATATTTAAAAGATAATATTTATTATAAAAGGTAATTTTTATTATAATATTTAAAAGAATCAACAATTTTAATTTTAATTATAATTTTTCACCACCAAAAAAAAGAATTTTTAAGTTAAGTCAAAAAAAGCGTGTACTCTCAATGAAAAGAATGCCACGTAATTAATTTTTTTTTTCGGCGTAAGTATTTATTTTTTCTTTTTGTGATGAAATAAAATTATTTGGTGTTGACATACGAACAATCGTTATGTCAAATTCGCCGAGCTATTTAACGCGAGATGGAAATGGAAAATCATCAATTATCAATGAAAATGAGATGGAGTAAATATCACAAAGTATAATTTAATGTTCCATTATATTTGTGTCCATACTATTTTCGCTAGATGGAAAAATGAAAACGTGTCACGCAAAGAGAGATCTTATGCGTAAACCCAATGTGTATGTGGTGGCAAACGTATATCAATTTATATAAATGAATGCGTGAGTCGCTACAATTCTTTCGGCTTTTTATAGAGGCAATATATTAACAATAATGGCATTCACACTGAGAAAAAAAGACACTTTAAATTGAAATGAGTAGCATTTTATTATTAAGTGCATGTTAAAATTATAGCGAAAGATTTAAATTCATTTAAATTCATCCAAAATCAGGCTGAATTGAAAAGAAAAATATTGTTTTAATCTGTTACAACTTAAAATTTAAATTGTAGTAAATTGTTAAAATAACATACAATTTTAAGTGCTTATAAAATGTACGATCAAAAGTAAAATCCATTGGAAATAGTTAATTTAATGTAAGGATCTAATAAAAATTACTGTTTACAAATTAATTTAAAAGTCGTCGCAACTGTGAATTTAATTGTACCTACAAAAATGTACCTATTGAATTAACATGACTTTGATATTTGCAAAATAAATGGTTAACATATGAAAATAAACCTTCTCTAAATGAAAAACCAAATTTTACTGTTAAATAAAAAACAAAGAAATTCTTATTAGATAAATCATCTGATGAAGGATAAAATTCATCATAGGCCATATTATTTACACCTGTGTAATATTTATTTTTTATTCCATTCGGATTTCCCGTTATTTTACAATGCGTTTTTCAGTCTGATTTAGAAGTGCTTGTTGATGGAAGTATTTAAGTGCTGCGGGTTATTATATATTTTAATTATTATATCAGTTCTAGTATTTTAATGTATAATGTATAATAATAATAATCAAGAACATTTTGAAAATTCACTTGATTGTCAATTAGATGACGATAATATAGTGGTTTTAAACCAAACGTGTGATTCAAATAACCAGCAATATATTTCAATTGATAACCTCAATAGTGAAAGTGCTACCATTATTTTTAATCCAATGGATGAACAAGATAAAAATGAACTGAAAACGTGGTGCACAATTTGGAAGCAAAACGATACTGTTTTCAATATTCTTTATGGTGGGGTTTCAAAAAATAAACATAATAAATATATTCTCTATTCTTTTTTTATTTTCTTTTGTTTAGAATCAGGTTTAACTATTGAACACTTAAAAATAATTAATTATGTAGAATTAAAAGAATTATTTGCAAATCAACCGATTGGACTTAGAATTTTGTTTCGTTCGCAATTAGAAAAATGGCGTTTGGATAATTTAAGAATAGAAGTCAAATCTCTCTTATATGCATGACATTATTATGTTAAACCATATTTTTTTCGTTTATTTCGTTTAGGGATGTGATGCTCTTACATATGGGACATGCAGCCATGATACAATTTCAATGAATTCCGTTATAGAAAAATGGATGGAAAACAATAAACAGTTTGAAAATTGTACAGCAAAGGTTGGATCTTTTGAATCATATAACGACAGGCCGACTGTTTTAAAAAACATTCTAGAACAAACTAGTACTGGAAGAAAACTACTCGAAATGAAATCTGAACCGCTTCCTGAATTTTATAAAAAAAAATTAACGGAACTTATTGTGCAGGAATTTTCTGATTATAGCAGAAGGATGACCGTTAAAGATGTTGCTGAATATAATCAACAAATATTTGAAATTTTCAAGAAAGAACCACAAGTAAGTAAAAACGTACATAAATATTTCTAAATTCATATATAAAATTATGTCATTGAATTAAAAAATTAGAAATATTATTTCATCCCTGCAAGCAAAGGAAAAAATCCTAAAGGATAATTGTATGATCGGGCTTCTAATATGGCGCAATTATTAAGAGCAAAAGGAGTTTTGAACACAAAAACGATAACAAAACATAAAGAATAAGAACCAGAAATAGGTAAAATAAGAAGTTTCAACAAGTTACGAATATATTTTAATTGCTTTTAATTTTATTGAAGTGTGCGATGTTACTGAAACAAGTGATTGTCAAAATTCAATTATTTGGTTGAAGCATAACAATGAACCATGGAATTCAGTATTAGAACACTGGAGTAAAACAATAAATTTCAGAAAAATTAAAATTCATTGTAAAGATACGACAACCGCTGATATTATAAAAGTGTTTCCACAGTTCGGCCATTCATTGGGTCATACTTTGGTACTTTAATTTTAGAAAAATTTTCTTGCTAAATCACATAAACATCTTTGTTTTATTCGCAGGTAAATTTCGATTTTTGTGATATTTTTCCTGGTAAAGAAGATAGCTTATTTAAGAAATGGGACTGTTTCCAAAGAAAATTTTTAGTGATTGCAAAAAATACAGTAAAAGATAAATATAATCTAACTCTTTTAAGAAAACTTGATAATCTAACCAACGAAAGTAAGTAAAGGTATTTAGATTATTTAAAATAGTTTTATTTTAAAATTATGTTTATAGATTCCAGAGACTGCGTTCTATTTTTAATGTTACATGCCATTTTGAAGCCAACAAAAATAGCATCAATCGTAAACGACTAGAGGAGAATTATTCAACCATCAATCAGTGACAGCCAAGCATCATGTATTGCACATATTACATCTTTAAATGATTTATCTCATAAAGAAGAAATATTGAAAAACAAAATGATAAGCAACGGCCTTAAACTGCAGCCCATTATCTTTGTAGAAGGTACAGAATTGACTAATTTATCAAATTTTTATGTTAAGTTTGACGCGTATACTTATAAGTTTGATTCATTTCTTAAAAGTTTAGATGTTTGTTTCAAAATATATCATGTCCTTAATTTAGAATACCCGAAACAAAGCCAAATGGTTTGGGTTTTTATTCAGAAATATTTTTTTGAAATTACAACTGCATATGAACAGCAGAATTCCAATATTTCTAATTTAATTTCCAGTCTTACCTCATAATCATGTTTTATTGTTATATTTGCAAATCAAATTATTTTTCTACCAACATTTTGATACAACATTTATTAAAAGATCATTCTTTAACTCGATGTAGTCGTTTTCAGTGCATGCAAGGTAATTGTGTTCAAATTTTTCAATCAAGCTATTCATTTCAACGTCATTTAAACAATATACATTCAAATGAATCACCAAGTCGTGTGCAGTACAACACAAACAAAAAAGAAAACCTTATTTCAAAACATTTTCCAGATTCCGCGCAGTCAATTGAAACATCTACTTGTAGCTCTAGGTATGTACAAAATTCAACAGCAATAGAACAATTTTCTTTAAATAATGCCTTGCAATTCATTCTTAACCTTCATAATCAGAATAATATTAATCGTCAAAACATTCTTGATATACAAAATAGTGTAGCACATGATATTCTAGATCCACTAATCAGCTCATTGAAAACTAAAATACTTCCCTTGGTTAATAATTCTGAAAATATTCAAACAATTAAAGATATAATTGACAATTTAACAAACCCATTTGAACAAATAAACACGGAGTATAAATTGTTTAAGAAGCTTACTGAACTTGATTTATTTAGAAGTCCAAAAAGTTTTACCATAAATAATGAATTAGCTGAAATTATTTTAAACCATACTCCTGTGCTAGCACCTACCAATGATTGTGGCATAGTTATGCCCTTAGACTATCAATTCAAAAAATATTTTGAAAGTCAAAATATTTTAGGTGAAACTTTACATTACCAAGAAAATTTAAGTCAAATTGCTGATGGATTCTATAAAAACATAATAAATGGAGTTGTGTGGAAATCAAAAAAGGCGATATTTTCTGATAAAACATTAATACCATTTAGATTATATTTTGATGATTTCGAAATAAATAACCCTCTAGGGTCTCATTCAGGGGTTCATTCTATTGGCGCTATATATTACCAATTCCCAACCATTCCTCCTCATCATTTATCAAAATTAAACAATATTTTTTTTAGCTGCAATGTTCAAGACTAAAGACAAAAGATATCATGGAAATGGAAAAGTTTTTTACCCCTTAATACAACAAATAATAAGTTTGCAGGAAAATGGAATAATACTTACCACAAAAAATGGCCAATTTAAAGTACATTTTATTTTATGTCAAATTCTTGGGGATAATTTAGGCTTAAATAATATATTGGGTTATAAAGATAGTTTTAATTCTAACCATTATTGTCGGAATTGTGTTAGATCGAAAATTCAAACGCAAACTGATTTTAAAGAATATCCTAGTTCCATGAGGTCGAGAAATCTTTATTCCGATGATGTACAAACCAAGAACCATGGGATAAAAGAATACTCTATTTTTAACGATATACCTCATTTCCATGTTCTCGATAATTTTTCGTTTGATATCATGCACGATTTATTCGAGGGGGTGTGCAAATATGATATATGTCATATACTTCGCTACTATATTTTAGAAGAAAAGATTATTTCTTTAGATACTTTAAATTATCGTAAACAAATGTTTAACTATGGGGAGTTAGAAATTGGCAACTTATCTCCTCCCTTACAAATCCAACACATTAAGAGTGGAAAATTAAGATTAAGCGCTAGAGAAATGATGATATTTATAATTTATTTTCCATTATTAATTGGCGATTTGATTGACAAAAATCAAATTGTTTGGTCATTCTTCCTTTCGCTTCTAAACATAGTCGATATTGTTTTATTGCATGAATTGAATGATAATTTATTAGTAAAGCTTGATAAATTAGTGGCTAAGCATAATAAACTATATCATCAAATATTTAAAGACCCGTTGAAGCCAAAACATCACTTTCTTGTTCATTATGCTACTGCTATGAAGATGTGTGGACCTGTGAGACAAATGTGGGGCTTTCGCTTAGAAGCTCAACATAAAGAATATAAAGTATATGCTCATGCTATCACATCTCGTTTAAATATACCCAAAACTCTTGCTATTAAAGCTTCACTTAAATTTTCGAAATCGTTATTAGCTCAAGATTTTTTTTGCGAAAATATTTCTATAAAACGTTCTGAAATTAGTAATCTTTCTCAAAATGAATTTATATCTAATTTAATGCAACCATTTAAATTAAATTTATCACAAATTTTAACATCAAAACAAATTGAATTTAAAGGCAAAAAATTTAAAGAAGGATTTTTTGTTTCGACCCCTTACGTCGATGGTAATAAAGGAGACATTTTTGAAATAAAACATATTTTAATTGAAAATGAACATAACATTTATTTTATTTTAAATAGATTTAATATTTTATATTTTGATGATAAACTATTATCACATATTGTTGCTAGTAGTGGCATTCATTTAGTCAAACATATCAGTGAATTAAAACCCATTCCATTTCATATTTATTTTTTAAATGATGGTAGAAGAGCTGCCAGAATTACTTATTTATAGTTTTATACTAATGTTACTGTTTAGTATAATTATTATTTTATTATTATATTAAGGATTTTTTATATTTAAAATATATTATAACATTTTATATATACAGTTCTAATATTATATAACCAAAAATTAATTATTTATTTAAATTTAATTGTTATGAATTATTCAGTTTATGTTTTTTATTATGTACAATTTAAGAAATATTAAATGTTAATAAATAAATAAAATATGATAACCCAAGTAACAAAATAGGTGGTTTAAGTAAAAATCTGCTAATCTACACTGTTACTTGGGAATGCAACACTAAATATGTATTTTTATTTAATGTGTCTCTGCTAAACGAAACTAAAAATTTATGAATTGGTAAACGACGCAAACGAAATTAATATGGCCACCACATAAAAATAATGTGATCTTACAATATGAAATTAAACTGGCCTATGTGAAGATAAAGTTATTCACTGTTAAATCATCAGTCAGCATTAACGTTAAATCAAGATACCTCTCAGTTTAATTTAATATGTAAGTAAAATTGCAAATATAAAAATAAAAGTTTTACATTTAAAAACAAAGTGATATTTCGATTACTTTTCACATGCTGATAACGTTATTTTCACTATATATATATTCTCCCACGTTAAATCCAAAGTTTGAACTGACGAATTTAAATGTATTTTGGGGATAGTTTTTATAAATGTCTCACGTGAATTTGACAACTTTAAGAATATTATAATAATCTGGAGGCCCTTTTGGTGTAAAATAACCTGAAATATAGTGAATTTACGGTGAATTTTAAATGGTCTTAATATGTTTTTTTTCTCAGTGCACAACATTTTTCGGCTTGTTAATCAGAAAAAACGAAGACGCCAGTCATTTATAATATATCTACCAAAAAAGTAGAAATATCAAAATCCCCCCCCCCTTACTTTAACCCGAGAGTTAATACAAAATGTATCGACTCTAAAAAATGGAAACTATCCTTGAGCTTTCTATGTGGTCGTTTGGCTTCGTACAGATAAGCTCGCACAAACAAAAAGTTCCTTCTACTCATCAGGTAGCTACGACCAAACTACAAAAATTCAATTCCAAATTCATACATTAAGTATGAGGCAAGAACGTAGTGACTTAGCGAGCTTAGAGTTTGTGCGAGCTCCAGACCACATAGAAAGCTCAAGGAAAGCTTTCATTTTTAAGAGTCGATACATTTTGTATTGACTCTCGGGTTAAAGTACTGAGGGGATTTTGATATTTCTACTTTTTTGGTAGATATATTATAAATGACAGGCCTCTTCATTTCTTCTGATTAACAAGTCGAAAAATGTTGTGAATGCCATTATTGTTAATATATTGTGTCTATAAAAAGCCGAAAGAATCTTATTGATTTAATACAGATAACAAACTTCTCTTTCTAAAACAAGTTCCTGCACCTTCTACAAAAGCTGTGCTCCCGATTCAAGGGATGAATAGAAGTGCGTTTGATTTGTGGACAGTTACACACAATAGGCTGATACTTTTATGGTCACGCTATCGGCTGTAAGCACCGTTATCTGTGCTGATCTCGACCACCGTCTGTTTTGTGTTTGTGTTATTTTTTTTTGTTATTCTAAAACAAAGCTTTTACTAAAAGAAAAAGAAAATTCATTAATACAGAGCCTTCTAAAGTATAGAGCCATAATCATTATGACGTATTTTTAGAAGCTTTTTTAGTAGTATAACTTTTCACTGATTTCCATAGGAATCCATAGTAAAAATTGTGTTTTTTAGCTTCAAGTTTTACAATCAAAATAGCAAAAATGTTACAAAATGTTTATACAAAAGTTTTCTACATACCTTTATCAGCAATATACAAGAAGAACTTTCATTTTGAAAAATTCATCAAAGTTGGCTCTGACGAATTAAAGTAATACTTCCTAAATTTATCTTTAGTTTTACTAGTGTACGTTAGATGTCTAAGATTATGACATGTTCTTAATATTTTGAGAATTTGTTTTGCTTTTCCAGCAATTTTTGAACTTTAAATTTCCCCAGGTGGCAATTTTTGGTACGATTTTACAAAATGTTTACTTCCATCACTGCCATCTATGTAATGTATATTGACTTATGCATACGATTTGTAGTAATAAGCTTTTCTTTTTAATTTGACCAGAATACTGTTGTTATGAACATTTTTTATATTTTGGTTTAAGTAAATCAATTATTACAAGAAAATGAAAATGATTTACTTAAACGAGATTTATATACAATTGTATGTTGAAATTCAAACATTTATGAAAATATTTCAGAAATCATAATTAAGAATTTGCAACGTTTTCATTTACAAATTTGCCTTTGGAAAAAAAGTGATTTCCCATATATTTTATGTATTTTACTATGGAAATTTTGGTTTTTTCCTCTTTTCTAAATCTCTTAAAAAAGCTTCGTTTTTTAGATTATGGCTTGTATAATCACCGTTGCTTTGATTAAATTCGTGAATTAATTCGTAATCTCAAAAAAAAATGGAGGTGTGGCCAACACACGACTTTCTTTTACGAACAGCGAATTTTGAAAAACTTTTATAATTCAAATTTCCCGCAAACTTAATTAAGATTGTTTTTATTATTTCATGTTTTCTGTAAATTGTATATTTTTGAAATATTTGCAAAATAAATTTTCTGTTTTACGGAATCTGGGAGCTGGGGGCTGGGACTCCAAAATTTATGTAAAAAGTTTAAACATGAAGTTGCAGTTTGATTGCTTAAACCATTTGGACTACAAATTGACAGACATATGTATATACCAACAGGCACCACTTCAAAACTCAATTTTTTGAACTCATTAGTACACACGTAAAAGAAATAAAAGGTGATAATTATGAATTTAAGTTTTTTCTTTTAATTTTTTGGAATTTGTATTAGGCGGGTATTTATCACATTTATATAATTATATAAATATAATTATATTTTTTTACAAAGGAAATACTGCTATATTTAGCTTCTTGAAGCTAAATATAACAGTATTTCCTTTGTAAAAAAATATAATTATATTTATATAACTATAGAAATGTGATAATGTAATATCCGCCTTTGTGATTTTTTGTAAATCTTATACTTTTTAAAATATGTGCAAAACACATTTTCGGGCCCAAGAGAGTGGCCACTTCCGGTTGACCGATTTGGCAATTTAACATACATGTAGGCTAAATATTTTTATAACATACAGTACGTCACTGAAGTGTGCAAATTAATTATAATTAGCATAATTGGGCTAATACACACAATAATTAAAATGACAAATGCAAGAACTGCTGTAACTCCCTATAAAAAAGTGTGGGGGGGGGGGGCAGGAGTTGCGAAATATTTTTGCAATTATAAAACGATATATATACTTAAGTATTACAAACCCTAATAAGTCGTTAAAAAAGTTAAGAAACATGAAAAAATGATCCACATTCAATTATGTAATATTTGCATTAAAAACCGGAAGTATGTCACTGTAGTGTGCAAATTAATTATAATTAGCATAATTAGGCTATATATACACATATATTTATGTGTTGACAAAACAATATTTAATTTTTTTTTTATAAAATTTTTAAATTTTTTTTAAATTTTTTTTTTTTAATTTTTAATTTTAATTTTTTTTAATTTTTAATTTGTTTATTTTTATTTTTTTTTTATTTTTGGAAACATTTTGTATTAGTAATTTTTTGTAAACCTTATACTTTTAAAGATATTTGCAAAACAAATTTTCTGGCCCAAGGGAGTGGCCACTTCCGGTGGACCGATTTGAAGTAAAATTCACTGGGACCTCCCAATTTATCCAAAAAGCTTAAATCTGAAGTTTCAGTTCGATTGGTTAAGCCATCTGGCCTGTAGAGAGGACACAGACTGACAGACGGACAGACAGACGGACAGACAGACTGACAGACAGACATCATTTCGAAACCCACTTTTTCGGACTCAGGGGACCTCAAAACAGATAAATCTTCAATAATCTCAAGGTCGAAAATTTTCATGATTACTATACTTTATTTTACTTACGTAAAAGAAAGTAAAATCTATAAATTTAATGGAATAAACAAGCTTTTGTTATTCAGTGTTATAATGCTGAGTATGGTGGTCTATTTTGTTATTCGATTAGATTGAAAAAGAAAAATACACAAAAAGTTCTTATTAGTTAATATTTGTTAAATTAAACATATAACTTTAATAATTGAAATTTAAATTAGTCAGTATTAATAAGTGAATGAATTTAAAGATCCATATTGCTTGATAACTGCGATCGAGATAACATTTTGTTTACAGCTACTATACTGTTCGAGGGAAGCTGTCAGGGCTTTCATATTTTCTTCACGCGGTAAGTGATTTTTATTGTTAGATTTTTATATTGCTGATTTTGTTTCTTGCAATATACTATGTTTTGTGCGAGGTCTGATATATAAATTCATTCGTTTAGAACGCGAATGAAGAATTTACTAAATTTTACTAGCTGCACTAGCTATTCAAACGCATACATCCAGGGGTATTTGTGATTAAGCTAGCGAATATAGTTTCATCCAGAAATAAATTTATGAAATTTAAACATGCAATTTAAATGTTAGTTTCGATAATTTAGAAAACACCCATTCTACTTTCTTTTATTTAACTTCACTAAACATTCTTGGAATATTCAATTAACTCACATTTTTGTTTAATTTTCAAACCGTGTTTTGGGGAATACATTTCTCCAAACATGGCTTTAAGGTTAACTTTGCTAGTCATTGCATCATTTTATAAATAAATTAAGGACACATAACTCAAAAGCATTTAAAAAATTGCATTATCCCCATTTAATTAAAATTAATATTAAGGAATTCTATTTCCCGTAACATCGAAGTAAGTTGTAAAACATACCCACAGGTTTAAGGTTAAATAAAAGTAAATGGTGTGTTGTGTCCAAAATTGAAAAGCGACTAATTAGTAAGGTCGATATATAAAATTAGATATTTATTTATAAACAATTATCCGAAGATCCCATCGATCTCGTAATGTTTTTTGGTTAGTGTACTGGATTAACAATATATGTGCAAATTTTCATGAAGTTGTCACGGGGTTCACTACCCCTACTAAGAAATACTAAATGTAGAGTGTTATTCAATTTACATTGAACAACTTAGATAAAATAACTGTAAATTATCCGAAGATCCCATCGATCTCGTAATGTTTTTTGATTAGTGTACTGGATTAACAATATATGTGCAAATTTTCATGAAGTTGTCACGGGGTTCACTACCCCTACTAAGAAATACTAAATGTAGAGTGTTATTCAATTTACATTGAACAACTTAGATAAAATAACTGTAAATTATCCGAAGATCCCATCGATCTCGTAATGTTTTTTGGTTAGTGTACTGGATTAACAATATATGTGCAAATTTTCATGAAGTTGTCACGGGGTTCACTACCCCTACTAAGAAATACTAAATGTAGAGTGTTATTCAATTTACATTGAACAACTTAGATAAAATAACTGTAAATTATCCGAAGATCCCATCGATCTCGTAATGTTTTTTGATTAGTGTACTGGATTAACAATATATGTGCAAATTTTCATGAAGTTGTCACGGGGTTCACTACCCCTACTAAGAAATACTAAATGTAGAGTGTTATTCAATTTACATTGAACAACTTAGATAAAATAACTGTAAATTATCCGAAGATCCCATCGATCTCGTAATGTTTTTTGATTAGTGTACTGGATTAACAATATATGTGCAAATTTTCATGAAGTTGTCACGGGGTTCACTACCCCTACTAAGAAATACTAAATGTAGAGTGTTATTCAATTTACATTGAACAACTTAGATAAAATAACTGTAAATTATCCGAAGATCCCATCGATCTCGTAATGTTTTTTGGTTAGTGTACTGGATTAACAATATATGTGCAAATTTTCATGAAGTTGTCACGGGGTTCACTACCCCTACTAAGAAATACTAAATGTAGAGTGTTATTCAATTTACATTGAACAACTTAGATAAAATAACTGTAAATTATCCGAAGATCCCATCGATCTCGTAATGTTTTTTGGTTAGTGTACTGGATTAACAATATATGTGCAAATTTTCATGAAGTTGTCACGGGGTTCACTACCCCTACTAAGAAATACTAAATGTAGAGTGTTATTCAATTTACATTGAACAACTTAGATAAAATAACTGTAAATTATCCGAAGATCCCATCGATCTCGTAATGTTTTTTGATTAGTGTACTGGATTAACAATATATGTGCAAATTTTCATGAAGTTGTCACGGGGTTCACTACCCCTACTAAGAAATACTAAATGTAGAGTGTTATTCAATTTACATTGAACAACTTAGATAAAATAACTGTAAATTATTAACTATATATATATAAAAAACTGTAATTTTTTAATCTAAATGTCACCAAAGAACACCCTGTTAGCCTCAAAAGATTTTCTTGAAAAAAATTACATATCATGGTTTGGTCCCACTTCATTGCAAGGCACCATTGGCAATGCTTATTAATGCTTCTAGAAATAGTTAGGACAGCTTAGGAACAAATCAACGACCGATTTTAATTTTTCTATACTACTAAAAATAAAAAATAAATAAATACATTTTGCCGAGAGTATAAAAGGAAAAAAAAATCTGTTTCGTTTTAATGCATTTTCAGACCTTGCGCTGTTCGTTTCGTATTGTGTTTTGAGTTTTCGTATTGTGTTTTGAGTTTTTGGTATTGTGTTGTAATAGTGTTTTTTATAAAAAGTTTTTTTAAAACTACAGACCCGGCTTTCTTTTGGATATTCTCTTATTCTTGATTTTACATTTGTTGATTGTTTTTTTAAATTGCGATTGGCTTAGGCTAATTTTAGCTAGTTTACTGGTTGGTTTATTAGCAGAATTATTAACCGCAATTTTGTGGATTTTTAATTTTGTCCAAATTTATTGGATACGTGCCAAATTAACGTTTTTGCTATATCCTTTTGAGTTAAGGTTTTTTTTTTATTAACTGTTTGTTTTTTTTGTGGATTTTTTTTATAATGAGCAACCTAAAACAAAAAAAAAGTCGTTACGTTCAACAGAACCTGAATATGCTCAAATTGAATAGCAAGACACTGCAAACCACACTATTAAATTTGTTCGGTCAACAAAATATTAAATTTGGTAGAAGCAATTGTCCATTTATGAAAGTAATTTGTCGCTCTTTGAAGGTCAAGAATTCATCGAAAAATCGAATGAAAATTTATGATCTTTATCGAAAAAGGAATCGAAAATATGGAGAGGAGGTACCTGACGATTTGAATTCAAATAATGACATTTTGTTACCTGAACTTGTTCCACGTGTTGCGAGTTCTTCTGAGTTCTCTGACAAGAGCAAAGAAAGCAACAATAATTTTTTTAATAATTCTCAACTCGAATCCGCTGAAACTATTCAAATACCCAATAATAATATTGATGTTACATCCAATACGGATTTATCTAATGTGATGGATGAAAATGAATGTACCCCAATGCCAAATCAAAAGGTTAGTACGACGGATATTGTTGATATCGACATATATAACCTACCGATTGTTATAATAAGTCCAACAATTAATGAATGGTATTCTCGTGGGACGATGAAGATAGAGGTTAATATTTCTGGAAGCTGGACTAAAGAAGCATTACGCACTGCAATTAGATGCGCTCTTATCCGAATAAAAAATAATTGTGTATTGTCATTTGGTACATTGAACTTTAATAAACATCTCTTGCAATTAGTTCAATACGCAAACTGCAAATATTTAATTCATAAACAGAAATATAAATTTCTTATTAGAGAAGACGTAATGGAAGTATGGACTAAAGGAATTGATATTGAATCACACGGCTTAATAAAAGAATTCGTTCAACTGAGAGGTCAAGAGAGATTACATATGCAATCAAAAATGGAGAATAAACTTCCATACGTTGCATATTTAGAAAATAATAAGGAAGTTGATTTAAATCTTCTTCGTGTTGGAAATACGCAGCACATTAAGCAACCAAATATATTTCGAAAAGCCCGATCTGAAAGATTGTTATTACATGATTTAGTTAAAGGTTGCGATTTGATGGATGTAATTTATCGCGCCAACCGAAAAGATGATAATCCTAATTATGTTTATTTTGCTGGTAATCCGATGTTTATTATTTTAATGCGTCAACCAAATTTGCGGGTTTTAAACAGCTCGTTCGTAAAATGAAATGTTGTGATCAACATAGCTTTAATAGAATTTATTATTATGTTTGTGTGGTTAACATTAATAACATAATTTTTCCAATTTGCGAATTAATTAGTGCCGAACATGACACCTCCACGATTATTTCTTTTCTATCGAAATTCAAAAGAGAAATAGATAGGGCTAATCCCAAAATCCGCCTACCTAAATATTTTGTTTCCGATTGGTCCTGGGTTTTTATAAATAGTACAATCCTTGTTATGAATTCCATGTCTTTGGCCATTTATTTAAAAACGACTTACTCGATTTTAGTTGATAACAGTAATGTTAAAAATTTAATTGGTATTTTTATATGTTGCTCTCACTTTTCAGCAATTATAATCCGGCAGATTAATTCAAAAATCCCACATTGCTCGAAAATTCTAAGGGAATTTATAATGATAATGTTTTTTTTAATTATAGACTGTAAAAGTTTTACAGAAATTGATAAACTTTTCCAAATTTTTTGTACTATGTGTTGCTCAAACCTTAAAAATAAATTATTTATTGAGGCTTATGAGGAGTTTTTAAAGTATGTGGAATTCCAAATTTCGGAACCAGCTTTAGAAAAAATTAATATTAATTTGGAGCAACAAAATTCGAAAGGAGAAAATGACGAAGAACCCGACGGCAATGAACATGACTCTCCTTATTACAACAGATTTTATAATTTTTACTTAAAAATCATAGATAAAATTAAAAATTTGGAAAAAAGTGCGAAAGATGTGGAACAAAATCCTTACTTTTGCAATGATTTTATTTTATTTTGTATAAGGAGGTATTTTACATATTTACCTCTATGGGCAACAATTTTCTTTAAATGTTTTGGAGAACAAACTAGACCTGCAAACGCGTCAGTTGAAAATTGGTTCAACCTTATCAAAAACAATTTAATTAAAAAACCAAATTTAAAACTTGGTCGATTTGTGGAAGAACTAAACAAAACTAATGAGTTAGTTCGAAATAATTTAGAACTTTCAGATCATATGGTAGCGCGCAGAAGACCACCGGGGAAAAGACATAATAATATAGTTAAAACTCCAGAATCTACACCTAAACGGCACATGGCCGACGAAGAAATCCCAACTAACTTGAACGCAGAGGAACGGTGGGGAAGAAAAAACATCAGAAATAAATCTAAATATTTCGGAAGAAGAGTTCTTAATAAGCTAATTAAACGTAAAAAATTAGAATTTTTTGACATGACCAGCATGGAGTATTTTAATAAAATGACGGAGAATGGTGATTGCTTCCAAATATTAAAATTTAAATTCGACGATCATAGGGAAGTAACGCTAACAAATAATTGTTACTGTTCGTTAAATGCGAAAAACTATTTAACTGCAAACGCGTTATTTGTTGCCTGCAGTGTGTTATTATTAGATACAAATGACATTTTTCTTGATATGTATCAACAACGGTCAATTTTTAATATGAACTCACGAACTGCTTTAAAAGATAATTTAGTATTTGAACTTTGCAAAGGGAAAGAGAAAATTTATATTCCTTATTTGATAAATGGGAACCATTGGATAATAATAATTATAGATATTCTAAAACACTCGGTTGCCTCCTATGATCCTATCAATCCCGGCGTCCTCAACCACAAATTATGCAAGGCAGCTATACTTTTTTATAATGAAATGGAAGAATTTTGGGGAGAAGCAAAGTCAACATTTCAGTCTCGCGCAAATTATAGCTTACCGATACAACAGGATTCTTTCAACTGTGGGCCTTTAGTATGCTACGCTGTAGACAATTTATCCAATAATACCATTATTAATGACGTACATTCTACCAAAATAGATGAATATAATAAAGCTATGTCTACATACCGCATAAATCTGAAAAAAATTATTTTGGAGAGATCTATTAATGAATCCTTCAATTGTATCATATGTTTTTCACCAGTTGATCTAGCAGAGGAACACAATTCGTGCAAAATATGTAAAAGAAATACCCATAATATTTGTTCTAATACCAGACCAGACATTATTAAAGATAATAAGTGTAAATATTGCTAATTATTTCTTTATAAATTATTATTATTAGTTGTTCATTATGAATTGTGAAATTAATTATTAATTTAATAGTTAATTACTAATTATTAATTGTTAATTATTTATTAATAATTATTGATTATTAATTATTAGTTATAATTTTTGTTATATTAATGATTAGTTATTTAATTATGTTTTATTAATTAACAATTGATACTGGACGTTTCGTTTTTCTTGGAAATGATAGAGGATCGCTGAAAAAAGGCATCCGTCGTGATTGAAATGGATCGCATTGGCTTGGGCGCTCCATCTGAAAGGTTGTATGAACGAGGATCCCTATAAACGGGCTCTCCTGCATGAATGGTTGTGTGAAGCCGAGAGAACGAAACGTATTATCAATTATTCATCTTTGAATATTAATTATGAATTATGAGTTGTGAAATTAATTATTAATTTAATTGTTAATGACTAATTATTAATTATTAATTATTGATTATTAATTATTAGTTATTAATTATGTTTTATTAATTATTAATTACCAACTGATACTGGACGTTTCGTTTCTCTTGGAAATGAAAGAGGATCGCTGTAGAAAAGGTTGTATGAACGAGGATCCATATAAACGGGCTCTCCTGCATGAATGATTGCGTGAAGCCGAGAGAACGAAACGTATTATCAATTATTCATCTTGAATATTAATTATGAATTATTAATTATTAATTATGAATTATGAATTATGAATAGTGAAATTAATTATTAATTTAATTGTTAATGACTAATTATTAATTATTGATTATTAATTATTAGTTATTAATTATGTTTTATTAATTATGAATTACCAACTGATACTGGACGTTTCGTTTCTCTTGGAAATGAAAGAGGATCGCTGTAGAAAAGGTTGTATGAACGAGGATCCCTATAAACGGGCTCTCCTGCATGAATGATTGCGTGAAGCCGAGAGAACGAAACGTATTATCAATTATTCATCTTGAATATTAATTATGAATTATTAATTATTAATTATGAATTATGAATTGTGAAATTAATTATTAATTTAATTGTTAATGACTAATTATTAATTATTGATTATTAATTATTAGTTATTAATTATGTTTTATTAATTATTAATTACCAACTGATACTGGACGTTTCGTTTCTCTTGGAAATGAAAGAGGATCGCTGTAGAAAAGGTTGTATGAACGAGGATCCCTATAAACGGGCTCTCCTGCATGAATGATTGCGTGAAGCCGAGAGAACGAAACGTATTATCAATTATTCATCTTGAATATTAATTATGAATTATTAATTATTAATTATGAATTATGAATTGTGAAATTAATTATTAATTTAATTGTTAATGACTAATTATTAATTATTGATTATTAATTATTAGTTATTAATTATGTTTTATTAATTATTAATTACCAACTGATACTGGACGTTTCGTTTCTCTTGGAAATGAAAGAGGATCGCTGTAGAAAAGGTTGTATGAACGAGGATCCCTATAAACGGGCTCTCCTGCATGAATGATTGCGTGAAGCCGAGAGAACGAAACGTATTATTAATTATCAATTATTCATATTTGAATATTAAATATGAATTATTAATTATGAATTATTAATTATTAGTTATTAATTATAAATGAATAATGTAAATGAAAACACATAAATTTGTTAACATACAATTTAAAATAAAGCTTTATTTTAATGGATATTTACAAAAATTAAATAAATAAAGAAATTAAAATAAGTTACAACTTTCTTATAGTGATATATAATTTTTTTCTATTTTAGTTCTTTCGATAGTTCTTTCGTAATCATTGATTATGATTACGAAAGAACTGAAGGAGGACGAAGGTCGGAAACCGGCCTTAAAATCGAAAAAAAAATTATATATCACTATAAGAAATTTGTAACTTATTTTAATTTCTTTATTTATTTAATTTTTGTAAATATCCATTAAAATAAAGTTTCATTTTAAATTGTATGTTAACAAATTTATGTGTTTTTCATATACATTATTAATCAGTGATATAAGCCACAGTTGAAATTTTATTATAAATGGAATACTTATTTCCATCTTTATAATAATTATAAATGATTAATTATTAGTTATCGGCTGAGTCGAAACTCAGCTACCTAGGGGGTCGATAGGTGGTGAATAGACGACCAGCCTCGAGATATTGCGGAATATTCAGCAGACATTTGATTTGACTAATCTCCTTTATTGACCCCAATTAGTTCGCATGTTTGTAAGACGTTTTGGTATTTCTATACTTAAGGCATGGCCCTATGCAAAACGAAAACCCGGGATTTAAAACCGTTCACTTTGCAATATGAAAATTATTAAAAAATAGTTCTAATCTATAAGTTCCACTTTATTCTAAGAAAATTTTATTAAAATTAATTTAATGTCATTCAAAAAGCCCTAATTTTATGTTTTGCCGGCCGTCAAGCAAAAATCCGTCCGTTAAAATATAAAATTGGAGTTTTTGAATGAAATTAAATTAATTTTAATAAATTTGTTCACGAATAAGGTTGAACTTACAGATTCAAACTATTTTTTTAATAATTTTCATATTGAAAGACAAAGAATTTTCTCAATAATTGGATTTGACGGTTTGAAATACCGGCTTGCCGTTTGTGCATGGGGCAA
This sequence comes from Tipula helvola, assembly GCA_963556165.1. Lineage (NCBI taxonomy): Eukaryota > Metazoa > Arthropoda > Insecta > Diptera > Tipulidae > Tipula > Tipula helvola. The sequence goes on along the minus strand of OY744483.1, from coordinate 93,979,641 downwards.
TCCCTTTAGGGCGTCGTTACTCACTGTTATTATTAACGGTGAGTAATCTTTAGATAGATCATATCAATCGGTTGTTTTCACATACGTACGTGGAACGCCTTTAACTACAGAGAAGTCAATTAAATCAGGAACTTTCTGTTGATCCGTGGGAGAGTAAGTTAGCTGACCAGCAGATAAATAATCCAGAGACAGCCATATCGATCCCTATTGCACATGTTTAGATTTGTAATCGCTACCCACAAGGAATTTATTGGCCAGCTGGTTAAGTCGATTAATTGTTGCTTTTAAATTGTATGTTTTGGAGGGCAATAAACGGTCGATATTACACATTTTTCAAACCATTCTTCTAAGCAAATATTAGTTGTTTGGATGTTCTCTTTTTCATACTTGCTGTCTTCCTAATGCTTTCTCTTTTTGATTAAGATGGTAGTGCCATCGTGTGCTTTTCCGTCCGGGTGTTAGGAGTCGTGTACTGAATGAATATCCCTTAATTTTAAAAATGGTTTTATTCGTGAAGCGTGTTTCTGATACTCGATTGGCAACTATATTGTGTGCGATAAGAAAGGCTTGTAACTCAGATTTGTACTGCGAAAGACCATTCGCATTCCAAATAGATATTTTTAAGACAATCATTGTTGGTTTTTGACGATAATTTGGATTAGTATGTTGATATTTTGCGTCATCATGCTCATTTGTTTCTCCATCAACATCATGACACTTTTTATCGTTTCGGTTAGTTTGTTTACAGTTGCATGAATTGATACTGCTTCTTCAATAAAATTAACTTTTGCTTTCTAAGCGGCACATTTCAGGAAGAGAACCCAGGTTGCGCTAAACTGCTGGCATTTGTCCCCAAATTTCCAGTTTGTTAAACAATTGAAGTTCTTGGCGTCCAAGTTCTTTGGTTGTAATTTTTTTTTGACCAATCTTTGCTTATATCGCAATTTTGGATTGATTTTACTCTTTAAATCCAAGTATACGGGGCAACCTCTGTAATTTACGGGGTGATTTTCACCACAGTTACTACAGCGTTTTACTGTAGGAGCGTTTTTCACCATTTTGCACTGTCGCAATCGTAAAATTTACCACATATAACACAAACTTCGTGCAAGGTGCTGTTTAATTTGGGGTGGTCGTATTTACGCTCTGAACTAGTCCGGTCCTCCTCTTGGGTTCCTCGACCATGATTTTGCGATAGAGTAAATATTCTATCATAGGTTATGTAAATCGTGCCATTTCTCTTTTCCCGCATCTGACTCTAGTTCCAGGCGAAGAACAGGTTGAGTTTTTTTTCGTTGGTTAGAATATTCGTAAGAGATTTGGCATGAAAGCCTTTTTCACTAAGAGCAGACTGTATCTCGCTTACATCTATAGTTCTCAATTCCTCTTATATTAACATGATTAGCTAAGGCTCTGAACCCATTAATCTGAATGGCTGTGTCTTCACTTCGTTTAAGTTGCCCCTTTTGAGGAAGGTAATATGCAATTTTAAATCGGCAACGACTTGATTGTTCCACAAGTTTATTATTTAAGGCCTCTCTTAAGTAAATTGACGGCGGCTCTCGTTCTTAACATTAGCTGCTGTAGCTTCTGGAGCTGCTACTTTTAACTGGAGTACCTCTTACTGAGAGGTATTTGGTCCGCCCTTGTTCCATTCTTGTCGCTTTGCTTCTGTTCTGTTGTTTGCTTAAGCTTCATTTTCGCTTGGTATGAACAGAAAAATACCCATCCAACCCCTTTTACACTAATTGTTGTATATTACCCTGACCTAGGTCACTATCAGAATTTATATTGTTGGTCGACGATGAATTCGGTGCACTGAGCTCATTATTTTTGTTTTCATTCACATAAGTCATCTTTTCTTCAGTTATAAATAATTAAAAAGAACAAATACCGCACCTTTTGATTATTTTAATTTAATTTTATTAAGCGCATATCGATTTTGCGTCTATTCTTCACGAAGGAGGTAATCAATACTGATCTATCTATTTGTTAAAATAAATTCAATCATAGATACAATATAAGTCAGACACCAGCCGAAATCTCTTGCATTTATTCGTTTTTGTATTGTAAATTCAATTGTAAGTGCATAGATAGTTTACCATCGACTCGTAAATCTCTTTTATTTTATTAGTTCGATTTAGTTAATTCAATTGTAGATAATTTACCGTTGAACCAACGGAACCTGTCGCACCTTGCCTTTGATGTACCATATTTGAATAGTGCAGGTAGCGCCATTCAAATATGATACTTCAGCAGCAAGGTGAGGCAGGTTCCGTTGGTTCAACGGTAAACTATCTACAATTGAATTTACTAAATCGAAAGAATAAATTCAAAGAGATTAGCGAGTCGATGGTAAACTATCTATGCACTTACAATTGAATTTACAATACAAAACGAATAAATGCAAGAGATTTCGGCTGGTGTCTGACTTATATTGTATCTATGATTGAATTTATTTTAACAAATAGATAGATCAGTATCGATTTCATATCGATTTTTTTTTTTAAATAATCAAAAGGTGCAGTTATTATTTATTATTTTCTTCTAAGTGCCGTGTGTCTGTTTTTTAATTGAAAAAAAAAACAACACCGAAAACAAACTTACAGTTAAATGAACTTATATTGAAGAAATTTAGGCCCCTATTCACAAAATGTAAATTCGCCCTATAACCGTAAAATTTCCGATTAGTACTAAATTGGTATTTATGAAATGTACCTAGACTCTACAAATGAAAATTATGCTCTGTAAGTTTGCAGTGACAAATTTGTTGACGTAAAGCTACATATCTTGATTTTATTGGCCCATAACTCGGCAGAGTAACAATTTTTCAACATATTTTTTTCAGGAAGTACTACTCTCGATAGCATCTATTTACTTGCAAGAAATTAAAATGATTTTATTTGTAGTTTTTGAGATTTTCACTAAACAATTTTCAATTACGATTTCTTTGTGTTCTTAACGAATCAATAGACGTATCCTTGTATTCTGTAATTCTTATCAAAATAACTTTTTTCTTCAGACTTTTGAACATCTGAACTCATATAACTACTCATTTGAGAAAGTATTCTGATTCTTGTGAGATTTCTTAGCCCCCATGACAATGGTCTATGTGATGCCATAATGCCAAATAATAGGGATGAAATTGGAACGGAATGAAAATACACGGCATTGTTGCTATAAAATTCCCAAAGTAACACTACACATATTTGAAATCGTCGTGCGTTTTGTTCGAATTTTGATACCCATAGCGATAGGACTGATCAACGATTTTACTATTATGCTTTCTTATAAATGGGTCCTGGTAGTGAGGAATTAACTAGATTATTAATTAAACCATATTAATTACGAATACATATTTGGTAAAAAATACATTATCCACTTTAATAATACCATAGACAATCATAATAGATCTCTCATTTGACTAAAAACAAAAAATAAAAACAAAAATTTTCCATTCAAATATTATCGGTGTATTGCATATACGTATTATATTTGCAACGCATTCTAAAATTATTGCCTTATAAAATACACAACACAACGATACATTGGAATTATCAGAAGTTTTTGTTTTTTTCCTTTAGTTACTATGAAATGAGAAATCTAGTATGAATGTCTATGATAATATGTACTGTGAAACACATTACCCCTAAATATCATTAATTGAGTAGCAAAGTTTTCTTGTTTAGGATATTTTAGTAAAATTTTCATTGATCTATATACTTCAATGAAGAATTTACTAAAATAGAACTAAAACAAATTTAGTAAAATATAGTAAGAAATTCATTACCATCGTTTAGAACCATTTAGTTATTTATCATTTATTTTATTTTTATATGGTCTTTACCGTATCAACGAAGTTTGGTGGTCAAAAATTTATTAAATACTCAAAGCTATAATGTTTATGGTATTATGACACTGGCTTTTTTTCCGTCTTTTTCAGCTGCTGAAAAATGCAAATGAAGTGAGAGAAATAATATGTATACAAAATATTCATTAGAGTGAGTCTATACAGTATAATAGAAATGTATATGTCAAAAATTGAGCTAAATTATTTTTTCTAGCAGTAAAGTTAGCAATTCTAGCAGAAAATAATGAATTGTTCTTATTTTTTTGACGTTTCTACTTTTTTTTAAGCATCGACGGTATTTTATTTGTCGTAATGCCTTCATTAGAAGTGATTGTCGCAGCAAATATTAGTTTATTGAATGTTTCAGCATATTTGTACAATAAAATATTAAATAAAATAAATCAAAAAAAATATTCTGCAAAGTGGCTGCTTCAGAGGGAATCTGAAGGATTTGGCCAAAAATTAATAAAAGATATCCAAAGTGAAGATATCAAGTTGTACCGGAAAATTTTGAGAATGACACCAGTACAATTTGGAGAAATTTTAGAAATGATTCATTCTGACATTACCAAACAAAATCATTGTTGTTCTACTTTATTTGTATAACTGGAATGGCTCAGGTTCCATCCATATAAACTCTGATGTTTTAATTTTTTCTATTAGAAATTTTATGTTTAGAGCATTCCAATTATGCATTTTAAATTAATTTTCCAACACAGAAACAAAATCCATAACATATTTCCCAGCGTAAATATTTGACGTTTATGACGTAAAATGGTGTTGTCTTTTTCTTTACGTCTGTTTCTGTCCTAGTTACGCATTGCTTCTTTTATTGCACTTTTTTCTAGCCAATGTCATAATACCATTAGATAAATTCGTATTTTTCTCATAAAGGGAATGTTAGCAAAGGCTTCTATTTTTCTTACAGCGGCGTATTCAAATGTATTTATCTACAGGGATAAAGTTCTTACAATTTATGAATACCAATTTTTAGTACTCTGTAACTTTTGATGGATAAACAATTTCTGTAAAGTTACAGCTATAGAATTTTTTACATTTTGTGAATTGGGGCATTGATTTCGACAACATACAATTTTGGATAGCAATACAACTTTTAATGAACAGACTATAATATACACAAAAACACAAACCAATTTAATTTTCCCACCTCTCATTTCAAAAACTATACATACTCGTATATTTATGTTTTAGTTTTCGTTACCGTCGTCTCATTGAATATACACTGAAAGAAAATACAAAGAAATCAAAGTATACTGCATATGTATGTACATTGTACAACAAAAACTATCAACTTTGATATAGATAGATTAAAACTTTAGTGGTTTTTTAGCTAAGAAGTAGAAGATAGTCCTTGCAAGGTTGTCCACTCGTTCAGACGTTAAAATTATAAAAGCGCTTGTAATTTGTAAACAATTATAGCTTTCGTAAATACGAAAATTTAATATTCATTGACGAGAAATTTGTTGTATGTATATGAAGAGCGAACGTAATTTTAGTCAAGAATTTTAAAAATCGGATTTTATTATAAAAATAAAAAAAAAGTTTCAATTCACCATAATTAATTTGTTGTTGATTTTAATTAATAAATTATAATTATAATGTATAATACAGTTGGCAAAAAATTATTATAAGTGAAATTTTCTTTGTGACAAAAAAGCTTTTCTGTTTATCAATAAAGTGAATAAAAAACAAAAAAAATAATTTAATTAAGCCGTGTTTTTTTTTTTTTTTTGTAAATAAGGTAGAGTGAATGTGTTGTGAGTTTTTTTTTGTTTTAAATTAAATGCAAAAAATGTAAGTTTATTTTTTTATAAATTAGTATTTTGTAGGTATAGATAGACAGATAGATATGTGTGCAACTCACGTAACAAGTGTATTCAGAATTTTATTTTAAAGTCATAAATATGTATAATTATATACTTAAGGTAATTTATATTTATTTATTATAATTATGACCACTATAATTAGTTTCAAATCAACAATTTGTTCATAGTGTTGGGAAGGAAGGAATTAAAATTGAAAGCACACAGTATAATCTAATATAAATCGTATTTCCTTATTTTGAATGAAGTAATGTTTAAAAGTAGTGTTGTATAGTTTAAAACATAAAGACGGTGTAAATAATTTGTCTTATAGATAACGAAACAGATGATACATTTAACCCAAAAAAAAAACGTTGTTACTGTTGATAAAAAATCTGTATATGATAAAAGTAAAAAGACGAAAGACGTAACTTGTTATTAATAAGCTGCTTTAAAAAATAATCACCGAGAAACTCAAAATAAAAGGTTTCAACTGGCTTTACATTTGAACTTAATTTTTATCTCGTAATGGTGTTATAGTTTACTTAGAAAAAATTTAATTTTACTGCAATCACTAACATATAAATTTGTCTGCTTTTTCTGAAAGTTTGGAGTGAATGAAGGTTTCATATTTATTTGAACGAAAGTTCTTCAATATTAATTTAGTGAATTGGTCGTTATTAGAGATACCGATAGACCGATATAATAGATATAATAGACCGATGGTAGACTGATTTCAAATAATGAAAATGTAAAATAACCCATTGTTATTGTATAACCCACGCTGCTAGTGGCCACATGAGTTATATTTCGTATAATAAAATGTTGAGAATGGAAAATTATTTGTAGATTTTGTAATTTACGTCAAAAGAGGCCTTTACACGATCAATATTAATGTCATTATCAGTAATGTCATTATTTACAAAATCATCCGTCATTACTCCTTCAATAATTTTCAACATCACACGATCATTTTTAGTGTCATTTTTTGCGTCATTACTGTACATATTTTCATATCATTACATATTCGCCACACACGAATTATTCATATTCAAATATTTTTAATTGTTTCCTTCACTATAATTCACTTCCACGTTATCACATTTATATAAATTTTATAAATTTTTCTTATAAACAAAATATTAAACATTTATTGACAACCAGGAGTTGTCGAAACGAACAACAGAAACAGAGTATGTAATGAAGCAGTAATGCAGCGAAACATACACACGGTCAATAATAATGACAGTATCCCCACCAAGCATCAGTAATGATATCTCGAAATCAGAAAATCCGGATTTGCATCATTACTGGTCATCATTACTGATTTCATCGACTTACACGATCAATATTAATGTCATTATCATAAGGTAGTGACATTAATATTGACCGTGTAAAGGTCGCTAAAGAAACACGTCACATAAATTTAAAGAACGGTTACTATGATAAAATGTATTTCAAAATTCAATGCTACAGTCTGAAAACACAAAATGGAACTTATTTATACATTTATTTCAACAAAAGTGAATATAATGTTGTATGCCACTCGTGAGTAAAGAGATATTATCCACGAGGGATCCCTCGTGGATAATATCTCGTTTTGCTCACTAGTACCATAAATAACTATTGCCCACGTCTATTCTATAATATACTCATTACACGTTTGTTTCATCGATTATAATGATATCCATTATTCACTGCTAGTTTATCTAGTAGTCTCTTCTTTCATTATTCACTACTACCAAGTAAATTATTCATTATTGAAATTACGACGAAAATTATTATAGGATTATTTAAAGGGTTTGATTATAAAATACAAAATTAATTGTCGGTCGTGGAGAAAGTATCGTATTCTACTCGCCTATCGGTTCGTGTCGGTAAACTTCATCTTCATGAATCACAGCTATCATTATAATATACTCGTTGAATAATATACTATTAGTGACTACTGGCTGCGAATTTTAGGTCCTAAAAAATGCATTTTAGGTACCTAAAATATGCTCTGTGAAATTAAAAAAAGGTGGTAAAAAGGTTTCAAAAACTAAAATTATTTTAGTACAAAAGCTGCTTTTAATTAATTTATTAACTTAAATTTGTTGTTTATTTCATTACAGTAAAATTCATAATTAAAAAGTTTTGACTATTAGCTTTGGTGGAAGCTCCAAACCCGGTTCAAATTCTCTAAAAATGTGGCCGATATTAAAATTAATTTTTTGGATGCAATGATCTTATAGTTTCGGCCACTCGATGTAATCCCGTGTACCAAACAAGTAACTTGTGAAATTTTGGAATAGACAATTTTAATTGGTTAAATTAAAATCTAAAGCTAAGCTCTAAGTTAAAATTTTCGTCTAAAATTTTAATGGAATCGTCGAAAAGTGTAGCTACTGTGAAACTGTTGGCTTTGTCTAATATAGTAGTATTCAATAAAAACTTTTTACGACTTTCGTCTTCATCCCTATTTAAAATACCTAGTACAACATTAGCCTCATATCTTCCGGTTGTGTCGGTTGTTTCGTCTATTGACATCCGTATACATTCGTCTTTTATCGCACTTTTTATTTGTAAAATAATTTCATCGTTTATAGGCTTTTTGTTATTTTTTCGAAGAATCGTTTATTCGGGTACTTTGAAGTTGTGTATTTGTAAATAAATTGAGCGAAAAATGGATTTGTCAATTTATTTACACGAAAGTGAAAGCTACTAGCATTTGCAAATGTTAAAAAAAAAATCCGGGTACGTAACGTTTCCATTCTTCACCTCAGATATAAACGTCCGATTTGTAGTTCTGTTGTACTGGCATTTTTTTGTGTTTTCGGAATCTTATATGTTTACTTTTTGTGATTATTTGAATGCAATGATTGTCACATTACAAATTTGATAAAATAACGCTTGCCCATCGGTGAAACCGACTGAAAAAACCTATTTATGGCAAATTGTTCCTCATGGATGTCAACAAAAGAAAAAAAAAATTACATTTAAAGTAGTTTTGGAACAATTGTAAAAACTTCACTTTTTAGAAATAAAAATAATGATCAAATGTGTTGTCGTATTCGTATTTTCAAATCAATTCGTATTATCAAAACTTTATCCAACTTCATCTAAAGATAATTTGAGAATCCCATTTCCATTGGAATCAGTATTTCCAATTTTCATCAAAATCAGATAAGATTAGAACCCCAATAACATTTTTATAAAAAAAATTATTTATTACTATAAAGAAAATAGTTATAAAAATGGCGGTGCTTCCCCCTCCACCGCAAGCGATGTGTCACAGAACTCACTCAACGTAACGAATTCTTTGATCCTTTAGCTATCGAGTGGTGTAATTAAATTTTGTATGTAGATGATAGATATATAGCTGCAGCATCAAACTGTATCCCCCGATTTTGTTATCATCAGTTTTCTGAATTGCCACCCAAATGAAAGCAAATTTAAAGACGTATTCACGTCAAAAATGTTTATTTAATTCAAAAGGTTCCAAACCACGGAAAAGGTGGAAAAGGTGCTAGCAAACCGATGCCATATGAAAGGAAACTTTATGAATAATGTTTGTATGTAACCAAAATACGTAAACCTGGCTCCAGCGTGAAAAGGTTTTAACCTAAAAAGCACAGCCCTAGGACTACACTCATTTTTTGAAATAATTTTGCAGTGATCTCCCGATTTTGCCGTTAAAGACACAATTCTTTTTTGCAGATTGAGAGAGTACATATAGTTACAAAAGCAACTGAAATAACCAAATACGTAAAGGTCGAGAACCGTTAACTATTTTAATTGTTTTGTAATTCTATTATTTATGAAAAGATTTTGTTTAGTAGACTTTTGGTGTTCATGATCTTTTGCTCTTAAACTGCTCCCCCTTTTCATAAATAAATACCTCTCGATAGTTAAGTTATATTTTCAATTATATTCAGGCACTGCTTTCAATGGGTTACTTTATTTGATAAAAATTATTTGGATCCACGCTTAAGTGACCTTTGCATTGTGAATTTTGGTATTGTTTTGTTGAAAAGTACAGAACAAGTTTTCAAAAATATCACTGAATTAAGGAAAACCACTTTCCAGAATAGATTTGCATGAATTGGTAAAATGTCTATTGCTTCTCTCTGAGGAGAACGTAGCAACACTAAAAACTAAAACTCCATGTTATATACCCATTTGCAAATTTGAACTGTTTTCAACTAGCCCTTTGTTCACTGTGTTTTCTTTAATTTTAAAGAGTTTAGGAAATGAATTTTTTGTTTTACAAATCTTACAATGAACTGTGTGCTTAGCTGTTGGTGTTGCAGTCTCCCTTTTGGCTTTTTGCCGTGTAATTTTTACAAAATTGTCTATCACATGTAACTTTTGGCTTTGGTTTGAATAAACTTCCGAGCCTCCTATAATACTTTATCTGTTTTTGTTCTTTTCAGCCATTGTTAAGATTTTTCCGGACCACAATTTGTTTATCTATAATGATTAGCTTTCCCGTACTTAATTCGACTAATTAAAATAAATAATTAAATTTGGTGAAGTGGACCCAATCAAATAAATAGTTAAATAAAAATACTTAGTAAAATACTTTAAGGATTATGCTACAATTGTTTGAAAATCAAATAAAAAGCTTTCTGAAAGCATGATTTGATTTAAGTTAGATCGTTCTGTTATGAAGTATAAACTCCCATAAATGACCACAAATCTGGTCACATTTTAGAGGTGCACACTTTTACTATAAACTTTGCAAAATAGTTTCACTTGACATAAAAAATAATTGAGAAATATATTAAGGTCGTAAAAGCACAAATTGATATAATTAAATGTATACGTACATATTTAAAATTTCAATGTTTGTACATACTATTGCACATGAACATGACTTATGCAAATTATCACATTTCTTTCACCAAAATAAAAATAAAAGTTATACCAAAAAATTGATAATATTTCGAAAAACAGTCATCGATCAGATTTTGAATTTTTGGCTTTTTAGCTTTAAAGCCTTGAAATCTGATATCCGAATCAGCTTTTTTTCTGAAATGCTTCATTTTCTCTCATAATAATTCATAATTGAATGGTTTCATTCATAAATTCATTTTGATTTCCGGTTTTTTTGCTGATCAAATTAGGCAAATCAATGTGGAGTGATCATTTTTGGAAGGTTTTAGGGTCCGGATTCTTAGGTAAAAACATTTTTTTTTTTTAGAAATGCAAATGGAAAATTTCTATTACAGCTTTTTGTTTCACAATAAATAAAAGAAAATGAGCCCTATATGAGCACATTTTTTAGCATATTTAGGCTTAAATACATGTTTTTACATATTTTCAAATATTTTGAAATTGTATACATTATGTTTTAAATTTTGATTACATTAATCCATTTACAATTTCTTAATTCGTAAATATACGCTTTCAATCAAAGTTGGAAGGTTTTTGACCTGGTACGACATCTATTTTCAGATAGGTATTTCAATAAATTTACCTTACAAAAGTTTTTAATGTACGTACCATATGTACCTTAGATAAATAAATTACTTTTAGTTCCTATCATTTACGCAAGCTACCTAACACATTTAATCAAATAATATGCAGCTATCAACAAAAGCCGACTAAAATTTTAAGCACTTTGTGCTTGTTACTAATGTGAGGTCAAAAACTATATGTATTTTCAATAATTCGACATAGAATTCAGCTATAAAGCAGTTTTATCGACTGCAATACATATTTAACAGTTATTGCATTATCTAAATTTTCTGTCTTGTTTAATGACTGCAACATCTGCGCAGTTTCTACATGTTTGAATAAAGCGTATTAATTTAGTTCAACAGCTGATCGCACAAGTATAAATATTGTTTTCTCTCTTGATAAAAACATCAGCTAAACTTTAAAGTAAGCGAACTAACTCAAGTTTTAAATGTTGGCAATTTTTAATCTACTAAATAATAAACAATGCTTAAGTAATAAGTAGCAAACTAAAATTGATAGTGAGTGAAGAGTAAACATCAGCTAATATTTGACACAGATCGATTGGTATTATTCTGTAACTATTACGTAAAAGCCGTGATTGTTCAACAAAAATCACAGCTGTATCAATACTTAAATAGTGCGAAACACCGGGAATTTGCAAAACGCCGTACCTACAGATAAAACGATAATTGCTTTTTCCATATTCAATACTAGTGCTCAGCTCTCTAAAATTCATACAAGCTTTATATCTTGCATTTGTAGCTGTTCTGACATCCCTCATTAAGAAAACTTGAATCGTCATTTAGGATCTTTTCTAGATAAATACACCACTGAAACTGTTCCAGACTTGTCTAGAATTAGGAAGAAATACGTCAGGTAATAGTACAAAACAAATACGCGTGGAAATCGATTGACAAAACCACTAATAGCACGGGTAGGTATATTGCCAATGTGATTTTAGGTATTTTAGATATCGATCTATGTGGCTGAATTTAAAAAAAACCAACGATTCCACTATTTGGATACAGAATCTGATTTGGAAGTATTACCGCAGTCTATTATAATCCGATGAGGAAGTTGCTTGAATGCTGCAAAATCTAATATATAAAAATCTCGTGTCACGGTGTTTGTGGTCGCACCACTCCGAAACGGCTCGACCGATTTTTATGAAATTTTTTATGTATATTTCGAAGGTATGAGAATAGGTCGTAAAGTATATTTCATACCGCTAGGTGATTAGGGTGTCCCTCTTATCCCCAAAATGTTTTTATATATCTAACAAAATTTTTTTTTCGTATTTTTTTTTGATTTGGCATCAAAAAATACCTATAACCCCAAATTTTCACCCTCCTACCCCACTCTCCCATTTTTTAATCGCGATTTTAGTATTTTTTTATGAACATTATCCAAATAATTTAACTGTAGTTCGTATTTCAAACATAACGAAATAATTTATGTTGTTGTAAGGCAGTAGGCGCTGCGTCAGCCTCATCGAACTTTCATCCACATATGCGCAAGTCATTCACGAAAAGCGTTGCATCGTTTTGACTTTTCATTCTGCATTTGTTATGTATCACAACGCAGTGCGTGCAAAATTTTGTTCGATTTATTTTAATTTATAAGAAATATAACGTGTTTTATGATTGTAAAAAGGTAAATACTAAAACAACAAATTACATTATCGGTATACCGTTTTTCATCAGTAAGTACAACAATTTTGTCTATTTGTGTGTGTGTGTGTGTGTATTATAGGGAACAATGCCAGCAAGACGCAAAGGGGCCCGTTTGGGTCGTCGAACGAATAAAGTAACAAACATGCGAAATAATAGAGCAGAAAGAACAAACGAACAAATCCAACAAGATAACGAAAATGTGCGTGTGAGCATGTCGCAATTGGGTGGATCTCAATCACAAGAGGAACGAGCTGAACGAAATCAACAACGACAATTGGAACGGAGACATGCGCGCCGGTTCGTAGTTAACACACGCAGAGCAAATGACCGAGAACGCCAACAAGTTCATCGAGCATTTACATCCGCTTCATTCCTTCGTCTCGCATTCGAATTATGATTTATGAATATGTTGTTACAGGAGCCGAAACAAACAAGAAAGTGAGCTCGATGGATTTTTAGGCGTATCGTATGATGATTCGACGCGGTCAGGACAACGTCATTCTGCGAAGTCATGAGCTGTGCCAACAATTCATGGTCGATATGTACGCGAAGGTAGAGAGCGAACGACTGCGATTCACGCTCATATGTAAGAATACATACAGGATTATATGACTTTCGTGCGCGAGTACGGACGACCGTGTTTATTTATCACGTTTACATGTAATCCAAAGTGGCAGGAGATTACATCTTTACTATTGCCAGGCCAAAATGCAATTCATCGTCATGACATGTAATGCACGTATATTCAAACAAAAATTGAAGTCTTTAATGAGCTTCATTACCAAATTACACATATTCGGTCCCACACGTTGCTGGATGTATTCGGTTGAATGGCAAAAGCGAGGATTACCTCATGCACACTTTTTGATTTGGTTAGTCGACAAAATACGCCCTGAGGAAATCGATAGTGTAATTTCCGCGGAAATTCCAGATCCATCTACTGATCAACTACTGTTCGATATTGTTACCACAAACATGATTCATGGCCCATCGGTGATCTGAATCGTTTATCGCCTTGCATGGCAGATTCAAAATGTACAAAGCGTTTTTCTAAAGATTTCACCAACGACACAATCACAAATGTCGACGGATATCCAATATATCGTCGAAGAAATACTGATAATGGAAGACAATCATTTACGCCAAATATCAACAACGCAGACATTGACATTGATAATCGTTGGGTGGTACCATATTCGCCTCTGCATAAGCAAAACATTCAATGCTCATATTAATGTTTAGTTCTGTAGTTCGGTGAAGAGCATCAAATACATTTGCAAGTATGTGAATAAAGGCAGTGACATGGCTGTGTTTCAAATTCAAAATACCGATGTGAATGCACCTAGATTGAATGACAACGACGAAATAATGCGCTACCAAATTGGCCGATACATCAGCTCCAATGAAGCTGTCTGGCGTATCTTTGGTTTTCAAATTCATGAACGGGACCCTGCAGTTATACATTTAGCCGTACATCTTGAAAACGGCCAGCGCTTATTTTTCACCAACGAGACAGCAATTGAGCGTGCCATAAATCCACCAAAAACTACACTCACGGAATTTTTCGAATTGTGTAATCGTGCGGATACTTTCGGTGCCTTTGCACGAACACTACTCTATTCCGAAGTACTACGCTATTTCACATGGAATCAAACAAAAAAATGGATGCCGCGCAAGCAAGGCACACCAATTGGTGAGTGCCCCAGCCTATTCAAATCAAACACTTTGGGCCGAGTATATACGGTCACTCCAAGACAGATTGAGTGCTTCCATCTGCGACTGTTGTTGGTTAATGTCACCGGCCCATTGTCATTTCAAGATATACGCAAAGTGAATGGACAACAGTATCCAACATATAAAGATGCATGCCTTGCACTCGGCTTGCTCAAAGACGACTATCACTGGGACGATATGCTTGCTGAAGCAGCATTGAGCTGTACAGCAACACAAATTCGTCTACTATTCGCTATAATGTTGACTACATGTTTCCCGGGACGAGCAGATACGTTGTGGGATAAGAACAAATGTTCAATGGCTGACGATATATTGCATCGAATTCGTATACGGTGCAACGATTTAACGATTACATTCAGCGACGCTATGTACAATGAAGCATTGATTGCTATCGAGGATCTTTGCGTTTTCGTTGCCAATTTACCACTCAGTCATTTCGGTATGAGTTCGCCAAATCGAAGTGCATCTAATTTAATGTACACCGAAATGAATCGTGAACTACAGTACGATACTGCAGAAATGGCAGCGATTGTTACTCGCAATGTCCCACTACTGACTCATGAACAAAAATCATTTACGATCGCATTATGCTGGCTTTTTCGGCGGGACAAGGTGGATTCTTTTTTTTGGATGCACCGGGTGGAACTGGCAAAACATTTCTCATTTCGCTAATTCTCGCCGAAATCCGATCAAATAATGGCATCGCATTGGCGGTTGCATCATCTGGCATTGCGGCAACTTTATTGGATGGAGGCAGAACAGCTCATTCAGCATTCAAGCTGCCACTGAATATTCAAAATAACCCAGACGCAGTGTGCAACATAAAAAAACAATCGTCCAAGGCCACAGTGCTGAAACAATGCAAAATTATCATCTGGAATGAATGTACTATGGCACACAAACATTCTCTGGAGGCGTTGAACAAAACACTCAAAGATATAAAGCACAACGACAAACTATTCGGCGGCACTCTGTTATTCCTTTCAGGTGATTTCAGACAAACACTACCCGTCATTCCACGTTCAACGTACGCTGATGAGATCAACGCTTCCTTGAAATCATCGCCACTGTGGCGTACTGTTGAAAAAGTTCAGCTACAAATAAACATGCGCGTCCAAATGTTACAAGATCCATCCGCTGACACATTCTCGAACCAATTGTTAGATATCGGCGATGGAAAAGTTGCTATTTATGAAAATACTGGATGCAAAAAATTGCCCACTAATTTCTGCACAATCGTTGATTCGCAAAATGCTCTCATTGACCGCATATTTCCCGATGTATGCACACAATATATAAATCATGCGTGGCTGGCAGAAAGAGCCATTTTGGCAGCAAAAAATATGAACGTCCACGATTTAAACTGCAAGATACAGCAGTCGTTGCCAGGCGACTTGGTATCATACGAATCGATCGACACAGTTTGCGATGCCAACGAAGCTGTAAATTATCCAACAGAGTTTTTGAACTCACTGGATTTGCCAGGGATGCCACCACACCTTCTACGACTGAAAGTTGGATCTTCGGTTATTTTACTTCGGAACTTGAATCCACCACGGCTGTGCAATGGCACGCGATTGATCATTAACAAATTGATGAAAAACATTATCGAAGCCACCATTTTGAATGGCAAATTCCGAGCCGAAAATGTTTTGCTGCCATGAATTCCAATGATTCCCACAGACCTGCCAATTGAATTCAAACGCGTTCAATTTCCTATTAGATTGACATTCGCAATGACAATCAATAAGTCGCAAGGCCAAACGATGTCTGTTTGCGGCTTAGATTTGGGCAAACCATCGAGCTTATTTGTGTTGGCTAAAGACGGACTGACAAAAAATATCGTACACTCAATTGACGAATGGAACGGTGTGCCCCAGCGGACAATAGTGAAGTATGTGATAGGCTGTAACAAAAATTTGCTATATGAAGTTATATGGAAATATTGTCGACTTAAATTACATTTTTATTTATGAAAATTGTAATGATTAGAAAATTAAATTAATCTCATATGTAGTTTAAAGTGTGATTTTTGTATATCTGATTTATTTGTGACATTCTTATCATTATAAATATGAGAAACTTGTACTTAAATATTGCAGAAATTTTATTTTAAACTCACTATAAATATATATTTCGCCCACTAAACATTTTTGGAGCTTTATTAGACCACAGTTGCTACGCTTTGACTTATTAATACAATATAAAATTTAATATTTTTAAAACATTTATGTTTTTGGTAACACTAGCTCATTTTGAAATTTCTGCAATATGTAAGTACAAGTTTCTCATATTTAGAATGATAAGAATGTCACAAATAAATCAGATATACAAAAATCACACTTTAAACTACATATGAGATTAATTTAATTTTCTAATCATTACAATTTTCATAAATAAAAATGTAATTTAAGTCGACAATATTTCCATATAACTTCATATAGCACATTTTTGTAACAGCCTATCACATACTTCACTATTGTCCGCTTAAGGCGCTTTTTAAACTTTACCAGTCGTCAATTGCTCTTCGAAATTAATATTGATTTTCTTTATTTCATTTTCCTACTTTAGAATAAAAAATATATTACTTTTTTTCACTTTACATTTAACTTTTAAGAGATCAAACAATGAATATGTCCGTTACGTTAATGAAATATGTACATTGAATTGAGAAAATGAATGATTGGGGTTTTTTTGTTTTTATCGGCGTTCATCGTCTATGCGCTCCATTCCTCTTTCTATCATATAGATCCCATCCCCACACACTTACAATAAATTCGTTATTTTTTATTTAACAACCAAAATATTCACTAGAAATAATTTATATCGCAGAACAACGTTTGCCGGGTCAGCTAGTATTACAATAAAAATTTGGAAAAATTGGTAACAATAATCAATCTATTAAATGAAGAAGAATCGATTAATATTAGAATAGCACAGGAGTATATGACTAAATCGAATATAAAAATTATTTGGTGTTTATTACTATCAATTATAGCAATTTGGTATAGGATTGAAAGACTGCAATCTTAAAAAATATCATTAGTGGCAAAAATACTGTGATGGATTCTTCGACTTCCTTAATGAGAAACGTCGGAAGTCCAATTAAGAAAATAATTATGTGCAAATTAAAGAATGTTTTACCAAAAGGTATCGGATTGTAAGTGGTTCGAGCCATTAAAAATGTTTTACAACGACCTTGTGATGCAGCAGAAGTCTCAACATTTTCTCCTGCTGAAGTTTTAGTATATTTAAAGTCCATTAACATCTATAGATGTAGTACGAAGTTTCTCGATGTGCAAACATTTTTTAAGACCAAACCGCCAAAACTTTAAATTTGCAAATTTAAAACGCAAATTTTGTCATACGATTTTATGTGATATTATTGATAAAAAATTGACATTTTAATTAATTTTGGCTACATATTTTTGGATTTTATTCAAATTTTTTCTAATTTTAGTTGCATGTTTTAGATACATATTTTCGATTTTTGAAAACCTAAAAATCCGGACCCTAACTTAAGAAGCAACAAAAGGCGTTAAAGTTTCACAACTTTAATGAGTTTTAAGTAGCAATAATACAGCGGACAGTACCCTAATTAACTACAAAATATGGATTATTGGTAAGAATTACTTTAAAATTATAATAAAAAAATTTCTGAAAAGATTGAATAATGGTTCAGATCCTGGAATTTTTTTTAAATTTAAAATAATGTGACGAATATTATACTCAAGTCATCATACAGCTTTGTTTCCAGTCTTACACCAATTCCAAAGTATCTTTAGATTTGTTTCTCTCTTTTTGGAGAATTTTTCTAAAACCTTTATCGGTATTTTCGACCCTAGATATCCTGAATACATCATATTTTGTGGCGTCCATAGCTTTGGATGCTGATATTGTTCATGTTTAATGTTTAATTATTTATGATTTACATCAAATTTTCTGATTCGAAGGTTTCCACAAAGTATCTTTTATCGTAAGATGACATTCCCTTTCTTGATTGATGTCTTCAATCCTCAGCATGCTCCCGCAAAATGAAACCGTTTGTTGTATCTAAACTGCTAATTGATAAGTTTGTCTATTTTGCTTGTTGTTCGTTCTGCAAGTGTATTTCACAGTTATTGCAAAAGTGATTACCTTCGAAGCACACATTTTTGGTACTGTTTTAGGTTGCACTATTTTTTTTTACTAGATGAATTTAGCGGGAGCCGTTTAAATGGCAAACGACATTTGGCAAAGTTATTTTCATCAAAATATATTTGGCAAATTTGCATATTTGGTAAATATCATATGACAAAACAAATTGAATGGCAAATGTACGTTTAATCAAAAAAGCTATTATTAATTTGTAACTGGAATTTTTAAATGATTTTGGATACATTTTTGGAATATGGATAACTAGTCTGTATCTTGATTATTTCTTAACCGATTGTGGTTGAATTTGACACGTACGGTGGAAATGGGATTGTTAAATGATTTTTGAATACATTTTTGGAATACGGCGAATTAGCAAATAACTTGGCGATTTCTTTCGGGATTATCATACATTTTGAGAGGTACAGTGGAAATGAGATTTCTAAATGATTTTTAGATGAAGTTTTTGACAATGAAACATTAGCTTCTAACTTGGCTATTGCTTTACCAATTATGATAAGACTCGACAGTTATGATGGAAATGGAAGTCTTAAATGATTTTTGGATAGATTTCTGGAATATGGCCAATTAGCCTGTAACTTGTTTTTTCTTAATTGGTTATGATTAAATTTGAGATGTACGATGGAAATGGGAAAGTTGATGGAACTTGGTTATTTTCAAAGCGATTTTGATGAAATTCCATGTTATACGATGGAAATGTGATAGTTAAATGATTTTTAGAGGAAGGTTTTGAATTTGAAAAATTGATGAATTTCGATGATGAAATTCGACAAACACGATGGAAATGTGATTCCTAAATAAAAAAAAGATAGATTTTTGGAATATGACCATTGCACATCGTAACTTGGCTATTTCTTAACCGATTGTGATGAAACTTGACAAGTTCGCCGCGCACATTCATCACAATCGGTTAATCTTTCATTTTCAAGCAAAAATATTTTTATTAATTACCATTAATAAAAATATTTTAGCTTGAAAATGAAAACTTTAAATTATCTGGAAAATAGAGATTTAATATTAGAATTAGAATGGAATTCTCCATATTTCAGAATATTTCAACAGAAAATTCTGGTAAAAGAAGATTAAATCTTCGTTTTCCAGAATTTAAATTTTCGTTAAAATTTTAGAGCAATTACTTTTTGGCAAATTATTCTTCAGGAATTATGAGGAATTATGAATTTACCAAAAATAAATTTGTCAAACATGTATTTGACATTCTTGGCTTTTTGCTAAAAAATATTTTACCGGATAATAATTTGTTTAAAGTGTATTTGCCATTCATACTTATTTGCCAAAGAAATGTTTGCCAAACGTTTTTTTTTTTGCTAAAGGTAGTTTGATCAAACTTTCATTTGTGAAACGTTTTCTTGCCAAAAGACATATACTCGAATTTAGCTTAGTGATTGCTGCAGCACGTCAACTTGAGCTCTAACTATGCGATTTATTTCAAAATTTTTGGTTGTGTTTGGTTTTAATCTGGGTTCTAAAAATTAAAAAAAAGAAACAATTTGTTAGTAATTGTGCATCAAACTAAAATTATATCATCCAAATAAAATACTTCTTTAGAAATATATTTCATGGGTTTTTTGACATTCTTGATGAGTTGTATTTTCTTAGTCATTAAATCGGAATCGCACCAAATTTCGGATGCAGTGGGCAAATTCCGGTTCCAAAACAAATTTCTCATATGGGTTTGATTCATTTAAAAACCCTTAAAGGACAAGGTACAAAACTACAGAAAAATTCGACTCCGGTTGGATAACTCAAAAAATAAAAGTCATAAGCAATGTCAAAAAACCCATGAAATATTTTTATGAGAAGAATTTTATATGATAATAATTTTATTAATGATTATTAATTTTGTCAGGGCGGTTGTAGAGTTTTATCTTGGCACTTCAGAGCTTGTCAATTCATAGTGTTCTCCGCTAGCCATAAAGTTGGCATGGTTATATCGAAAGCTTATAATATGAGCTATTTAAAGCATATGATGAGATATGTCGGAAAACTCTTCACAGTTAAAAATAAAATAATGGGTTATGTAATGCAAATTGCATTACAAGTATAGGTCCAGTGCTAGCTTCCGCCATCACAACATAATGCTAATCTTGCATTAAAATAGGTTTTAATGCACAGTGCATTAATTTGTATACCAGTAATTTCATTAAATTGTAGTTCAACATTCCATTAGAATATAAAGCAAATTGTAAAAGAACCTTCAAGCAACTGCATTAAAAGATCACTAGCTAGATCACTTTATGATCGCCCAAGGTAATAAATGATATTTTAAGAAATGAAAAGTTTACCTGTAACATAATAAAAGTCGGTTTGATTTAGTGAATTTTATATTAATAACGCAAAAGACGTGCTTAAATTTATAATTCATATAAACAGTAAAGTCCGTTTAGGTCCGAGTAGGTTGCTTTAAAATTTTTAATAGTTTTTTTAAAAATAACTTTTAATGCAAATGCTGCTTTAGAAATCTTCATAATTGCGTTTAAATTCATATTAATGCAATCATTACTTTACAATTTATAATAACTTGCTTTACATGAGTCGTAATGCAAGGTTTTTATTAAAAATTAAAGTTTTTTTCAAACTGTGTAGGATCGCTCTGACAAAATTATTTGAACAACAATTTCGCCAAAATACGTGTGAATTGATTTTATTTAAGATTTCTAAGGCAAACTTAAATTGTTGTGTTGTTTGTTTTTATTTTATTAATTATTTTATCATTATCCACGTAATACCTCGTTTCAATTTTTTTTTTTATTGAATTACACTGTACAAAAAAATATATACACTTCTTCAATATTCTCTTTGTAAAATTGTGTCAGAAACTTAACACCGGTTAGATGATAAAACTTTAGTTTGTTGCACAATCAGTAAAAAATATTCTATTTTTTTTAATTTTTAGAACCCAAAATGAAAGTTTAGAAACTTAAATTATTGTGTTGCCTAACAAACTTATCCGTTCCTACACCGGTAAAAAATTTTATCGTTTACCGATAAATTTTTCAAATTTCCATTTAATAATTAAGCTTTTACCGGTAACTTGAAATTAATCAAAATGAAAATAGAAACACATTTTTACGCCGCGAACCAATACTGACGTAGAAGGAGCTTTTTTCTAAGTTAAATAAAACCTTTTTAACATTTCATCTGACATTTTATGCGATAGAACCAATATTATCAGAGCCCTCAAAAACTACGAATAAAATGTATATCGTCTTGCAAACAACCCTTTGATAATTTCTAAACATCTCGAGACAAATATAAGGAAACTTCGAATAATTTGACAAGTCTCAATAATTTCGAAATAATCTTAAAAATCGTTGGAATTTCTAGAATCTTGAAAATTTTGAAAAACATATGAATATCGAATTTATTATATTAAAGCGAATATCGAATAAACTTCAAAATCGGCTAAATTCACATGTACATATTTAAGATCCCGCATATTTAAGAAACCTCGAAAAATAACGAATAATGTCGAAAATATCGAAAAATCTATAAAATTTAGAATAAATTCGATTAATCGCGATTAGAGGGTGGTAATTCCCGACAAATGCTGAACTCCGGGAGCCGGGATTGAGAATTCTTGAATCAGGGGAATTAAAAAAAAAACAATTTCCTGGTCAATTCACAAAAATTTTATGTAAAACTCACTAAAAACAGCAGTGTCAGTTGAAATATTTTCTTCTATTGTTCATCGAATTATCACAAACACATTGCAATAAAAGATTTGTTATTTAGACCAGACCGTTTCTTACTACAAAAGTTCGATGAATTTGAAAAGAAACGTGTCGCTTCTTACTGAAGTTTACTTCAACGCATCCAAAAAATTTGACTAATTTGAGGCCACCTTACCAGATTATCTATTTTTTTCGCAACCACTGTCATGTTAAAGATGAGTTTCCTACTGCTGCCAAATCATCAGTCAAATTTTCTGATTCGAAATTATTTCATTTCAATCGGGTTTCGGTTTCTTCGCTCAATAATTCTTTGTTTTAAGCTTTAGGTTACTTGACATTTTGACAAAAAATTGTATTGCCTGTCTTAATTCGTTAGACGAATAAATAGTTTGACTACACTAGATTTAGCACGACAATTAAATTTTAATTTTGTCGGTCAAGTGTTCAACATTTAATTTTATAGGATCCAAAACGTTATGTAATGTTTGTAATCTCTTCGAATTCTCCTCTGAATAGAAATTAGACAAACTCAGATCGTTATTTTATTAGGGTTTTACAACACAGTCACGTAATTTTAGAAAACGGAAGATCTTTGTTTCTGCGCTATTCCACCTTGTTCTACAGTCAAACAGTAAATTTAATTCTTTCCCACGGTTAGCTTTAGCATGATTCTGTAATAATGAGTTTCTAACTACAGATGATTGAAATAGTTCTGCGACAATTCTATCACTTTTCAAAGCGATGTTATCAAAAAAAAAGTACCTGGCTCGTTATCTGGCTTTAAATTTATCTAGTCTTACTAGGTGAGTATATTTAATGTGGCGTTCACAATACAACATACATAATTTACTTTTTATATTGGACAATTTTTAAATTTTTTCCCAAATTTCCGGAAATTTTAATTTGAAAATCCCGGGAATCGCATTTGATAAAATATGTAAAATTGCCGGGAAATGGTTCCCGGAAATTCCCGTGAACCATCCTCTAATCGCGATTGACAAAATCAAAATAATCTCTTAGAAACTCGAATAATTTCGAAAAACATTTTAATAATATCGAGAAATCTGGATATTAATGAATACTTTCGAAAACTCTGTAAGTCTGCGTTAGAAAAATCTAGAAGCTAAGCTCAACAAAAAACATGCAACTCAAATAAGCAGAACTTTTAAACAGTTTTGGATTTTCTCGGACTTTCAAAAATAACGTACAATCATATACTTCGATTACCTACTCTCTACGATTCTCGAGTAAAACTGAACAAATAACGAATCGAATAACTGTATCATTGAAAATATCAAACCTAATTGTCAGTTCCAAGCAAAACTCTTAATTTAAAAGTTTATAAAAAGTTATCAAAACATCAAATCTCAAGAACATCGAGCGTCAAATTAGGACGCAGCAAAATTCTATCGAAATCGAAATAATTCCGTTGAAATCCAAAAAAGAACACCATTATTGCTTTAGAAATTTGCATTTTCCTCCCATTTAATATAATTTTTCCAAATTAAACCGGGTTTACCGGTAAGTTTTTTTTTTACCGTTTACCGGTAATCAAAAAATCCAATAAATGAGGAACTATAAAAATTACAACGCGTTAACATTCACATGGAGTTGGGTGAAACTTCGAGATTTTGACATTTTTGGGTTCGAATAGCGTTAAACGTATGCTTGGAGCTAATTTATTCGAACTTCAATATTTTCGAGATTATTCGAGGTTTTCCAGATCGAGAGAGGTTTTTTAGCTTTCAGATTTCTCAAGATATAGGAATAGTTTAATCAATAATTTTGGGAATATTCCAATTTTTATTTTTAGAATATCGGGATTATTCTAAAACTCTTTCGAGTTTATTCGAGTTTGTTGCTTATACTCGACATTTGTTTCTAATTATTATATTAGAGATATGTACCTACTATTCGAGATTTTCGATATTATTCGAGTTTATGTAGGAGCTGAATTATGAGTAAACATCGCACTTCTAGGATTTTAATGATTCCATGATTTTTCAAGATTCTTCTAGGATTTTAAGTTTATCCGAATTCGTATGTTGATTTACAAAGATGAGATTTGTCTAGATCCTTTGAGATTTCAAATCTATATATATATAAAGTCGGGTTAGTTACACCATTTATAACTCAAGAACGGCTGGACCGATTTTTACGATTTTTGATTTGTTGGATTTGTCTCCGTCCCAAATAGCAGAATAACTATTAAAACATCTGAAAAATTCACGAAAAAAAATGTATGAAGAAAATTCATTTTCTCATATATTTTGTATGGAATGGCTTTTTTGATGATATCTCGAGAACGGATTGACTGATTTCGATGAATTTTCTTTTTTTGTTAATTTTTTATTAATAATTAATTATATACATATATAATTTTTTTATCGTTTGTTTTATTTGATAATTTTGAATTTTCACGAAATTACGCACAACCACTTTTTCAAAAAAATAAAAACTAAATGGTTTGTTTACAGCAAAAATACCAACCATATATTATTTGTCTATAGTCATCTGTCCGCAACTGTCCACGCTTGAGAAAGCGGATTTGATGCTCTTGGTCGCATTTACACAATTCATCCGAAGAATGAAGAATGCTTCTATTTGCGGTTGTTGCTGGTGAATGTTCGTGGGCCGACATCATTTGAATCACTTCGAACTGTCGATGGTGTAGTGTGCCCAACATTTCGTGCTGCATGTTAACAGGTCAATTTGCTTGAAAACGATACTCATTGGGACATGACAATTGCTGCAGCAATTGTTTCTGCATATCCAAGTCAGATACGCACATTATTTGCTATCATTATTTCTACATGCTTTCCATCGAATCCACGTGAAATTTGGAACAAGTACAAGGATGACATGTCAGAAGACATTTTACATCGAATTCGTGTCAGTTCAGGGAATCCCGATCTCGAGGTGAATGAGGAGATACATAACCAGGCTTTGCTTTTAATCGAAAGTGTGTGTTACCTCATGTACGGCAATTTGTTAGTCAAGTTAGGAATGCCAACGCCATATCGTGGAATGAACGACGCTTTCCATCGAGAATTGGAACGTGAAGGTGAATACGATCAAGATGCGTTGAACCAATCAGTTCAAACGAATGTACCACTGTTGAACCCCCAACAGAAAGAAGTGTACGATACGTTAATGAAGGCAATTGATGATGGAAATGGTGGCTTATTTTTCCTCGATGCGCCCGGTGGAACTGGTAAGACATTTCTCATGTCATTGATTTTGGCCACTGTTCGCGCGAGATCCGAAGTTGCTGTAGCAGTTGCTTCTTCTGGGATAGCGGCCACGTTGCTAGAAGGATGCCGAACGGCTCATTCAGCGTTTAAATTGTCGTTAAACCTTCAAACGACTGAAAAACCGACATGCAACATTGGGAAACACTCAGCAATAGCCAAAGTTTTGGTAGCAAGTAGAATCGTCATCTGGGATGAATGCACAATGGCGCACAAACGCGCATTGGAAGCACTCAATCGAACTATGAAAGATATGCGCAATGACTCAAGATGTTTTGGAGGTGCAATGATTCTACTGTCTGGCGATTTCCGTCAAACACTACCAGTCATTCCAAGATCGACCGCTGCCGATGAAATAAACGCTTGCCTCAAATCATCGACTCTGTGGCGCTATAAGTGAAGAAACTTCAGCTGAGGACATACATGCGTGTTGCATTACTAAATAATCCATTTGCCGAAGATTTCTCCAAGCAATTGCTGACTATCGGTAATGGCCGTCTTTCTGTCGACGAATCGAACATCATTGCTAACCACAAAAATCACAATTGGCTGAGTGAACGAGTAATTCTTGCTGCAAAAAACAAAGATGTGGATAACTTGAACTTCACAATTCAAAATCAGATCGTTGGTCCACTGCATTCCTTCAAATCTATCGACTGTGTAACAAACGAAGACAAAGCAACCAACTATCCAACTGAATGTTTAAACTCATTGGATCTGCCTGGCTTACCACCTCACAATTTACAACTGAAGGTTGGATCAGTAGTTATCATGCTTCGAAATCTGAACCAACCAAAACTATGTAACGGAACACGTTTGGTGGTGAGAAAACTCATGGGCAATGTGATTCACGCGACGGTACTCAAAGGAAGTTCAAAGGTGAGGAAGTTCTCATTCCGAGAATTCCGATGATCCCAACCGATATGCCATTTGAGTTTAAACGAATTCAATTTCCGATTCGTGTTCCATTCACCATGACGATCAACAAATCACAAGGCCAATCCTTGAGTGTCTGTGGGCTAAATATAGAAAATGAATGTCGAGAAATGTCGTATATCACAAGGTGCTTCAATGAAGGGAATCGACCCGAGTGCAACCCATCCAGCAAATAATTTAATAGAATGTAGTGCAACAATGCTACACGAATCATTTCGATTCACTTCAATAAAGCAAATGCCTTTTTGCCACGTGAATTACATTCATTTCAAAGTAATTAAAATACATTTCATTTTGATTTTTGTACATTTATTGAATTCATTTTTAATATTCATTTTATCTTAATAAAAATTTGAATTTAATTCAGCTAATATCTTAACACAACATTTATTAATTTTGTACGAAGTTCGCCGGGTCAGCTAGTTCAACATAAACTAAACGTGGTTTCACAATAATTAACTTAGTCGAAAAATTTATGAATTCTTTATGTTGGATTTCTTGTGATTTCTTTTCGATTATTTACGAAGAGTGAATCTTTTCGATTATCTTCTCTTCTTATTTGTCTTTAACTTAAATTAGAATTATCTAGTTCTGGAAAAATTAGTTCCGGATTTTCAAATTTCGGAAAGGTATTATTTGATAATCCCCAAACTGGTGAAATGAAATCTATTTTCAAGATATTATCGAAATTTCTGTTAGACATTGTTAAAATCCTTTGATACGATATTTTGCCATGGTCTTAGAGTTTTAAGCTGTTTGTTTACTTTGTAACCATAAAATCTATTTTCTACACACAAACAACTGCATTTCCTCTTTTGTTTTATTCTCACTTGCATTGTCTGTAAATAGCGAACTATTGGTTTTAACTTAACCCTTTGCACTCGTATGTCACACTAGAGGTGACAATACTAATTTACTCTAAAACTCACATATCAGTCTGTAGATGGTAACAATACTAAATAACTGTAAAACACAATGCGGTATTCGAGATCTTAAGCCCGGTACGGAGTCAGTTGTGAAGGGAAAAATGTATAGCAATCGTGGTAATTTTAAATCAAGTGCAAAGGGTTAAAACGATACATTGAAATTGCCTAACATTTGGTGGTTATAATAGCATTAGCATGTGACACTTAGAGAAAATGAAAATATCCTACTAAGGGTTTGGAAGAGTAACACTACACTGATTGCTATTTGGTTATGATTCAATGAAAAATTTGGTGAAATTAAACAAAAATATTTTTGGTTTGCTTGTTATGAGTTATGACATTTTCACAAAGAATTACTAAAGGGTCATTTTGAGAGTGTGACCTAAACACATATTTTACCTTATTGTGCAACCTTAATTTAAGCATCGACGTCAATTTTAGAATTTATTTGTTGGGTTTCACTTCAATGTTATCTTTTAATTTTTTATAGAGGTGAATTGTAGCGTCCAATCTAAATTAGTCGTTAATGACTTGCTGCATTTAATAGTTTTTGTAAATTTAAAATATGCATAGGCTGCGGGCCAATTGACTTTAAACTTTCGATTTTTTTTTTTTAAACATTAAAAAATTAATAATCTAAAGTGTTTTTTTATTCCGTTTACCCTTCCTTTAGAAAAATGCATTTAACGATTTTAGTGGAATTATTTAGTATTAGCCAGCAGCAATAATGTTTGAAGGTTTTTCCAATCTCGCTACGAATACCAGTATACCTGTTATGAAAAATTGGCAATTAGTCAAATCAAAATAAACATTGTATCATTGTTACTTTGATGATCCATCGCTCTTCGTGTTAAGTTTTCGTTAAATTTTGAAATATCTTCTAAAATTGTATACTTGTCTCAAGTCGATCTATAAACTTAAATTACGTTTGATTAGAAATTCATGGCCTTGTTTAAATTTATAAGAGATTTTATAGTTCAGAACCTTGAAAGTTGTCTAATTGGAACAATAATTGTTTTTGGAAACACATGCTGTTTAATTTACCTTTTAATTTCGAGTTTCAGACGTAGCGCGCAGTAGCCTTGGAATGATTTACATTTTTTTAGTAACACATTCATTCTTATTATTTTTACAAGGACAAAACCGTGTCCAAAATTAATATGCTTTGGACTGAAACGATCTGTTTTTTTATGAAAATGCTAGTAAAACAAAAAAAAAATCAAAGTCAAGTTCACGTCCGTTTACATTTAACTTGATGAAAAATACTGCGGAAATATTACGGTTTATTGTAAACAGTTTGAAAAAAAATTGTTGAACTGCAGATGTATGTATCAAAAGAAGTTATATTCTGGACACGGTAATTTAGATGGATCTCTTCCGTTTTACAAAATAATCCCACATGGTGAAAACTTTCTATTCCAAAACGACTTAATTTCTAAATAAGCTCTGGGTTCGCATTTTTATTGAAAAGGCCAACAAACCAATTAAGCATAACGATACATTTTCTATTTTTTGCTTGGAACATTTAATTTGCCATTTCGCTATTTTTTTAATATTGAATACATTACAGACTTACAATTTAAAAACAAATAAAAAAAAAAGTAATTAACATTAGATTAACCTGTATAATGTATGGTTAATTCCTCACAAACGAAATTATTTACCTGCATAAATTAGAAAAACAAAAACGTGACTTATTTACAATCGTCTATTTTAATCTTAAGATCGCATCCAATCGAAAGTTTTTTAGATGTACTCATTTTTATAAATTGACATTAGAAATTCCATAGATTTCTTGTTTTAATTTTTGCTGCTTCTACAAATATTCAATATGCGAGATTGTAACATTTCTATTTCTATACAAATATAGATTTATTTGCTGTACATATCCATTCATATCCACCTCCTTTCTAATTTCTTGTACATACTTTGTTGTGTAGACAAATTTTATTTGCTTTTTTAGTAAGAAGAAACGCGAAGTAAAACTCTGTAAATACCAAAACAACTTGCACATTTTTTTTTGGTTTATCTGTAAAACTAAAATTCAAAGTAAGACAACATATTTATGACGTAACGCGCAGACATATCTGTACATATATATACACAAACATTTAAGTTAGTATTACATCAAAAATAAAGTAATCTTACGTAATTGCACAATTGTATAAATATATACATAATATATCAATAGAAGCAAAGCCAATCGTTAAAGTAGAAAATTATAAGAAATGAAATATCTCTTAGCAATTTTATTAATTTTGATCTTTTATTAGTAATGCGCAGGTGTAAATGATTTGTGGATTGGTGGCGAAATTAAATTATGCGATTTGTGTAAAATTGATTTTTATGAACACCTATTGTATTTGGTTTAACTAAGAAAGTGTTGCGGTAGGTCTTGTTTTGTTGTTAATTAAATCATATCGATTATTGCACACAAATATATTGATTTGCCTTTTGTTCGTCATAAATACAAGATAAGGAAATGAAACATCATCTTTAACAAAACACAGTAATCAGATGGCGGTCCCTACCCTATGATTACATACCATTGCTGATTAAATAGTAAACAGTGTCGATTGGTCAAAAAAATTTGCACAAACAAATGATGCTTATCTTTCCCGATATTTAGTCTGATATATAGTTTCGATCAAAACGAAATTAATCATTTTTAATCATCTTCTTTAGGCTATAGCGACAGGATTGCTAACTTATTCCCCTAATTTTTCCCTATTTCCTATTACTTCCAGAGTAATCTAGTAATTAAATACAATTAAAATTGAAATTGTTAAAAGTTTTTAAGAGGTATTATAAAATTCGCTAATTCTGTACGTACTACTGAAAAAATTTGGTTAAAATATCAGGGTGACAAGTTAGCAGTAGTTTAGTCCAATTTTCACAAATTTCTTATCAAAAATTCGGGCTTAAGAAACTAATGATTAATCATCTAATTTGCTCATATACCGGACATTTTTAATTAACGAATAAAATAGCGGCAAACCCGGCAAATTATTTGAGATTTTGAGAAACTCCCGTAGGTTATCTCGATTTTTGTTACAGGCTTATGAACTCTTTGAAATTAATTAATAATTTTCAGATGGGGTAACCGAAATTATTCCAGTTTATTCTAAATAAAGCCGGAAAATTGAGTTCCGGGATATTACGGACTTAAACATATAAATCTGAATTATTATTGAAAATTTTCAATAGTTTATTAGCGCGTAAGATTCAGCGCTAGGATTTTAAGCGCTAGGTCAATAAAATGTAACTTTGACAACCAAATCAAAACAAATTTTCTCGCCTTTTGGTTGGCCCATTTTTTGTTTGAAACCTCTCTTCTTGCCTTTTGGGCAAAATTCAAGTCCCCATATTTTTACCAAAATGTCATTCTGAAAATTGATTTGTCTATACAGTTAGACGTATTCTCATCTTCGATGTTTCTTAAAAATTTGGGACTGAATCTTATTACAGTAGAAAATTGATTGATTTGAAGGCATTATTGCTACAAATAATTAATCAATTATTAACTAATGTTACGGTTAGCAATAAAAAGAAATTCTCGTTGCAACCGCAAACATAAAACACTTGCGTGTTTTTGAATGGTTCAGAAACAACAACATCAAACAACATCAAAACATGGTCTTATCCTGAGCTCAGTCTAGAGAGGTCTATTAGTCGTTGGTTTATTGCTCTGAAACCACTTGATCCGGAATGAAATAAAAACTTAAACAAAAAGATTACATTTGCTTTCGACCCCACTTACATCCTCATGAATTATCCTCCATTGAGTTCACTCACTCACACATACTTAATAAAAGGAAATCTAAAGAAAATATCCCGGCTATAATATACATAATTGGAAACGCTGACGAAAATGGTAAGTGAGAGAGAGAAGAAGCTGAAATAAAATTTATCTAGTACAAAAAAAAAATATAATGTATATAATCATGCAAATATAATTAATAATATTATCTCGAACGCACCGAAAAAAAACCAAAAAAAACTCACGACCAGTGGGAGCGAGCACAAAAAAAAATTTGACCATGAAAAAAACTGTTAAGCAAATAATTGGAAAATTTAAAAGAATTTACAGAAAATCATAAATTGAGATGAATTTAATTTGACAGTTACGTTATATAAATCAAAACTAAAAAAAACACTATGAAAATGCAAAAGTTAAACATGAAAACCAATAAACTCAAAAAAAAAAATATGCAATATAAAAGAAAATAAATAAAACTATTACTAACTACTTTCTTCTCCCGGCTGCTAACGGCTGACCTCCAATCCACTGACAGTAACCAAAATTTTTTTTCAATGCAATTAATAATCACGCCACCTCTGCACAGTTATTTTGTATCTTCTCGATATACAGCTTCAAACCAGCATGGCAATAAATAAGCCGAAAATTTTTCTTAACACATTCACAGCTAAGTTTCAAAATGAGCCGCAGATAAATATGTGTTTATAACAGGTAAAAACCGTTAATAATTCACTCGGCCCACAACAACAGGAACAGAGAAATAAATAAATACTCCACATATATTTAACAATGTCTACTTTTAATAATTTATTAGAACAATCAATCAATATTTAACAATTTCTTTTTATAATCAATTTATTCTTGTCTGAGTTGGGTTCTTATTCTATTTTATTTTTATTTTTATATTTTGATTTAATTAACTGATTTTTTTTTTTTTTCACAATCATGAAATTTTATTTGACTACCATTCATAATTTAACATGTACATATTGAACACCAACTCAAATACAAAATGCTTTACTTTTTAATTATACACAATACATTTTAATGTTTTTTTTTTCACTCATGGACAGCTTTTTTTCATATCTTCACTCACACGGTTTTATTTTTTTGTATATTTTTACAAACATAAATCGAGCGGTAAGCCCATGGCCGCGTAGCAACCACAAAAAAAACTCAAAAACAAATTATCAATAAGAAAGAAACTCAACAGATGAGTTATCTTGTCTTTTCAAGACCAAAAACTTAACTGAATTACCAAAAAAAAATTTTGCCGATCGCGCCGCGTTAACAAATTAAATTTTATTTGCACTTCTTCTCCTCTCTCACCTCCAGCCAATACCTTCCCCTCCCTTCCAATAGCAAAACAAAATATTTCCATTATTATCATGGGTAAATGTGTGCACCATCATCAAAGATGCATACCATTAACAAAAACAAAAACCCGAGGATAACCCATTGGTGGACATGGTCATTCAGCCACAAAAGTAACAATCAAAGTAACAATTAATTTAATTGTTACACTAAGTGTTACTTCAAAAAATTAAAACCAAAACAGCAAACGTCACAAAAATATATCAAATATCAGAAATTAGAATCAAAATTCAATTCTTGTTGCTATAATTCCTAATGTATTGTATACAGTCACTCCAACAAAAATTAGTTTGTATTTCTCACGCCATACGACTTTGTTGCCGCTTAACACTTTCGCTGCCACATGTGCACCCACACATCATGCATTTTTTTCTTTACCAGACCACTGTAGCACGAGCACAACAAGCATTTTTCCCTTATACCAAGTCACTGCAGCACATCAAGCAGTTTTTCTCTCCCTACACGCCGCACAGTGGGGCCGATTTCCGAAAAGCTGGCCAAAATTCTGAAATTCTCTACTGGGGGGTTTTAACGGTCGCTGATCACGAATCTCTAGTCATACTTGTAAAATTTCACCCCCTTCATCCCTTATTGACAAACCCTACAAAAAATAGGGTAAAATGCCCTATATATTACATTACAATTAAGACGCATGTCATTTCTATGGGTGTTTAGGTCACTAATTTCGAATCTTTAGTCATATTTACAAAATGTCACCCCCTTCATCCCTTATTGCAAAAATCCCTTACAATCCCTTTGCATAAAATACCGTATATATCATATTACAGTCAAGATGCATGTCATTTTCATGGTTGTTGAGTCACTGATTACGAATCTCTAGTCACATTTACAAAATTTCACCCTCTCCATCTCTTATTAACCACCCTTATTCGTCAAATAACCTAAATTTTATGAAATTTTGATTTCTTTCTCGTTTTGTTCATTTAGTAAAACCAACAATTATTTATTTTAAAATGTCCATAACAAATCGAGGGGCAGCTGATTTTTATTTTATTTTATAGGTAATACTTTTAACTGCAACCTCTTATGCATTTCATGACCGAACACTACAGAACAATATAACTTTTATATTAAAAAGTTTTTTTTAAATATAAAGTTTAAAAAAACAAACAATCATTGTTTAATTAATATTTATTGTTTAAAATACTAATATTTTAAAAAACATTATTATATTCCACATACCTCCAGGAGTTGATTCCATTTCATTTGATTAAAATTGGTTGTATTTTAAAACTTCTACGTATGTTTTTGCACTAGTTTATTTTACGACTGCAGCTTGAGTGAAGCTGCGTTGCAACTAAAATTCTAGAGCAAGTAAAGGTATTTGGACTCTCTTGTGCGTGTTTTAAGACGTTAGGGTATTACTAAAGCCAACTCAACGTAAACAAAACCTAAATAAACAGTTTCTTTTTTTTAATTTTGGCCAGCTTTTTGGTAATTTTGGTTACTGTGCGCCGTGGTGTTTCATCTTTTATATTTTTTTTTTGTTGTTTTATGTATTAGTATTCTTGAAATTATTATTTTAGATCAAATTCTCATTAAAGAATAAGTAATAGTTAATTAAACTTTTGCACCCGTAACTCATTTACCTGTAGATACATATTATGTTAATTTGTCGCAGGCCATTGAGTTACCGGTAAATCATAATGATATGCCATATCGTTTATTATCTATGTAATTCGAGGATTCACCAAATATAATTTTTGTCATATATTTGAGTGCAGTTGCAAAGAAATTTGTTTCAGTCTAGGTTGAGAGGGAATAGTTAAATGAGTTACATGTGATTTAGTTATTTCTGTAAAAATTTGTGTTGAATTAGTTGAATGTTTGACAACCGATAATTTCTACACATAACTAACTGACAAATATTTGTTTAGAACAAAATACTTCTAGGTCACGATTCGCAAGAATAGAAAAGGCATCCCGGGTTTTCCAAAATTAAAAAAAGGTCAATCGATTTGCTTCGAAAAGAATGGAATTGTAGTAGTGGCTTGGGGGACATACGCGAAGTATATTTCTTATCAACTAAAGAATCCGGAACAATGGAAGTTGCAAGAAAAGATAGAAATAAGCTATTTTTCTTGCCTTCGAAAAATCGTACGTTGGTATCATAAAGTAGCGTTCGAATTTCTATTAAATACATAGCAGTAGATAACACTTTAATACTTTATAACAGTTGACACAAAATAAAGGAAATTGCTGAATTTAGAGAGAGTTTGATTATGGCCATGACTGAATTTGAAGAAGACTCGGATGCGGATTGGGAACAAGAAGAGCATTATCTTGAAGAAGCTAGGTAGTCAAAAAACTAAATATGTCAGTACATTTTGTGGAAAATGCGGAAAGAATTTATGCCTGAAACATTTTAATATGTCACCTAAATCCCATTTAAGAAAATTTATTCATTTTAAAAGTTTTGTTCGTTGTCTGTTCCTTTTATTGTTTTATTCCTTCACCGACACTGGTAGCAGTATTAATACAACAGATGTGCCTATTTCAAACAAAATAGGTGTGGAGATATATTTCGATCACATTTACTTGAAAAAACGGTGTTGTCAAAATATACGAAATTTGCCCTTTTTTAGTACTAATTTTTGACATTTATTGTAAAAAGCCGAACACACCAAAATTATCATAGTCAAATCTTATGATAATTTTTGGCATATAAAAAATAAATTCATTGACAGATTGATGTAGTCGCCTTACCGTTTTACTTCAAATGTTGCGGACCAATAGTCGGGAAAATTGTTCATTTACCTACTTTTTTACAGTGTATTGAGTAAATTGAAATACTGTACTAAAAAGTTGGGTAAAATATTTTTATTTTATTTTATTTTTTTTTATTTTTATTTATTTTATGTAATTACAATATAGTCTCCTGGACTAATGAACAATTTATTTCTGACTTAATTTACTAACTTAATATTAATCCTTCTTATACTTTCTGCCGTAGGCACTTGGCGAAA
Source organism: Tipula helvola (assembly GCA_963556165.1). Taxonomy (NCBI): domain Eukaryota; kingdom Metazoa; phylum Arthropoda; class Insecta; order Diptera; family Tipulidae; genus Tipula; species Tipula helvola. Next base: position 93,944,035 of record OY744483.1, on the reverse strand, counting down.
CACACTTAATACACACATTTTTAAAATTTTTTAAAAACACTTGTTAAATATTTCGCAAAATTACAAAAGGTTTAAAAAATCACTCGATCGATTTCGGCTTATTAGGCCATCATCAGGAGTATCTACTAAACTGTAAAAATAAAAATGTAGTTAGATATATATATATATAGTTGGAAAAAGCAAAAAGTGAAACCAAATTATACCAATAAAAAAATGTGGGAGTGGTAAAAAATAAAAATTAAAAATTAAAAAAGGGGTGAGTTAAACACAGGTAAAATTGGTGAGATCAATAAACATTAAAAAATAAAAATTAAAAGAGGGTGAGTTTTTATTATTATTATTATTAGTTGAGGGCCATGTGGGCGTTCAAGCCACCCTGCACTGCGACCTAAAAGATCTTTTGTGCATGGACCCTACTTAATGAGCCGTCCAGTCAATATTCAGGCTCTTAATGAACCTGACAATACTGCCGGCCGGTATATGATGCATACCATCCGGGCTCATTACTCTCCCTCCTAGATGTTGTAACCTTTTGCAGAAAATGGCTGGGCAATGGCACAGAACATGTTCCGCTGATTCCGCTTCCATGTCACAGAAGCGACATCTATCCGTCGAACTTAGGCCCATTTTCTTTAGGTGATACCTTAATGGGATGTGCCCTGTGAGGAAGCCGGTAAGCAGCCTCAACTCAGGTTTCCTAAGTACAAGACATTCCTTGGCCCTAGCCGACGAAGGTGAAATAAATTCCTTCGCCTGTCGCAAACCTGGAATTCCGCGCCAGTAAGAGGACTTTTGCACATCCTCCCAGCGTTTTACTGCTGCCCTAAGGTGCCCCTTAGAGACGCCGCAGAAGGGCTCTGGTCCAATTAATGGAAAGGCAGATCCCTCGCGGGCGAGGACATCAGCTGCCTCGTTTCCCACAATTCCAGTGTGACCTGGCACCCAAACAAGTGTTACCTTATTTGAGCCTATCCTAGCACAAAGTTCTATAGCATGCACTTCTGCTTGAAAGACGGTTGCATTGGTACCCAAGGACTTCGAGAGTGATGTTCCACTCCCATGTATTCCTACCCCCGCCCCATCTTCCGTTTTTGATCCATCTGTAAACCACACCAATGACCCTCGCTCAAAGGATGGTCCCCCTGTACTCCACTCCTCCCAAGAGGGTGAGTTAAACACAGGTATATGATTATTGATTAGTCAACGGTCGAATAACAAAATTCCAGATGTTGATTTTTTTTTTTTTTTTTTATTTTTATTTTTTTTTTTATTTTTTATAACGAATTAGTAATTTTATGGTATGGAATGAGTATGTGAATAAAACAATGCGGGGTCGGTAATTGGTGAGAAACGGATTTCTCTCTGTTCGTTGAGGATATTTTGGTTAAGAAATATAGCTTTTCGGATTTCGTAAGATTCTAAGTTGTCTAAACGTCTACTTTTTGGTTGTACATGTAATATTTCTAAATTGTTTAAACTGGATGTGTGATTTTCTAACGTTAAATGATTATAAAGGGATGATTCATGGCTACCAGATAAATGTTCTTTAACTCTAACTTCAAAATTGCGCCCAGTCTGTCCGATATAAGAGGAACTACAATCATTGCAATTGATCTTATAAACGCCAGACTTGGAAAGGCGATCAATTCTTGGTTTATTGTTAAAAATCATTTTCTTAATTGTATTATTGTTATAAAAAGCAAAGCTAATATCTGTATATTGTGTCACGATGTTACTAATCCGTTGACTAGTTTTTCCTATATACTCTAAGCGGCGCCAATTTTTCGGCATTGGGCTATCAGGTGGATAAATGTTAGCTAAAGCTTTATGTTTCAGTTTTCTGTTTAATAGCTTTAATATAGTCTTAGCTGCATAACCGTTATTCGCTGCTATTTCTAAAATTATATTAAGCTCTTTGTTATAATTGGATATGGTCAAAGGAATGTTTATTAATCTATCTAAGAATGAGTGGAAAGCTGACATTTTAATATTATGGGGATGGTTTGACGAGTTAGGTATAATGGCGTCTGTATACGTGGGTTTTCTATAAATTTTGAACTCTAATGAAGAATTAATTCTGGTTATTGTTATATCTAGAAAGTTAATGGATTTGTTTTCTTCTTTTTCTACCGTAAAATTAATGGTGGGATATTGAGAATTTAACCAAGTGAGAAAAGAGGTTAATAGCCTATCAGTTCCATTCCATAGACATAGTATGTCATCAACATATCTGTACCAAAAGATCATATGACGGAAATAAGGATTATTGCTTGATACAATCGTTTGTTCGAAGAAATTCATGAAAATTTCTGCTAACAAAGGTGACAGAGGGGAGCCCATCGGTAGACCATCAGTGAATCTGAAATACTTATTATCAAAGCAAAAATAATTTTGTTTAATACAAGTTTCAAATATCAGCTTCAGTTCATTCCGAAGGCTTCCATCTGCAACATCCCTATCTAAGTAAGTATAGACTATTTTAGACAAAATGTTAATTGGAATAGAAGTGAAAAGACTAGCAACGTCAAACGAAACTAATTTTGAGTGTAGTGGAATATCAACATCTTGAATTTTGCTAATCAATTCTACCGAGTTCTTAACCGAGAAAGCCGAAACGAAATTGGTATGATTGTTGAAAAAGTTTATGAAACCCTTACATAGCTTGTAGGCAGGTGCATTGCAATACGCTACTATTGGTCTAATTGGAATGCCTTCTTTATGGATTTTAGGTAAACCATAAAGAATTGGGGCAGATGGATTCATAACCGTGTACCTCCAACCAGTGCCATCAAAGACCTTTGGGCATTGGTTGATACACTTACTGACCAAAGTCTTAAATGACCTAGTAGGATCTCTATTGAGCTCTAATGCGTTGCTTTCTGTAATGAAATCAGAAATTTTATTGTAATAATCGATTCTTGTGAGAACAGTGATCGTATTGCCTTTATCCGCTTTACAGGCTATCAGGTCATGATCACGTAACTTTTTCTTAATCGTACCAATCACTTTAAGGTTATTATTAGAAGAAAAAACAGAAGAATGAGAGGAGATAGAGGAGGAAGCGTTACTCAAGCCTTTCTGAATTTGTAACGCACATATTGCTTTCAGTTGGGTTGACTGGCCGGACAAGGCAGTTTCGGCATCTATAGCGAGACTCTCAAATGACTGAACGCCGATTGTATTTGGCACAGGAGCAAAATTTACTCCATTGCTCAGCATTTGAACCTCTACGCCACTGAAGCCAACGGAAGACAAGTTCTTAAAACGTGAATGGAATTGAAAACCAGACATACCACTATTACCTCTATGGTTACGTGGATACGCCTTGTCTCGCAACACATCCAGTTTAGCTTTTTGCTTTACATATTGAATATGAGAAATTTAGTAGATACTCCTGATGATGGCCTAATAAGCCGAAATCGATCGAGTGATTTTTTAAACCTTTTGTAATTTTGCGAAATATTTAACAAGTGTTTTTAAAAATTTTTAAAAATGTGTGTATTAATATTAATCTATATGGCTTCTTCCCATTGGCGTTCTATAGAATCTGGTAAATTGAAGTAAACCACATCTTTGTAGTGGATTTTAGACAGCACAATGCTGTTTAAGCTACCAATTACACCAACTCAAAAGGTTTGGTTCGTTTAAGTCTGCGTATTAAATTCGTGTTGCTTAGGAGCTGAGTTACCTCAATGTTCCCATGTTGCCGGAGCTTCTCTTCATGTCTCCGCGCTTTCTCCTGAATTTCATTTACGATGAGGTACACACTAAGGTGCATCAACGATGTTCCTTAATACCATATTCTGAAATCTTTGGATGATATTTATGTTGCTCTGTCTGGTACAACCCCAAAGTTGAATACCATAAGTCCAAACCGGTTTCAATATTTGCTTATAAAGTAGAAGCTTGTTGTATGTTGATAAAGAAGAGTTCCTACCCATCAGCCAATACATCTTTCTGTATTTAAGTCTTAGTTCTTCACTTTTCTTCTTGACGTGTGCTTTCCATCGTAGTTTAGCATCCAGAGTCATGCCGAGATAGTTAGCTGTGTTCGCATACGGTACTATTTCTCGATTTATGGTAATCGGGATATATTCGAATCGCCTGTTCGTAAAATTGATGTGAGCTGATTTAGTTTCATTTAGTATTATTCGCCATCTTTTCGTCCATTTATAAATTTTAGTTATTGCTGATTGTAACTTTTGAGTTGACTCTTCGTTGCTTGTGCCAACAGCTAAGATCGCCGTGTCATCTGCAAAAGTTGCCACTATGTTGTTTTCTAATGCAGAAAGATCATAAGTGTACAGTAGGTATAAAACTGGCCCTACTACATTGCATGGGCAATGTCGCAGCATGCGTACTGTAAGGGAAAGTCGGTGGAAACAGCTCTGCACAATCTAGTACGCACAATTGAGAAATCAATTTACTTCAAGAGTTTTGCATGGTAGCATTTCTCGATATTGAGGGTGCTTTTAATAATGTAAAAACGGAGGCGATCATGGAAGGATTGTCTTTTTTGAAGGTGGACTGCTCTATAAGTAGGTTAATAAATCAGATGCTAGTAAGCAGGACTATTACCTCGGAGCTGGGAGAGTCCAAGATTAGAAGACGGGTGGTTAGAGGAACCCCACAAGGAGGTGTAATGTCCCCCATTCTCTGGAGTGCAGTGATTAATGGATTGCTGCTGGAACTAGAGAGAGAAGGGATAGGGGTTGTAGCATATGCTGATGATGTAGCGATAGCTGTCTGAGGCAAATGTCTAGATACGATTAGGGATGTTATGCAGAATGCACTCCTGATCATTACGAAATGGGCCAGCAAGTGTGGGATTAACCCTTCCAAAACAGGGCTGGTACTATTTACTAGGAAATATAAAATTCCGGTGGTTTGCCCTCCTATCATGAGCGAGATTTCTGGGCACAATCTTTGATAGTAAGCTCAGCTGGAAGCCTAATACTTTAGGAAGGGTGAATAAGGCTAATGTAGCCTTATACTCGTGTAGGAACGCTATAGGTAAGAGATGGGGCTTGAAACCGGAGCTGGTATACTGGCTCTATACCGCCGTGGTAAGACCTGTGCTAATGTACGGAGTGGGTGTTTGGTGGCCAGCTCTAGATAAGGTAACATATAGAGGTATGATGGAGAAGGACAAAGAACGGCCTGTATGCTTATAAGCGAGGCGCTTAGGACAATACCTACACGCGCTTTAGAGGTTATGTTCCACCTTATTCCAATCGACCTTCATGGTAAACAGATGGCAACCAACGTGGCTACGAGACTCTTGGCTGTCTCTCAGTGGAAGTGTCTTCAGGTGGGACACTCGACGATAGGTAGATTCGCTGGCGAAGAACTGGCGAATCTGGATTATATTACACCAACGTTGTGCTTCGATAAAGGTTTCCGGACCATCTTTCCCTCAAGGGAATCCTGAAGGGACGGATCAATACTGGAAAACGAGGCAGTGCAATTTTTCACGGACGGCTCGAAGCTAGACGATAAGGTAGGAGCCGGAGTCTTCTGTGATAAACTTAATGTTAATATTTCTGTTCGTCTCCCTGACTACTGCAGCGTGTACCAGGCTGAAGTGGTGGCGATCGGGCAAGTCATGATATGGTTGAAGCATAAAGTGGTATCCGTGAGGGATATCGCAATTTATATGGACAGTCAGGCAGCGGTCTAGTCACTTGGGGCAGTTTGTCTGAAGTCGCGGGTGGCGCTGGATTGCCGATCATCTCTTAACGAGATTAGCGAGTATTTCAGCATCCAGATAATCTGGGTCCCGGGTCACTCGGACGTCACGGGGAACTGCAGGGCGGACGAACTAGCTGGGTACGGTACGACTCTCCAGATGCAGTCGGAAATGGCAGGTCTGGGGATGCCTATGGCAGTGCTAAAATGGGCGCTCAGTAAAAAGGCAATCGCCTTGACAAATGAGAGGTGGATCAACACTCTCACGTGCAGGGTAGCAAAGCAGGTTTGGCCAAAACTGGACTTGCGGCGCGCCGAAGTATTAATATCCCTGGGAAGACAAGAAATAGGATGGGTCGTAGGAATAATGACAGGTCACTGCCTTTTTGGGGGAGCATGCGAGAAGGCTGGGGATACAGACGAATGACTTTTGTAGAAGTTGCATGGACGAAGATGAGGAGAAGACTTTGGAACACTTCCTATGCTCATGTCCGGCGCTATCTTACAGAAGGCATAAGTATTTGGGTGTGTGCGGTATGCACAGCCTTTGGGAACTCGCGGACTGTGGAGTGCGAGATTTGTTACGCTATATAAATAGCTCTGGTTGGTTTCAACGGGAGTAATGGGGAGATGGGATCCTGTGGTATCACAACGGGCCACTGCTGGCCTTAGTGTGCGATAGCAGCCACTCAACCTAACCTAACCTAACCTAGTAGTTCATTTCTATTTATTTTTCAAATGTCAAAATTTTTTGACAAAAATTCATTATTTTCAGAGATATTCAGACTCATTTGGCCAGCGGTGTACCACGAAGAAAAATACAGTCACCGGTCATTGAACCACCAGTTTAGCGGTGGTACACTGGCCGTTAGTACTGTGGCGACCTCATTACAACTACCCAAAAAGGGTACTAACCATTTTTTGGTTGTTTGGGATAATTATATTCCACCATAGTAGCTCAAGGATAAAAATAAAGAAAGACAGTCAGATTTTATATAGCTCGCTAGAAGTGATTAAAAAGATTTAATAAAATAAATAAATAAGTTTTTACCATTAGATATCGGTAAATACTGGTGACCCCGACGTTTGAAAATTAAACGCAATTATTTTGGTAAAAAACGCGAGTCAATTACGCAAAATTTACGCGACATTTTTACCGCAAGTCTGAGGACGCATACATTGCCGTACGGTACAATTCGAATAGAACACAAATTGTTATTACAAGGCGTACATCATCGAGAAGCAGTTAATTACAAATAAACCAGCAGTGTATCGTATATTACATCGCCGACACGTGTAAAATGTCTACGACTAGCGAATCTACATCCAGCACCGACACAATAGTTACTTCAGCCGCAGACATGTCAAAGCTGGCAATAAACATACCCTCTAACGGAACAACCACCGGCGAAATCAACCAGAGTGAAAATGCAGTTGTACAAGTAATAGTGTCAACTTCAACGACAACGGAGTTAAATACTGTTGCTCAAACACAACAACCAGACACATTTAAGGTAGTAGAAACACAGGCAGCGGAAGTACGTCACAACCTACCACGCTACAATTCAATTTACGGCGGTAGAAACCAATCCGGGGATGTTGCAACAGGCATTTCTGTTCGACCGTTAACGTTAGAAGAATTGCAAACTCAAAACACGCAATTAGAGCAACAGGTTGCGCACTTAACAGGGTTAATGCAACCCCTGCTCGAACAACAAGCGGTACATCAGCCACATGCGCAACAGCAGACGATGCACCAGCCACAGATGCAACCACAAACGGTACAGCATCCGGTACAACAGACGCATACGTCACAACAGCCAACGCTCAACCGACATTATTACGATCGACTCCCAATACCTACTTTTAGTCGAGATAACGTTGAAATGTGGTTATTCCAGCTCGAAACATAGTTCAATCGTCGCAATATAGCAAATGACGATGCAGCAAAATACGATACACTGGATGCAGCCCTAGATACCAATCTTCTTATCTTCATTTCGACTAAAGTAGCTGGCGTGTTAAGAAGTGTTATTCATGGCAACAAGTATGCACCACTAAAAACAGCCATAATAGCCAATTTCGCCGACAGTGAAACCCGTACAACTTCGTAAGTTACTAGCCGGAACTCCACGAGGGACGAACAAACCGACAGCCTTGCTCAACATTATGCGGAATATATTCAGAAATCCAAGTGCAGAGCAGCTCAGTTTAATAAGGCATTTTTGGCTTGAACAAATGCCAACAGAAGTTTGTGCAGTTATAGTGGGGAACAAAGCGAATGCCGTGCATCCTGAAAACGTGTCTCTCGACGACGAGGCAACGCTCGCTGACGCCATTATTGAAGCAGTGGACAGCAGGAATACACATGTTGCCCAAGTATCTCAAGTTACTGACAAAAACGAAGTTCAGCTAGACATTGCCGAGCTTACGAATAAAGTCGATGGAATTATATCACTGAGAAGATAGAAATCGCTCAAACCGTCGCTCACGCGTGGGTTACGCAGACGATGCACGTGAATGTCGAAAAGGTCATCGTAGCCCAAGTCGAACAAAGTCAACCACTTGTGTATACTATCGGAAGTATGGAATGGATGCTCGCAAATGTAGAGATCAATGTGATTTCCGTACCCCTTCACAACAAAAAAATCAATAGGGCGCAGGTTACAGTCAGATAACCTGCCAGCCCCAGCAACGACGGCTTCGAACTGAATCGGATATTCATTAAAGATTCGGAGTCAAAGAAGATATTTTTAATCGACACCGGCGCTGATGTTTCAGTCTTGCTGCCAGCACAGCAGTTGAAGTTAAAACTAAACCCAAAAGCCGTCAAACTTTTCGCAGCCAATCGTACTCCGATTGACACCGATCTGCTCGAAGAATTTAAGGATGTTTCCCAACCAACGTCATCACTACGCCCGATCGATGGTGTGACACACCACATCGTCACCAAGGGTAACGCAGTCCTCGCTAAGGCACGTCGTCTATCACCAGACAAGTTCCAAGCTGTAAAAGTCGAGTTCGAGTTCCTGTTAAAGCACGGCATATGCAGACCCTCAAAAAGCCATTACGCAAGCCCACTTAACACGTGAAGAAAGCAGATGGTTCCTGGCGACCTTGCAGCGATTTTCGAGCCTATCGCCTATAATATCCCTTGCCGTATATATAAGACTGTGCTAACGCAGTACGAAATAAAAAAATATTTTCAAAAATTGATTTGCACAAGGCATTCCATCAAATACCTATAGAGCCGGCAGACATACACAAGACAGCCATAATAACACCATTTGGGCTGTTTGAGTTCGTATACATGACCTTCGGCTTGTGCAATGCCGCCCAGACATTCCAGCGGTATGTTGATCATGCCACAAGAGATCTACAATACGTGTTTGGATACATCGATGATTTTCTCATCGTTTCGGAAAACGAGCAACAACATCGTGAACATCTTCAAACGTTTTTCCAACGGCTTCGTGATTTCGGACTTCGAATAAACATCGCGAAATGCGAATTTTTCAAAGATGAGATAGAGTTTTTGGGTCATATGGTCACACCCAAAGGTCCGGAACCACTACCAAGCGAAGTCGAAATCGTAAAAGAGTTTCCAGAACCAACGATCGCCAAGCAGCTAAAAAGTTTTCTAGCAATGGTAAACTTTTACAGAAAGTTTATCCCTCATGCTGTCAAGCACCAGATTACCTTACAAAACCTGATCAAGGGCAACGTGAAGAACGACCAGAGTAAACTTGAATGGACAGCGGGAGCGGAAGAAGCATTTGTCAAATATAAAGAAGATTTAGCAAAAGCAACCTTGCTCGCATATCCCATGCCTAACGCTCAATTGTCACTAAACGTTGATGCCTCCGACTATGCGATCGGCGCGGTGCTACATCAGACCATCGATGGGCAAGCTCAACCATTGGGATATTATTCAAAGAAATTGACCGACACCGAACAGCGTTATGCCGTCTATGACCGGGAATTACTGGCCATATATCAGGGCGTTCGCCACTTCAAATATATGCTCGAAGGTCGCAATGCCATCGTATACACTGACCACAAGCCGTTGGTGTATGCTTTCATGCAGATATCGGACAAGGCCACTCCGCGTAGAATTCGCCATCTGGACTACATTAGCCAGTTCACCACGGACATACGGCACATAAGAGGAAGAGATAATCACACAGCAGACTTGTTATCGAGGATTGAAACAGTCGCACAGGAATGGAGTTACGACGATATTTCGATTGATCAAACAACCGATCCAGAGATACAGACATTGCTTAGCTGCAATACGACGTCTCTCCAGTTAAAGTCGATGCATTTTCCGGGTGTCTCGGGACCACTTATCTGCGATTCCCGAGGTGATTCCATCCGCCCGTTTGTCAGACAAAAATACAGAAGTGCAGTGATGAGTCATTTCCATTCCATTGCACACCCAGGCGTGCGAGCAACGACTAAATTAATAGCTGAGAGATTTGTCTGGCCAGGACTTCGGAAGAATTGTGCAACATTTGTCAAACATTGTCAGGCGTGTCAACAACCAAAGGTGAGCGTTCATACGAAATCTCCGTTTTCGAAAACAACATCGCCGACTCAACGTTTCGAGCATATCAATATCGATATTGTTGAACCATTGCCCCCATCGCAGGGATATCGATACCTATTGACAATAATCGACAGATTTTCTCAGTGGCCCGAAGCCATCCCGATGGAAGACATCACCGCTGAGCGCGTCGCCAGTACGCTGAATTCCGGATGGATTGCTCGCTTTGGGACGCCTCTACGCATAACATCAGGCCAAGGACGCCAGTTCGAGTCGCAAATCTTTACAGAATTGAACCGACTCTGCGGCACGAAGCATTTGCTGTCTACACCAAGCCATCCTCAATCAAACGGGATCATAGAGCGATTTCATCGGACGATAAAAACAGCTATAACATGCCGGCGAAATCAAGACTGGGTATCTCAACTGCCCATCGTTCTCCTTGGTCTGCGCACAATACACAAAGAGGATATCGGTGCCACTCCAGCTGAAATGTTATACGGAACAAATCTTCGATTGCCCGGAGAAATTTTCGCGGAAATCTCATCAACCAATCAGCACGAATTTATCAAAATCCTGAAACAAAATATAAGCGCGTTGCAGCCTACATCCACAGTGCATCACATCACATCGCAGGACGTCTTCGAGCACCCAAGACCCAACGCTTCGCCAAACTGAGTTCGTTTTTGTACGAAACGACGCGGTCCGACCACCTTTGTCACCCGCATTCGATGGCCTATACCTCGTCAAGGAACGACATGACAAATACTTCGTACTGGAAGCAAAGGATCGAGAAACCAAAGTTTCAGTGGATCGACTGAAGCCAGCGCATATTTTGAAGGAAGAGCAGCTAGTTCAACCATCACTATCAAATCCAGAGCTGCTACAAAGTCCGCAAGAATCACCACAGGGTCCGGAATCACCAGAGAGCCTGCAGAAATCGCCCAAAGTTACCAGGTTTGGACGCACCATAGTCACACCCAAACGATTCAAGAGATGACTTCGGTCTGGCGACCTCATTACAACTACCCAAAAAGGGTACTAAGACTAACCATTTTTTGGTTATTTGGGAGAATTATATTCCACCATAGTAGCTCAACGAAAAAAATAAAGAGAGACAGTCAGATTTTATATAGCTCGCTAGAAGTAAAGGCGTGTACTAAAAAGATTCAATAAAATAAATAAATAAGTTTTTACCATTAGATATCGGTAAATACGCATTACCTCCATAGTACTATTATAAAGAGTTACATACCAGGAGTATCAAAGCCTCTGTAAATAATATTAAGCGTGATATACAGGTGGTCACTGGACGCTTGTTGTATTATTTAGTGTGGTACATCGGTGATCCGTTGGCAAATAGGAGTGTTTTTCATCGCGGCGTACCGGTGGTACAGCGGCAGGGAACCTGTTAATTATCCCATTTCTAAAATTTGACTTTGTAGCTAATTTTGAATGGGTGGTATGGGATTTGCTTCGAGAGCCGCAGTGGGGATAAGGCTTCCCAGCACGCATTGAGTGTGGACGATTTCAAATCTTTACAAACCTTGAATTCCGACATATTTGTATCAGATTCCAACAAAAATTGATTTTTAAATTATTGACAATAATTGACGTATAAAATTCTGTACCAAAAAAAACAGCAAAAATTTCCCAGTATTTTTCCCTATATTTATCGCGATCTCGAGCAGCAATCTAATAGAAAAACGCAACTAAAGTTATACCGCGACGCCAGTAATTCATACGGTATAAAATACACTACACGCTACACCGGCACCCACCATAGTATGATACTGTAAACGTAATAATAAATATTAAAAGTCCTAAAGTACATACCTGCTCGAAGTGTATATTTTTACGACGAAATTATGCAATGGCCAACTGGATAGTGGGGACAGTAACTACATACTGAAGTCTTTAAAATAATAATTTTTTTTTTTTAAGGTTTTCTAATTTGTTTTAATCCTAATGAAATTTAATAAATGGAATTGAAATATATTTTTTGTATTTATTATTGAAAGGGCCCATGTCCATTCTTTAAAAATGAGCATACCAGCCGAAATAATTAAAAAATAACCCCAAAATTCAGCTTAAAATTTCATTGCGACTCACATTTTCATCAACAAACTCAAATTCCCTCCTAAACTTATTTTTGCTGACATTTTTTTTTTATTTCCTGAATAATTTGAAAAAGTGAACATGAGCCCTGTCAAGACTAAACGATTCAATTGTATTTAAGACTCCGAAATTTGCTGCAATTCTAGCTTTCGATATGCTTGGAAAATCTTAACGTCTGGGCCTTATCGGTAGATTCTGTTATTTGAGTACCAGAGTGCCTTTGGAGTTTAAATGGTTGATGCTACCCAATGTACCGGGGGTTTCGTTACAAATTGAACAATTTTTAAAAATGCAAACAATTTTATATTTTTGTGATTCATTTATTATTTGTCATTTGTTAATATAATGTCGGTCAATTTATATGCACTTAAGTAATATACACAATAGAAGGTTACAATTGCAGCCATCATAATTGTATAAATTGCTGATATGCTATCCAAAAAGCTAGACATCAGAACATGATAAAGCAAATAAAAAATAAAATTTGCAAAATTATAGACGCCCCAAAATACTCCAATTAGTGAGCATTTCTCGTCCTTTTCGGCTAATGCATAAGAAATTTCTAGTCCAGATGATAGTATTAGTAATTTGCCGAGCGATAATAATATATATTGAATTATTTGAAAATGTATACTGCATACGTAGCTTGGCATTCGAGTGAAACAACTCATCTCCTGCAAACAAAAGTTTCAATTATTAATTCGCTTTGTTTTTATATGAAATTGTTTAAGTTTTTACCACTTGGTCAGAGGTGTTATCATTCATGTACCTAGGCGCACTAAGAAAAACATTGTAATAACCACCATTTCGAAAATAGATTGTATTTGAACTATTCAAACGTCCTATTTGTAATGGAGCGATTGAAAGTGTTAATACTTTGTATAATCCCTCAGGTAACTCCATGATATAGGAATAATTCGTTTCAACTTTAATTTGAATTTCACTATTAGACTCAGTACCAGTTATCAATAATTTACTGTTTGCATTAAGCACAGCTTTAGTTGATTCGGAAAACGAAATAAAACGTACCAATGCAAGTTTTGCTATTGACCGAAAATTACGATCGAGAGAAGCTGGCATGAAACCCTTTGCCGGTCTTCTAAAATAGAACCAAACATGACTCTGGTAAATTGTTGCAACTGCTACCTGCTGTTCAGATGATTCGTATGGATAAATGTAATTTGTGTTGTACCGAGCATAACTGGCAGGAATATATATGAACTGAGTCGTGTTGGGAAATATTTTCTGATCAATAAAGAGCGGTCCAATACACAAATGAGCAGGAACATTAATCGATACATTAGAAATCTTGTAATATGAGTGTTGTTCCTCAATTATACCTACAGCGGTGCTACAAAAATATACTTCGGATAAATTATATCTTTTAGACATATTCAAAATCACAGGAGCATAAAAACTGCCGAATAAACCGGATACAGGTACTGAAGCAATTATTAAACTCCCTCCTAGTGTTATGCGTAACAATTCATTTCGAATTCTGATGAACCATGCGATTGGTATGCACATAATTTCAATAACAGCATGTATCATTTCCAAATATCCATCTTGCATTTTGGTGGACATATTTTTCGCCTGATTAATCCAGGATTTTTGTATTAAAAATGTAAACATCCACAAAAATATTAATGGTATGAAAATATAAAATGCTTGCTCCATGCGGTATATGGTGATTAGCTTTGATTGTTCTGCTCTCCATTTAAAATCCCAGTTGGAGTACATAAGTATCATAACTAATTTTTTTGAAAAGATAATTTTGATTTTAACATCTGAGAAAAAAAAAATTGTTATTTTTTGTATATACTTACTTGCCGCTGCTACTGCCAAACAAATACCCGCAACAATAAGGGGCATTATGTAACAATTTGTTGATATCGGCTTGCACGAACCATAAAAACCTGTGGTATATACTAATGGAGTAATCATTATTGAAATTAGATACGCAGTGATATTGCCCAACAGATACAAACTATAATGATTCACTTCGCTGTACCATAAATCGTTATCGTATTGGTCGCCACAAAATGCAGTAATGATCGTTTGCAGAAACCCTATAGTAAATCCTAAACTGAGAACAAAAAAGTACACAATAGTTCTATTTCCGTTATGTGCCAAGATTAGTGCAACGATTATTGAGGCACATTCTAAAGTCAATCCGATTAGAGCTGCAAGAAAAGATCCAACAATAAAATAGTTTAATAATACGGCAGCCAATGTTCCGAAAAATATCATCAACAAAAATATGCCGGTTTCCGCTTCACATTCTTCGATATTGAAACCCAGTAATATTGGATACAATCCTGTGAAGTGAAAAAATAAAAAATAAATAAATTTTCAACAGAATTTAGTGAACACATTTATTAAGTACTTAAAACTACGAAACACGGCAATGATGTGAGAAAGACGATGACCAAGGCCGTCTGTAAATATAAACGTTAATATAAAAATATTTATAAAATGTGTAAAGTGTTTTCATTATTGAATTCTTACCAGTATATGCAATATTTTCACCATTTTGTAGTTGCAGATATAAAAATCACTTCCCTATAAATAAATTATAAATTTAACAATGGAATAACTATGAAAAATAAACATGGCCAACCTAAAAAAAATATTTCTTTGAATATATTTTTGCTTAAATACAAAGTGGAGAATACCCATGGTATAATGAAGAATACCCATGGAATACAACGGGGATAGCACCTCGGCACAGTGTTATACCTGACTAATGTGAGATCCAGCTACATGTTTCCCAAAGTCGTTAGGGTTACGTGGCGACGCGAGTTATTTGTAGTCTTACTTTGGCAATTTTACAACAACAATGCCGTGTATTTTCATTCCGGAATGAAGAGATTCATTCCGCTGAGAAGAAGGAATAGCAAAATTCTCTTCTTCTCGTAGTTGTAGTGTTTATCACTAGAGTAAAACTATTCCATATATTTAGTTTTATGAGTTGGTATTAAATAACAATTTTCAATTTTTCGATAAATCAGAATATTAAATTTTATTAATTATCATTTGGAATAATTATGCCTTATTCAATAATTTGATATCATTATTTTATATTTGTTAAAATTCTAAATAATAAATATATTTTAGAGCTTGGTACCAACTGTTGAAAGTAAAAAAAAAAAAATTATTCTGAAGAAGAATTGCTCTTACTTTGGGCAAAATTTCATTCCTATCCGGATAGGAATAACTTTTACCAAAGTAAAGGCGGCACCAGACGATGCGACAATTGTCAAATGTTTGTGATTGTATATCGTATGGCATGTCGTGTGGACAGTATTCACATCACCAATGTGAATTTGTCGAACGACAGATGTTGGTATTCATCCACATGATATGAAAATATTTTTGTACAAATATTTACGAATTTAGTACGTTTCCTACTAATTTTAAAATGCACGTAAAACAATTTGATTGGATTTATTGTTATTTAATTATTTTCTAATAATTTGGTCGTCCGTATCTATTTAAAAAATAATAATAATAAGAAAAAAATTAATAATTTGATAATTACAGACTTTTTAATATTATTAAAAATGTGCTTGTTAAAAAAATATATTTTAAGTTTGGAATATACCAAAAAATGTACATCAGCCCATATGTTGGTATACAATCGCATCATTTCAAAATTGTCATTGGACGGATCGTGTGTAGGGTACATTTGCCATGTGCTAAACTTGCACAAATATATATGCGCCAATATATTTGTCAATTCTCGCATCGTCTGGTGCCGCCTTAAGACGGCAATTGTTTTAAGGCGGCACCAGACGATGCGAGAATTGACAAATGTGGGTCGACCAACGTTGGAGCATATGATGTGGACAAATGTTCACATGGCATACGTACCCTACACACGACATGTCAAATGTTCGTCGAATGTAAATTTAAGCGAATGTATACCAAGTACATACATATTTACAAATGTTTGAAATAGTACATTCTAAATTTTAAAAATATCTTTCTGTCCATAATTTGAAATTACTTCGTTGTTTTTATTATTATGACATTTTTAATTTTTATGACCGGATTTATGTGACCAAAACTTAACTTTATATCGAATTAAATAAACAAAAAATGTTTTAAATGAAACGCGATTTATTATCCATCAAAATTCGTGTTTGAATTTTTTCGATATTGAATTTTATATATTTTAACTCTTTGTATGGGCAAGGTAATTTCAGTAAAATTTACCAACACAGCAAAAATTTTCCTTTAGATTTTATATGATCTTTTTCCGAATGTGCTAATTGTGTATTAAACATAATATACATTTTGCTGTTAACTTAAAATCGTACAAATCTCGGTCATACGTATGCAAAACAAATATCGAAATAAGAATGTACATGTAGCATGTTTTAACAGCTTTTATTAAATATGTAAATATAACGGTAAGTTTTCTTATCTTATGTCTCGACAGACACGTGAACCTAAAATTGCGTTTACAAACAATTATAATTTCATATACCCAATCGTATTTACGAATTTTTTAAAATTAATATGGAATGCACTAAAATTCTAATTAAATTAAAGCGAACCATGCCACACCGTCTGGATGGCATCACCAGTATATCAAACAACGTTGGTGGTCTCCTTTGATGTGTATTGATTTACCGCCTATTGAGCGAACGTATATACCAATGTACCAAATGTCACATTGGTGATATGAAAACTATCCACACGACATGTCATACTATATACATATCACAAACATTTGTCAACTATCGCATCGTCTGGTGCCTCCTTTAGGTTCAGGGAAATAAAAATTAAATAAAAAACTTCAGTCGTGGTTTTAATTTTTTTTTACCTTTGACTATATATTTTTAAATGGACTGCTAATTGCTTATTCATATGCGATCCAACATACAGTGGCGGTCAAGAGGCAAATCGTGGCGAATTCGCTAACTAAAAAGTTCGTTACCATTTAATAAGCAGTTGCAAGCACTGAATATTAAAATAAACATTTATTTTTGTATTCACAGATGCAAAGAAACAGTCTTAAGCCGCGTCCACACGGGGTGTGAAATGTACACTTATGCGTGCGTATTCGCTTATTTAGCGAATGTAGGCGGTTATGCGGGATGTGTACATTTATCACATTTCAGTACACACGATTCGTTAAATGTTCATTGATCACATGTAGGCGAATGTTAATGAACATTACTACTCTGGTATATATTTTTAGTACCTTGATCATACAATTTTTAATGAAAATATTCAATCACATTCGTCATGTGAAAACCATCCACACGACGTTTACATTCGCTAAATGCGCGCATAAGTGTACATTTCACACCCCGTGTGGACGCGGCTTTATTTGTCAATGGCAAACTGGTATCACAACCAACTACTACGACACACTTTCTCCCCATTTTCAGTAAAAATAAAAGAAACCGAGGAAAAATTTTGTGCAAAAATCACAATTAAAATATCTCAAATCAAATTAAATTGAATTTAAAACTATAAAACGGTGACAAAATAGAAAACACACGAAAACGAGCCGTTGTTGTTGTTGTTATTTTCGTTTGATTAGGTCCACTAGCACTTATAGCTGTATATGACCTTCTATTGTATATGGTGGTTGATGAGACTATTTAATTAAATGGAAAAGTTAGAGATTATAATTAATGTCTTTTATGAATTTACACAATGTTTTATAATTATTGATATTATTTGATTTTAATATATCTATTAGTTTATTGTTTAATATTAAAGAGAATTTATTTCTTGTATTATTATATTTAGAACATTTAGTTATTATGTGTTTATTGTCTTCAATGATGTTGCAAGTGTCACACAAATTGTTAGTCTCGAAACCCATAAGATTTTTGAATTTTTTATTATAAGCGTGTCCCGATCTTAGTCTATTTATTAGTTTTATATCATGTGAATTCATTTTAGCGTTTTTAAACCAAGTTTTATTAGGAGGTGTGATATTAATTTTTTTATTATATTTTCCTTTAGAAGTTGTCCAGTTGTTATATTGACTATGCCATTCTTGTGTTATTGTCTTATCAATTATTTTGAAAGAGTCTTCTAATGCTATTAGATTGTCTATAGTTTCATTATTATCCAGCACCGCTTGTTTCGCTAATTTGTCAGCCATTTCATTTCCATTTATGCCAGCGTGACCGGGAATCCATTGTATAATTACATTGATCTTATCGTTATTAATTAGTGTTTTAATAATTTCATTTTCATAAAACTTAGATTTATTACATTTTATAACGTTTATTAATGAGTCACAATTAATTTTAGAATCCGTAAATATAATGATTTTATTAAGATTTAATTGTATTGATTTTTCAATAGCCGTTTTAATGGCGATTAATTCAATAGTTTTAATGGAAGCTGAATTTTTTAATTTAAATTTGAAGTTAATCTCTAAATTTTTAAAATAGATTCCGATGCCACCAATGTCGGAAATTAGTGATCCATCAGTGAAAATATGAACATAATCATTATATTTATTCGAAATCTGAATATAATTTGACTGTATTTCAATACAATTCATAGAAGAAGAGTTGTAATTCAATATTTTATTGTTTATTATTAAATTCTTAATACTATCTTTCTTATAAAAGTTATTATCTTTTGCAATATTTGTGAGAAAGTCATATTTAGAATATAACTCCCTAAATTTAGGAATTATGTTATTGTTAATGATATTTTCGTATATGCTATTGTTTTTATAAATATTTTTAGCCATATAGGTTAAAGTATTCTTTTTATTGTCTAAAGTTGCTGGGAGAGTATTAGACTCAGCTAATATTGTAGAGATGGGTGTTGATTTTGTATAACCTAATACAATTCTTAAATTTTTATTAATTATTTGTTGCTTTATATTAAGTGAATTTTTGAAGTTTAGAGGAGTTATAATGTCCGCAAAACTAATTTTTGACTGTATTAAAGATTTAAATAAATTTAACATGATCTGGGGATGTGCTCCTCCTTTTTTGTTAGAAATTATTTTCAACAGATTAGAAGAATTATAAATTTCTTTATCTAATTTTTTGTAATGGTTTAATAATGATAATTTATTGTTGAAAGTTATTCCTAATACCTTAATAGTTTTTACTTCTTTTAATAAAGTATTGTTTATTTTGATCTTATAATTAGTGTTTTTATTTTTAAATAATCGAATATAAGAAGTTTTCTCAAAGTTAATATTAAGGTTTATTTTATTTAATTCCGAGTTTAGTTTATTTAATATGTAGTTACAGCAATCAAATGATAAAGATTCGTTAGAACTTTTAATCAAAATAGCCAGATCATCAGCAAATTGGTATATTGAAATGTTATTATTTTGAAGACTGTGGATATTTGAAGTATATATGTATGTTGAATAAGGTTGGACTTAGACATGATCCTTGTGGAATGCCCTTGTTAGTTGTTTGTTTAATAATGTTGACACCGTTATTAAAAATAATTGTCCTGTTCGTTAGGTGTTGGTAAATCCAGTTAATAATATTGTCAGGTGTATCTATGTTAATGAGTTTATCTATGAGAGTATTTTTGTCGACATTGTCAAATGCTTTTTTTATATCAGTGGTTATTAATATTAAATTTTTATATTTTCTTTTTTCTTTAAAAATTTCCGAAAATAAGTTGACGAAATAATCCGTGATGCTATAGCCCTTTCTGAAACCGAAGGAGTTTGGTGGAATAATCTTATTGATATTTAAATGTAATGTTAAGTCATCCAGAATCTTTTTATCAAAAATTTTTGATATAGAGTTTTGAAGACAAATAGGTCTGTAGTTATCCGTATTTAAATCGTCCTTATGTGGCTTTTTAATTGAAATAACTTTAAAGTATTTCCAACTCTCCGGATAAATATTGTTGTTGTAACTATTGTTTAAGTAATTAACGATATAAGTTAATATATTGGGATTATTATCAATGATATTTTTGAGAACCTTAAAAGATAATTTATCATTACCAGGGGACGATTTAGCTTTACGTTTTATTATATTTAATATGTCATTATTATTAAATTTATTGTTATCAATATTCTCGGAAATCTTCATAGGAAGTTTTAAGTTTTCAAAGGAACTAGGAAAGTTAGTATTTATAAATTGTTTTGCCATATCGTGGTTTTCTAGCAAGTTGAAAGAAATAGATTTTTTGTTTCTTATCTTGTTGATTTTATTCCATAGATCCTTACTGTTGATATCTGTGTTTAAATTTCCGATGAAAGAATGCCAGGATTTTCTCTTGGCTTTCACAATTTCTTTTTTCAAGAGAGCTGTAGATTTTAATAAATCAACTGCAGTGAATAGATTTTTACATTTGTTATAAATTTTTTGTTTATTAGATTTTATCTTCCATAATCTGTTAAGAAGGGGATTCCACCAAGGTTTAGGGATGTTATATCTATTTATGTTAGTTAGTCTCGTGTTATTGTTAATTATGTTATTTATTAGATTTTCTATATTGTTATTATTGTCTAAATTATTAATTTTGTTAGTGTCATTAATAACACTAGACCAGTCGATAAGGTCTTTTTTGAGATATTTATTCAATTTCAAATCAATTAGAATAGGGAGATGATCAGAGCCTATGAAATCATTAGAGACTTTCCATGATAATTTATCATAAATGTCAGAGGAGGATAAAGCAATATCAATCGCCGAACTGGAATTGTTTCTGAAGTTAAATCTTGTATGATTGCCGTTGTTAAGGATGTGGAAATTACTATTGCTGATGATGCTAGCTATTTGATTACCTTTTCTATTGTTTTTTGAAGAAGAGTCCCAAAGATTACTGTGAGCATTTATGTCACCGACGATTATGGTGTTTGTATGGTTATTGAAGTGTTGAATCATATTATTAAAATCCCTTACATCTAAAGTGTAGTTATTATTCGGGGGGTTATAAAAATTTATCAAGTTTAAAGAAAAGTTTTTATATTTAATATTGATGTATAAAAATTCAAAATGGTTAGAGTTAAAGTTAAGGTTTATATCAATTTTTTTGAATGCTATTTTTTTATGAGTAAAAAAGGCCAAACCACCATATCCATCGTTTCTGTTTTTTGAAATTAGGTTATAGTTTTTTAAACGAATGTTGTCATTATCATTTAGCCAAGTTTCATTTAGAATTGCTATGTCAATTTTATTATTATTCATGAAAACGTCTAATAGGTTAAAATTACTTTTTAGGCTTCTTATATTTAATTGTAATATTTTTAGATATTCCATAAATTATTTCAATTTTAGATTACTGATGGCATCTTTAATGTCCATCATTAATGCATCAGTCATATCGTATGGTTTGTTGCTGATTTTAAAAATTTTATTTAAAACTGAGCTATAATAGTCAATTTTTGATTTTTGGTCTTTTATTATGATATCATAATTTTGAACTTTATTGATCCAAAAGTTGGGAGTATTTGAATTATTATCATTTTTATTAATAGAAGGAAAATCTGATGAATTTAAATTTAATGATTTATCTTTCGGGAATAAAATATTTTTTGCTTGTATGAACGAAATTTTATTTTTAATTGCATGTAATTTTATTTTGACTTGATTTTTCTTTTCTAAACAATTTTTCAAGTTTGTAAAATGTGAGTCGTTATCGCAGAAATTACAAATGGGTTCCATAACACAATCATGGGTATCGTCATCGGTAATGTCCTTAGTACATTTCATACATTTAACTTTTTGGGATTTACAGACTTTTTTGATGTGTCCGTAGTTGAGACACTTACCACAAAATTTGATCCTTGGAATAAAGACATTAACTCTGATCTTGACACCGTAAAAATAAATAAATTTTGGAAGCTCATTATTTCTGAATTCGATTTTTAAAATATTTGAATTTTTTAATGTTTTATTATTAAAATCCCAAATTTTAATTATTTCTAGGTTTGTAATATTGCAACCACAACTCACATTTTTTGAAATTTCTTCTATATCAAAGTCATCCAAAAGACCCTTTATTGTACCAACAACTTTAATATATGCATTCGGAATAAATGGTTTATAATCTTTATTCAGTAAAATAATGTTAATCGGATCATCTTTATGAATACATTTATTTGCTATGTCATATGCATTAAATTCTACTCTAGCTAGTTTTTTATTAATTTCTATTATATCTAATGGCTTAATATTGTTTTGTAAGAATATTTTTGATAATATTATTGACAAACATTTTTTTGGGTTTTTACTACTAATTAATACGTAAAAGGGGCCTTTGTCTGAGTTGTTGTATAAATTGACCTCCATTTTGTTATTTAGTGTATTAGCATTATTGGCATTTTCTGTAGGTGTATTCAAATTATTGGTTGATAAATTGGGGATTCACGCTTAAATTATTATTATTCTTATTATTAAGTTTCACCATTTTCGGGAATATGTCGTCGAAATTATTTACAAGTTTTCTTTTTTGTTTAGAACAATCATCACTGAAGCCCAAAAAACCATTGTCTTTATTATTTTCTTTTTCTAGAACAAATGGAAGGCGAGTGACGCCTTCCACATTAGCAACACTGTCACTATCCACTGTTTTTATTTTTTATAGTTTATAAAACACTAAATTAATTAAAAAATTCACTCGAAAGAATATAAAATTATAACACAAAATATAAAAATCAAGAAAATTAAATTAAAATTAATAAAATAACTTTATTTAATAAAATTTTATCACCACTGTGGTAAAAACACAACTTCATCGGTTGAACAACAAACTGCGTATCAATGACGAAAACGAGCCAAAAATTAAATAAAAATGTATTGATGTTGACAACTTTGACAAATCTTTAGTTTTCGTTTTTGCCGCAATTTGCCTCTTGACCGCTAGTTGTATGTTGGCATCATCATTTATTTGAAAATTATATTGAACTGTCATTGTATTAGCGGTCCATTCTTTCTATTGTCTAAGTTTTTTACAATAACAAATTTATTTTAACCTCCCTCTAAACAAGGCGAAACAAAATTGATTCTAAAATGAAGTATCTAATATATGGCGCAAATAAATTATAATACCCTATAAAGGACATTATTACTGGCTTTACACCGTAGATAGTATAATAGCAAAATAGTATAATACTATTTTACTATCTACCGTAGTCGGTTTTACACCGCATAAAATATTCATAAAAAACAGAAAATTATAACAAAATAATGAAAAATAATAATTTCAAAATACACAAAATCGTCTCTAAACTAATTTATCAATAATCCACTGTCAAAATTTTCCTTCTACAATAAAATAAAATAAAATATATTAGGTATTAAAATTTGATAGCTATCAAATCAAAATATTATATTTTATTTTTGCTATTATAATATCAAAACATCCGTTTTACACCGGATAGCAAAATAGTATTATACTATTTTGCTATTATACTATCTACGGTGTAAAGCCAGTATATGACACTTTTCCATAGTAAACTTGCGGTTAATGATATTGGCAGATTTATCGATAATGCAGTATTATTTAATACGGGAAAACATAGTTCGGGATAACTTCTAAAGATGTCAGCTTTAACAATTTTTAATTTTTGGTAAATAAATCAAAAATAAAATTAATTTTTTTTATAATTCATGTCTAGTTGCAAGTTTTATTCGTGTTTTTTGCTTTTTTTATATTTTTGTTTCGATACAACAAAAAAAAAATTTAAAAAAATCTACTAGTGCCATCTTAAGATTTAATCTATCTATCGCCGTTTTTTGACAGCGAAGACCTTTATAGGGTATTATATGTAATTTATTTGGTTTAGAGACAACTGGTGTGAGAATATTAGAAAAATTGCCGAAGCAATATTTTGTTTCAATTTTACTTCGCAAATGTGAATTAGATTTGATACACAATTTTAATACTAATTTGATGCGTCATTATGCATTATTTTGAATTCCGAAAAGTGAATCAATTTGCAAACGCAGTTGCTACAATAAACGGAGGCAGATTATACTATTTAAAAATTATTTCGTTACCAAGTCAAAATAAAACAAACTTTTTATAGAAAAATTCATTTTTATTATAATTATAATAACATAATTACAGTAAAATCTTTGTTATCCGGAAAGCATGGGGATTAGGGCGTTCCGGTTAATCGAAAAGTCCGGTTAATTAAAATTATCGCAGTTTCTTGTCTATTTCAGCTCACTAAATGTACGTAAGCAAATGACGATCATCCGACGATTTTTATTTAGAATAAAAACATCCAAACTTAATTCTAAAATTCAATTTTATTGATTTAGGTACAAATTACAGTCTATCAGGTATACCTAAGTACCTAAGCATAATATATTTTAATAATAAATAAAAGAAAATTAAAAAAGAATCACAATTTCAGACTATTTGTTCATAATTTAGTAACCTGTAATTTGTTGTACATTTGTGTAAATGTGTACTATACAGTATAATATTGTTTTAATTAGACTTTTTAAGCCATGTCTGGATATTAGTCTGCTTTAAAGATTTACTCCTTTTTGTGGCAAAATGATTGCTAAGCACAAAAATTTGCATCACTTCTTGTGCAGAATATGAGGACGATTGTTCCGCAAATTTCAAAAAAGTTGAAAGCCCTTGCTCGGCCTCAGCCCACGTTATGCAATGTGGTACACAAGTTTCATCATCAGACTCGGAATCATCATCTACTAAATTAATTGGTGTTGCAGGATTAATAACGTTTTGTATTAGCTGTTGATCCGAAAATGTTTGAGCGACTGCCAAATTATTGTCTGCAACCATCCATTCATTCAATTCGTCCTGTTGTAGTTCCGAAACTGGATTTGTAGATGGTGCCTCTCTTATCATTTCGAGCATCTCACCTGAAATAAATTGATCGTAAATAAATTCATCATCAGATATGCTTTCATCTTCCTCGGGCCATAGTTTTCCCCATCCTTTAGCTAGCGTTGTATGTTTAACGTTTTCCCATGCTACAGCACAATTAAAAATTGCGTCTTTTATACTATAGTCGGTTTGAAATTTTTTTACCGAATCAGTTCTTAAAAGCTTTTTCAGAAAATCCTTTTTATAGTGGCATTTAAAATTTTGGATGATGCCTTGATCCATAGGTTGAATTAAGGAAGTAACGTTTGGAGGAAAGCACATAACAAAAATATTGCCACATTTTGATACCATTTCGTTGATTGGAGGATGAGCTTTACAATTATCCAAAAGTAACAAGCATTTCGAATTACGATGATTTTGAAATTGTGACAAATGTTTTTTAACTGCTGGCACAAAGCTACAGTGAAACCAATCTAAGAAAATTGATCGATCCATCCACGCGTTTGTTTGTGATTTATATTGCACAGGTAAACTGGTCACGTTTTTAAGAGCCCTTGGACGACGAGATTTTCCAATAACAAGAAGATCTAAACGATGGGTTCCAGCAGCATTAGCACATGTGAGCACCGTTAATCTATTTTTATTATGCTTAAAACCAGCTGCAGTGGCTTCGTTTTTCCCTGCCAGTGTTGAATTAGGGAGACATCGCCAGAGCAAACCCGTCTCGTCTGCGTTGTATACCTGTTCTCGCGACAGGTCGTATTTTTTAACGATTTCCAAAAATTTTTCACAGTAGTTTTGGGCTGCATATTCATCAGCTGATTTTTTCTCTCCCGATATATCTAACTTCCTGATTCCGTGTCTTGCCTTGAAACAATTTAGCCATCCAACTGAGAAACTGCAAGATTCTTTTATTTTGAGTTCTTCGTAAAAAAATTTGGCTTTTTCAATCAATAATGGACCCGTTATCGGCATTCCCTCACTCCTCTTAAGAGAAAACCAGTCGAACAGAATTGAATCAAGTTGTTCTAACTTGGGTTTATGTAAGGTTTTCCGTTTTTCTATTCCCCCTTCACACTCCCTATTTGACGCGAAATCCAGAATTTTTTGTTTCGAATTTTTAATATCGTAGAGCGTGGAACTTCCTATATTAAACCGATTCATTAACTTTTCGCGATTTTCACCTTTTTCCAAACATTTAATGATTTCAATTTTGTCAGATAAAGTTAACACGTTTCTCTTTCGCTTTTTAATATTTTTATCAAAACTTGAATCCATTTTTATTGAAATTACGTACAATAAAGCAAAACACACCCGAAATTGATACATATGTAATTTCACTATAAATGTCTAAGCAGTAACTAAAATGTCAGTCTGTTTTGTGATTTACAAAAATTTATGATAGCATAACAGTGTTACCAACAAAACGAAATAAATGAGTGCGTCCATTTTGCGGTAATAGCACTAATTAGTACAATGTATGTACATAGTACAAATAAGTACGTACACAATGAAATCGTTTTTTTTTTTTTGGAAAATAAAAAACTCCGGTTACTCGAGTATTCCGGTTGTTTCAGTTCCGGATAACAAAGATTTTACGTAATAACAAAAAAAAATGGTTTGAATTTAAAATGGCAAAATACAGGAACAGGAATACATACAATGTTTTTAATTTTGAATGTTTTCTTTTGTTCTTTTTAATCTATCCTTGGCGTAATTAAACCATCTTTTTATAACATATATTACATCACAGGGTCGAGAGGTTGGAAATTTTTTCATTGCCATTTCTGTAATTTTAAAAATTAATTTATCGTAGATATCATTACGAACAGGAATTAGTTAAAATTTATTAAATGTGTTACCTTTAATAATATTTAATATAAAATACGATTTAACAGAAACCATGAATATTTGCCAGCAACGTCATTTGTTAGGAATTAGGATGGCAGCTAAACAATTTTTAATGAACTTGTCCAACGACTGGTCTTATACATTTCCGAACATTGATTCCTAAAATTGGATGTTTATTTATTAAAATGCAATTAATTATTGACAAACCATTTAAAAAACATATAGGTACCAATTGTTTACTGGCGCTTGCAACGTTTTTAATGCGCTCCTCCAACTCTTCAAATTGTTCTGCTGTAGACAGAGACTGGAACCGAAACTGAACCAAAAACCGTAATTAACCGCTATTTTCAATGAACCAAAAACCGGAACCGAACCGAAATAAAATAAAAAATTGAACCTGAACCGAAACTGGAATCGAAATTAATTTTCGTTCCGGTTCAAGTTTTTGCTACCCGAAAAAATTTATACAATTATTTTCAGTTTTTAAAATTGTCCAAATTAAACTAATCGGACTATCCAAGACCGTAATTTTTTCGTTTTAGACGGTCCCGCTTCCGACTTACGTGTATCTATAATAAAAACTATTTTCGTTTCTCGGTATTATTATTTTAATGAAATTTTGAATAAAAAATTTGGAATCATAAATAGAAATCTTTTATTAACAAACAATTCTTGAACCGGTTTTGGAGCCGAACCGGAACCGAACCGATATTTAATGGCCGAACCGGAACTGAACCGAACCGAAATTTAAAAATTAGGAACGTAACCGAAAACCGGAACGAAAAACATTTCGGTTCCAGTCTCTGGCTGTAGAACATGGAACGCTAAATCAGATTACACGAAGATCGGATGTACGGTCTTTATCATCCCTTGCTTTCATCTCCCGGCGAAGAAATTTGATTTCTTCTAAAATGGTTTTCATTAATAAAATATTTTCTATCAACAATATTGCTGATTTAGTTCCGTACTATTTGATGGTGTATCTGTGGCCGATATTGAATTATCCGAATGTGGAGTTGTTGGTGCGTGATTTCCAATATTTTCCGAATATAGATATGATGGTGCCACATATGTTGATGTTCTTTTATGAGTTTTATATGGAGGTGACGGTGCCTGATTTGTTACTGTTATCTTGTGTGTCTTTTCCTTATGTATGCATTTTTTTCTGTTGGAGATGGTGGTGCCTTATGGGATGATATTGCCGTATGAACCTTATCTTTGTAAGTAAATTTTTCCGAATATAGAGATGGTGGTGCCCAAGGTGGTACCTCATTTGTTGATATTAAATTTTCCGAATATGAAGTACTCGTTGTTGGCATTATTTTATTTATTCTTAAAAATTTATGTTTATATTTATAGTGGTCGTTCGGTCCAAAATACTCTGACTCAAGGGTTGTGATATTGTTGTCCTGATTATCTTTTAGAAAAATTTCATCTAAATTACATAGAAAAACATTATTATAATTATGTGCGTGTTATTTAAAAATATTTTACCTGCTGTATTCAATTGTGTCTCAGCAATATCTACATAATAATTATCGCTGTCCATTTAGCAGTAAAAAAAAAAAACTTAAAAGAAAAAAAAATTATGAATGAAGCAATTTAATATCGATTAATTTAGATTTTGTTGCAATTCTCATCATTTTCTGAACAATTCTAATTTCGAACGTTTCAATTATGTCGGAATAACATTCTCGGTGGCTACTATAAATCCCTATATGTATTAGAAGATAAAATTGGGTATTGAAAATTTTTTTCAACATTTTTTAGTACAAGTCCGCTTAAATATTTGTCCTTTATTTCTAAAATTTTTATTATTTTGCCCTTCGCTATACAATAGTTGTTTGGCTGTGTTGAAGACAATGAGAAAATTTCGGAATATGGTAGTGGAGCTTCAACTTTTTGGTGTTCCTGTTTTTCTTGTAGTCTATTAATAATCCGCTGGATCGGAAATGCTCCCTTTTTCACCATTTTTTTGAGTTGTTGCATAAAATTTTCAAATTTAAATGCACTGTAACTATTGAGGTTGCCAAACTGTTTTGCATCTTGTGGTGGTTTGCATGTAACGTTTTCAACCCCGTACAATACAGAAAATTGCTCCACAAATTCATTTAATAATTCAGTATAGCGCAATCATTATTTTGCTCATAATCTTCAGAATCACTCAAAATTCGAATACTACAAACGAGTAGCAAAAAATGATTATACACTGCGCCAACTAAAAAACGGAACAGAAATTTTCTATGAAAAAATACCCAGATTTGAACGCTTGTATCTTGGTGAAATAACACCTTTCAGAAAAAAAATTTTGTTTCTAGTTGAAGGAAATTTGTTTTCTTTTCGATACTGGAAACCGTTTTATTTTCTTTTGTTTTTTATGACTTTTTTGAGTAAAACAAAAGGGGTATAAAAAAAAGTAAAAATTTGCTGCTGTTTGAAACTGTAGACGAACTTGCTCGATATTTGATTCAAAAATCCAAATCGGCTATTTTATAGAGAATTTAGAAACCTTGCAAAATGATACTAGGATAATTTCTGTGCGGCTACTCTTTATCGAGTTATTGAAGTTTTAGTGTGTTAAAGTTTTAGTTTAAAGTGACTTAACATTTTATCGTAGAGTGCTAAGTTTACAAGAAAAAAAAAAATTTACTTCTACGCTTTTTGATACGTTTTCTCTAAAACTTCAATAACTTTACAAGGAGTGGCTGCACAGAAATTTTCCTAGTATCATTTTGCAAGGTTTCTAAATTCTCTATAAAATGGCCGATTTGGGTTTTTGAATCAAATATCGAGCAAGTTCGTCTACAGTTTCAAACAGCAGCAAATTTTTATTTTTTTTCGACACCTTCTGTTTTACTCAAAAAAGTCATAAAAAAACAAAAGAAAATAAAACGGTTTCCAGTATCGAAAAGAAAACAAAATTTCCTTCAACTAGAAATAATTTTTTTTTTCTGAAAGGTGTTATTTGACCAAGATACAAGCGTTCAAATCTGGGTATTTTTTCGAAGAAAATTTCTGTTCCGTTTTTTAATTCGCGCAGTGTAGTATTTCTCTTCTAAAATATTGCTTAATGCTCCAAAACCAGTGTACATCAAGAACATCCTAAATTCCGTGGCCTTCCAGTGCGCCAAATCATCAAACGTACGCTGATTTTGGAACTCCTGCGTTGATTTCTTTCAATTCAGAGAAGGTATCATCTAATTTAATCCTGAAGAATCTATCTTTCAAGTAAAATTCCAGTATTTTAGCAAATTGGATTGGTAGAAGATTTCTTAATTTATGGTTAAGTCCTTCACGCCACACTCTATCAAACGCTTGGACAACGTCTAGAAATATCATTGAACAGACTTTTTTCTCCTCCACTGATTTCTCAATTATACTCGTTATTTTGTGAATTTGATCAATTGTTTAGTGTTGGTTATGAAAACCGAGCTGATGATTTGGGATCAAGTGTTTACTCTCGATTATCGGATTTAACCTTTTTACCAGTATAGCTTCTCAAAGAGTTTGGACACGACTGGCAATAGCGAAATTGGCCTGTAAGATGAGGTTATGTGTGGTGGTTTCCCAGGTTTTGGGACCATAATTACTTTTGCAATTTTTCACAAGCTTGGTACATATTTGATTCTAAATGCTGCATTTATAAGATTGGTGAACTTCACCAGAGCTTTCCTTGGCAATTTTTTTAAGATTTCTGCGGTAATAAGATCGTAACCAGAAGCTTTTTTCGTATTCATATTAGCTTTTATCTCACATATGACTTCTTTTGGTGTTGTCGGTAGGATTTCTTTACTTTCTTGCACAGCTTGTTCAGTTACTATCTCGGCTTCTAACGTTTGATCTTGATGTGGCTGGAATATTTTTTCGAGATGTTAAGAAATTCTCGATCTTTGTCTTCATTATTCCTAGCCAATTTTTTGCCTGCCTTTTAATTCTTTTGGTTGCTTTCCAGGAGAGTAGTCAGTATGTACTACTATAATTAGTTAATTTTCTTAAATAGTTGCTGATTGATTTATTTTTCAATTCTTTGATCTCTCTTCTTAATTGTTGAGTGAGATTGTTCAAATTAGTTTTATCTTGGGGGGCCCTTATTTGATGCCATACTCTTCTCCCTCTACTTTTTTTTGCTAGGAATTCCCTAATTTCCAAAGAGGGTAAAATATGAGAAAAAAATAAATGACGTTGTTGTTAATTTTTTGACGTTTCAGTGATTTTTATTAAAATTCCGTGTACATAAATAAATTTTATTTTTATTTTACGAAAGAAAAATATTAAAAAATATTTGACGTTTCCTTTTGCACCTAGCAGCGAGCGATTTTAATCCTTCGACCCATTATTTGTGTCCATCAAACTATTTTTACTTCTAGAGAATTGCCTATTGTATTGAGGTACATGTGTACTAAAATTGTAATTTACTGTACTAAATGATTTACCCGACTATTGGTCCGCAGCCAAAGAATAGTTATTTACGTCACAAGGACGGTAAATGAGTTGTTACAGTACGAATTCCATGTTTATGGGCGAGGCGACGCGATGGATTAGCCGAGTTCAGAATTTTGAAAGAGTTCTGTGACGATCATTTAACGTACGTGTACGTATACAACGTTTTATTTCATACTACATGGGAAACTAACTCGATTTTTCATTTAAAATTAAATTTTAAAGTAAAAACATGAGTTTGAAATTATCAGTTACCCTATTTTATTTTGTTAGTTTGGCTCGCTTCTGAGCTGTGTTTTTCTGTACCGTATGATTAATTTTCTGGACTGAAATCAGTTACGTAAACATTGAATTTCTTTATAGTAGGACGTGATTTAATCCTCTTGCTTTTATTTTTGTTGCAAAATTAAATCGCGTAATTATACATTAATGACTGTTATTGTGAGTATAAGAGTGTCTTAAACAGCCAATAAATATATAGAACTGGAAAATGTTCAATGATATTATGTGAATATTTCAATTTGTGGTTTATTTGGTCGTGTGCGAGTTTAATTTCTGTGGATGTTTATATCTTACATCTACTTGTTATATTCGCATTACTTACACTTATTTGTGCATACTTGTTATACACAGTCCAATTTTCAAAAATATTATCTTTGTATGCCGAATACCACTCTCAGACCAGCGTTTCTCTCTCGAACAATTCTTTTCAATTCAATAGCATGAATCAAAATTTTGGAATTTATTCATCATTTCATTAACTGTTCCCAATTCTATAAACATAAACAGCCCTAATTGTTCTTTAAATTAGCATTACCTAGCCGCAATATAAAAGAGACATGAAGCTTACTTTCTGGTATACTATACGTCAATAATCAAAAGCTGTCATTTTCTATCCAAAAATCTCATACATAATTCGGACAGCATAATACAATACAAAATTTTGAATGTAGGCGAATATTTTTCAAATAAATGTTAAATATTAGTACTAAAAAATATACATCACAAGTTTCGGACACACTCTTGGACTATGTCCAAAACCCATGATAAATATTTTTTAGTACAAATTTTAGACATTTATTTGAAAAACATTCTCAAACATTCACAATTTTTTATAATGCTGTCCGAATAGTGTAATAATTTTTTAGTACATTTCGTTAATTTTGGAGAAATAGATAGTTGTTTGGATAAAAAATGTCATGGATGGAATATTTGTTAAAACATAATTACGCCAATTAAGTTAAATCGGTGTACAGTGCGTCAATCACAGCTAGTATATCAAACAATGAATTTATTCTGTAGCTGTCACAAATTATCATAGGAATTGACTATGATAATTTGGGTGTGTGCAGTTTTTCAAATAAATATCAGAAATTAATACTTAAAATTATTTATTACAGACAATTTAGACAAAGTGATGTTCTGTAAGAAATTAAGACCGTGTAATTTTATGGCCCGAAAGGTCTCAGCATCAGAGATACGATAAGGGCGATTTCGGGCTCTAAAGCATAGAATTACTAAAAAAATAAATAAAACGTTTACTAGAAATTACTTTTGAATACGTTCGGCAAAATTCACAGTTAAAATGGTGTGTGACAAACCAGACGATATTGAAACATCAATTTAACGAAAACAATCTTAACGAATCCGAAAGCCATCAAAACTGAGAGAACCATACAAAAAAATGTAAAATGATATAAATGTTAGCTAGTCGATTTATAAACAGTAGGGTTCTACCCACAAATTTTAGATCATTTTATTTTTCGAAATTTAGAAGCGTTTTTCATTACAGAATACTATTGACTCTATAATTGACTCTAATTAGAATTTTGGTTATTAATTTTAACCACGGGTATTTATATTTATTTATTTCTCAAAATATACATAATAAAGCCAAAAAAAATTTAAAATAATATTATACCAAGGTCACATAATATCAAGTCTAGTATGATCTGATTCAAAATTAAAACAAAAACTTAAAATTAACATTTAACTATAATAAAAAAATGTGATAGAAAATAAGAATGTCAATAACTTGGAAAAAACACTTTAGATTATCATATAAAACAAATAAACTTAAAGATCTTGAAAATATAATTTCTTGAAATTTGCACAACCTGTCTTAATTTGACGGAGTAAGTTATTCCAGTAACCAACTCTATCGACAAATGATAAAATAAATTTGTTAAATTTTTTCAGCGGTATGATTAAATTTGATAAAATCAGTTTATCAAATAAACAAGAAGGAATGTGGTTATCCAGTAACTTATCCTAAGGCGCGAAACGTATAACATTTTCTAAAAGAGCGTCCAACAACTCGTGTTAAAAACAATGAAATGTGATCATATTTACGGAGACGATGCAGGTATCTAACTCCTGTTTTAAGTGTGTTGTTTAGTTTATCCAAGGTGTAATCATGCTTACCTTAAAGTACTATATCACGATTTCGCCTAAGGCCAGTGAAGCAAAATCGGTAGAATTCTCGATAAACTCCCAATTTTCATATAGGTTCTACTTCAAAATAAATTACATCCTCCAGAGAACGGACTATTTTCATTACAAATAGTGACAGGTGGAAAGAGATCAGTGTCAAGGTTGTCTTTATATATAATTATGGGTTGTGTTTTTTTTTTGGCTTTAAGTTCAGGTTGTTCTGGATAGCTGAAACGCATTCTTAATATATTATTATTCATGATTTGGATACCTGAACTTATATTTCTCCAATAAGTGTCTGAAAAATAATAACTACAAATGGTTGATTTTCGGTTTATAAGATAACGCTATATTACAAGCAGTACGAGCATTTAAATGTCGTGATTAATTGAATGAAAAGAATTTCTAAAATCTAAAAGGGTCAAAAAAGAAGCTTTTCCTATATCAGCGTTGTGACGACTTGACGAGGGTCATTAACAATATTTCAAACAGCAGAAGGTTCATACTGTATCCTTTCCAGTAAGCAGATTAATTGTAATCAAGTAATTTAAAAGTATTTAAATGTTCAGTTTTCTGCTCCTTCAAAATCTTAATAGACGTTCAGGAGAATACTAATGGGACGATAATCGGTTAATGAAAACGGATTTTTATTCTTAGGGAGCGGAATTCATTTTACTCTTTCCCAAGCATCAGGAAAACTTGAGGATGTAATAGTATTTTTCATAATGAATAAAAGGTAATTCCGTACAACAGGATAAATCATTTGAATAAATCTTAGGGGAATCTGATCCAGTCCGCCACTTTCACCCCTTAAGGAGTTAAGGCATCTTTACAAAATATTCTAATCGATGCACTTAAACGAGAGTCCAAAATCCCTAACAACAGTGTAAGTAGTAAGAATTTTTAAATAAAAGCCAAACGGTTTATTATTCTTTCAAATGTACTTCATCCCCTTCAAAGTAATTCCGTTTAGATAGAATACACTTAAGTCAATGTTTTTTCTGTCTTTGAAACAGTTATTAAAGTCGATTTCCGGAAAGGCTGGAATTTTTTAATTCAGGCGAACAGGGCGGTTGCAGAACAAATAGTCACATACAACCCGTCTCACTCATGCAAAAACCAAGAGATGTCTACCCAAAATTATCGTGATGCCCACCAAATCCTTGACTTCCTGAGGTGGTTGTCACCCGTAGACGTCGAAGAAAGGAAGGTTTTTCATCATCTTCAACGGTAAATAATAAATTTTATATAAATATGAGTTTATGATCAATTAATGCAGTTTCATTAATTAATAATTGATTTGTATTTGATTTCTCAGGGGTAACTTTATCTTCGTTCGTGAAAAAGTTTAGTTCGAACATTGTAATGCGCCAAAGGACTATTTTGCTGCCGTCCTTTTAATTTGAGTGAAGTTCTGCGACATTAAAAATGAACTCAGTCGGTTGAAGTTTCTGTGATTGCGAAAGACTGCACATTCGTTTTCGATAGCCAGCGCCTACAGGGCATATCTGAAATAAGAAAGGAGAAATTGAAAAGAGATTATAAAAGAATTCCATCGTGTTTGTAGTACAGGCAGCTTCAGCGTAATGTACTGCGATTTGTGATTGCACTATTTGCGCTCGAATGTAGCATGCAAAATGTGTGATTTTTTTTATTTCCGAAACTATCCGTACGACTGAGTTTTCAATATGTTGTTAGACTGAATCTTGAAGATATTGACAATGTTCAAGTTAAGTTCATGGCAGATGCACCTATACTCGTTATCGTTAATATAGTGATAGCTTTTGTTAACCATTTTTCGGGCCGCTTTTATGTTCGCTCCATTGTTAGTAATAAGACCACTAAATTAATAAATCCCCGCGTCTTTCAACACCGCTTCAATTTCCTCCAAAAGCAACTTAAAAAACCATATGAAGATTTTCCTTAATGTGAGTAGATTTATGGAATATGGGCTTCGTTGTATTGATGACATAATTTGTTATGGAGCCCCTGCATATGTTCGACCAAGCATCGGTCTGCAATATCAGTAGGTACAGATGCACCGGCATTTTTTACTAAGACTCGCTCTTCGACGCGATGATACTCAAGGCCCATCAATAGATTGGAATGTTGGCACCGTGAAGGAACTTTATAGGATGGTCGCAATTTCTTGAACAAATGAATACAAGCTAAATTTGTGGTAAAGCTTAGTGGAACACCAGAAACGAAAATTCATCGAGCTAATAGCTCACCGAATTTGTTGCTCCTTTGGTCTTATGTCGTCCACGAAGTTCCAACTTCCAACCTACTAGAGTTTTTCATCCACGAAGATGTTGCAGCTACTTTTCTAGTTAAAATAGTTATTAGTGTTTTTTTCACATAGAGCAATGCATCATATTCAGGGTCAGATTCGGACTCTATTACGTGTTTGTCAAAAGGATATGAAAATGGACCAGGAAAAAGGTGTATAGATTATTAAAATTTTTTGCAGCAAAATATGTTGTTGTACATTAATAGTATACATAAGGAGGTATAATCCAGTGATGTCACAACTCTTTTTGCATTAAGACTAGTTGAGTTCTTTGGAAAAAAACGTTTTTAATTTATGTTATCGATGTTACCACGGTAACACCACTTTGGGAATATTTTCCAAAATTATCTATTGTACCGGTAATATTACCAACGAGAATATTACCGTTTACATCACTACTGAATCTGATGATGCAGTGATACATTCATAAAATTTAAAAAAATTCATGAATAAATTGAAACACAAAGATGATTTCGGAATCGACTGTGAGTAGTATTTCTATATTAAAGCTCATGGAAAGGAAAAGATAATAGGTCCACAGCCAGCCTGCCAACGGTTACGATTTAAATAGGCGAAAACCTTGAAGACTGAATAATTAGTAGGCTCGAGAAATTAAAAACAATAAAAGAAACTCGAGCATTTCACGCAGAAGATTATAATCCAATAATCCATTGTTATACAAAAATCCGATAAATCCGCAAATTTTTTTTGTCACAAAATTCCTGTTCATCCATGTTCAATGAATTGGGAAAAATAATTTTTCTTTTCTTTATAAAATTCAGTCTGTGATAAATTGTAACAGTGAGTAGAACTATAATATATGTACTACGAAAGTACGAAGCGTGTCCATTGCTTTGAAAATGAATAGTGATTTAGACCAGCATTATACATACCTAACTGATGGGGACGAGAGTGATGCTTTAGAAGTTAAAGATAATTTGTCAGAGTTTATTACTGACGACGAATTTTCAGATAATGAATCAAATAAACATACATCAGAAGTCTCAGTAGACGAGGGCTTTGTGTCATATAAAAATGGCGATATTCGTGGGAAAACAATTCCTTCAAATCATCAAAGGCGAGCTTCAAGCGCCAATATAATAAATATAAAACCAAGTGTTACAAGTTATGCAATTTCCAGAATCACGGATATAACGACAAGCTTCCTTATACAGAGCAAAATTTACTGTCTAAAATAATAGAAATGACAAATAAAGAAGGAGTTTCAGTATTACAAGACAAATGGAAACCAATATCAACAGAAGAATTGTTGGCATATATCACTATTTTATTATTGGCTGTGTGTATAAGCAGAGCCTTCTAGAGTATAGAGCCATAATCATTATGACGTATTTTTTAGAAGCTTTTTTAGTGGTATAACTTTTCACTGATTTCCATAGGAATCCATAGTAAAATGGTATTTTTTAGCTTCAAGTTTTTCAATGAAAAAAGCAAAAATGTTACAAAATTTTTATACAAAAGTATTCTACATATTTTTAGCAGCAATATACTGGAAGGGTATATTGGTATTAAGTAAATATTAATTGCAGAAATATTAAAATTAGATTATTTCTAAAATATATTTTTCGAACTTTCATTTTAAAAAATACATCAAAGTTGGCTCTGACGAATTAAAATAATACTTGCTAAATTTATCTTTAGTTTTACTAGTGTACGTTAGATGTCTCAGATTTATACAGAAAAATACGAAAAAAATTCTTTAATCACAAAATTATGACACGTTCTTAAATATTTCGTGAATTTGTTTTGCTTTTCCTAAACTTATGAACTCAAATTTCTTCAAGTGACAATTTTTGGTACGATTTATCAAAATGTTTACTGCCCACTGCCATCTATGTATATTGACTTAATGCACACGATTTGTAGTAAGCTTTTCTTTTTAATTTGACCAGAACGCTGTTGTTATGAACTTTTTTATACATTTTGGTTTAAATAAATAAATTATTACAAGAAAAGGAAAACGATTTACTTAAACGATATTCACATATGTTGAAATTCAAACATTTATGAAAATATTTCAGAAATCATAATAGAGAATCAGCCATTTGCTCAATATCGATTTTAGTTCATTTGTCCCCCCGCTTGGGCAGCGCTGACTACTATTTTTTTTTTTTACATGCAAAAACAAGTAAAATCATGTTTACAAATACAAGTTTCTTGTCTAAATTAGTGGATGTCCCCCTACTTTTTTTTTATGATTAATAAAATTCAATATGTTGTGATTAATAATAAATAACAAATTTTAAAATTAATTTAGTCGAAATTAATAATATAATGAAACATTCAAGACACATTTTGACCATATAAAACTACATATGAAATATTTTAGCCGCAATTATATTTGGGAAAGTCACTAATACTGGCTTTACACCGTAGATAGTATAATAGCAAAATAGTATAATACTATTTTGCTATCCGGTGTAAAACCGATGTTTTGATAGTATAATAGCAAAAATAAAATATAATATTTTGATTTGATAGCTATCAAATTTTAATACCTATTATATTTTATTGTAGAAGGAAAATTTTGAGAGTGGATTATTGATAAATTAGTCTAGAAATATTTATGTGTATTTTGAAACTATTCTTTTTCATTATTTTGTTACAATTTTCTGTTTTTTATAAATATTTTATGCGGTGTAAAACCGACTATGGTAGATAGTAAAATAGTATTATACTATTTTGCTATTATACTATCTACGGTGTAAAGCCAGTATAATTGGTAACGTTTTCATTTATAAATTTGTCTTTGGAAAAAAAGTGATTTCCCGTATGTTTTATGCGTTTTACCATAGACATTCATAATAGATATCTCATTTGATTAAAAACACAAAAAAAAAAAAAAAAAAATGTCCATTCAAATGTTATCGATGTATTGCATATACGTATTATATTTGCAACGCATTCTAAAATCATTGCCTTATAAAATACACAACACAACGATACATTGGAATTATCAGAAGTTTTTGTTTTTTTCCTTTAGTTACTATGAAATGAGAAATCTAGTATGAATGTCTATGGTTTTACTATGGAAATTTTAGTTTTTTCCTCGTTTAAAATTCCTTTATAAAAGCTTCGTTTTTTAGATTATGGCTTGTATAATCAAGGTTGCTTTGGTATAAGTCTAGCAACGGGTCAACTCAAAGCTTGTGGAGTTTTTCAACTGGTCGCCCTATATTCAAAGCTACTATGTCTTTGAAAAGATTTCATGCTATATCACGGGTAGTAATATTTGACGGCAAAGATACCAGAACTGAACTGCGCCAAAGGGACAAACTTGCCTCTATTCAGGAGATACGGGATAAATAGGTTGAAATTTTGCCAAATCTTTATAATCTCACGGAAAATCTTACGGTTGATGAGCTTTTGGTGCAATTTCGCGGCCGTTGTAAAATATGGGCATTGTGTGACTCCAAAAATGCTTATACCTACAATTTGACAAGGTTTGAGAGTAGTTTTGGATCTTACCAGTGGACTAACTAGACGAAAATAAAGCTAAAGGTGCCGTTGACACCCTATAGATTAGTTAGTCCCCACACATACATGCAGAAGTTTTACAGCATGCTTGATATCTCAGCTTATAATGGATTCGTGCTTTGGTGTCAAATAAATCCAGAATGGTAGGTCGGGAAACTTTCAAAAAGACATTTATTTTTAGAGGAGCTGGACAAAAGTTAGTAGAGTCATAGAGTGTAGAGCCGTTGATTAAACCCGACCCAGAATGCCTTTTTGTGAAAACGCTTTTAAAATTGTAAAACAAGTACAGGCCAATACAACTCATACAACAAATGAAGCCAAAACTAGTATTTTTTATTATTAAAATGTTTTATTATTTGCTGATTTCATGATTTAATAAAATAATAATATTTTTATTTAATTTAATGATATTTTCATTTTTGCAAAATATTTAAATTGGTTCAACGACATTAAAGAAAGTTCGGGTCATGTTGATCCGAAAGACATAAAGTGTATAAACGATTTGAGGAAAATAGGAAGGTTAAACAAAAAACATGTTTTTTACCGGGTTTCGTTTTTATTATTTTATTTAAACCAATACCGGTCTTTCGGTAATTAAGTTTTTGGTAGAGTACAATGGATATTGTTCGTCTAACTTAGTGCAATTTTGTTCCGGGTCAAAACCTCACATTCCACGATAGTTGACTATTATAACAAGGTCGCTTAAGGCGAATTCTTTGGCTTTTACTTTCATTGAACAACACTAATCGATGTCCAGTAACATATTATGTTTAGCAAGTAATTTTCAACAAATTAGCAGTTGAGTTTTATAGTAGTTGCCACAATGACAAAGTTTCTCTCTTTGAGATTGGATAACACTCGAATCTCGTACACATTTTTTTTTATGTACATTTACTTAATTTATATGCTTTATTTAATTCATTATTTCTGCGAACTTTTCTGTTATGTGGGATTTTGTCGCAAATATTTATCTATTTAAAAAATTTCTTCACACTATACCTATAAAGAACCCATATTTGAATGTTGAGTTGTTGACATTGCCCTCCATTATGTTTATAAAAGTAAAAATAATTTGTGTTTATTAAAATATTAATTCAAGTTTACAATAAAATCAAAATCGAACAATAATCAATCAACTATAAAAAAAAACAATTAATATTTGGAAAGAAATGTAAACTGTCGAGTCGATGCTTATACCTTTATAACAATTCAATATGTTCACTTAATTATTAATCTCACTTTTACACAACTACATAGAAATAACTGTTTGTACATACCTACTATTAATAGACAGGTATTTATTCGCCGACGAAGTAAACCTACAAGTTGAGGTAGGTTGACAACCATTAAAAAAAAAAATATTTAGTAAAATAATTATGGAAGGTATGTAAAAATATTTGTCATGTGTATGCTATACCTATACCGGAAGGGAATTTATAATTTACATATAATTTTGTTGTTAGCAGACATTGGTACCGTAATTTGAAGAATATTTTCACAGACAACTTATTTGATGGGAAAGGTTTAAAGTTAATAATATACAGGTAACATAATTTGTGCAGACATATGGAAATGATTTGATAATAGTTTTTTAGTTGTTGGCTATATTCTGAGCGTAATAATCTTATACACTTGCATAAGACAAAAAAATTAGAAAGTTTTAAATTTTTCGAGGAAATGCAAGCGATAATTAAATATGACCGCACTTGGTAAATTTATCAGAAAATGTGTATGATTCGTGTTTTACGGTGGGTGTTAATCGGTCAAGTATTAATTAAAAATATTTATAGCGGAATTTTCCATTTGAAAGATATTTCCGACAATTTAAATCAAGAAAATATAAAAATGTTTAATACTAATCAAAAAACCTGAAGCGAAATTAATCAACTTTTTAATAAATAAATGCGTAAAATAAAATGGTTCAAAGGTTGTCGTTAAAACGTATTATGTTCGACACATAAACGTAATTTGGCAAATTAATTAAATTACCGGAAGGCAACAATTTGCTCTAGGTTATGCCAAATAAATTACATAAAAAAAAATTAAATA
This sequence comes from Tipula helvola, assembly GCA_963556165.1. NCBI lineage: Eukaryota > Metazoa > Arthropoda > Insecta > Diptera > Tipulidae > Tipula > Tipula helvola. Next base: position 93,902,348 of record OY744483.1, on the reverse strand, counting down.
AATTTGTTTTACAAAATTTGAAGGTTTTAGGTTAACCCGTATTATGATTCTCACCTTTCCACCGAGATATCACGGCTCGAAAAGTCACTAATTGTCAATTATGGGTCTCGGCTTAATTTTGTAAAGTAGTGCATGGTCGCTAAAAATGTTTCACGTGTCTGACAGTCTTAATTTCTGAAAATCGAAAATATTTTGTGGTTCTAAAATCGTTAATATAGTAGAAATGTTTGTAATTTTGCTTGTATTTGTGTTTTCCATCTCCATGTTCTTTATTTTTTACAAAAAATTGCATTTTGAAAAGTGGCCGAGAAATATTAGGCGAGCGATTTTGTTACTATTCTCGCTCATTTTGCACTAACAAACCATAATAACTCGGTCAGAACCATAAGAAAAGGAGGATTAATAAACCTACTGCTTTAACAACTCTTTACCTCAAGTTAACATTACTTCTAACTCATTTTAAGCTATAAATTTCAAACTGTACTAAAACAATTTATTCGAATAGAAAACCTCAAAATTGTCGAAAACAGATTTGGCTGTAGATGACTTCCTCGTTAAAAACCTTAAATTTGTATGTTCAATAAAAAATGTATTATGGTTGAATTCACCTAATTCAAACCCTTTTAAATAAGATGCTTATGTTTTCAAAAAAAAAAAATAAATAAATAAATAAATGCTGTTGTTGGAGAGTTTAAATAATTTAGACAAACTCCTACATGTTATTCTATCCGCAATGATTTGAGTGCTTTAAAAGAGTGACTTTCAAGAAGTTTGGATTACAAGGTATAGGTACATTTTTTGACGGTGACAAATCTGGCAGGTCTCGCGCGAACAAATGGATTTTTGTTTATAATGTTTGGCTAGATACGTACTGAAAATAAATGTCAAAATATTTACCACTAGCCTCATTAAAATATATGCGATTTTTATATTTTAAAACAAATTTTTTTATTTCTCCACAAAATCATAAACACTTTAATTGTTTTAAATTATAAAAATATAAAGGGCTGAAACTTCACAAGATGATCGGTGAATTCGGCTGAAAATTAAGTCTACTCCCAAATCAATTAATAACTAAATCACCTAACTCATCCACACGCGTGTATGATCTGAACTTCATCAATTTAATCTAACCTCCCACTAAACCCTCAACTCGACCCCAAATTAATTCTCTTCTGAACCTCTCACTTAAATACAATTCAAGTTCAAGTGAAGCCTCATTCAACTCTAACCCGACCTCAACTCGACCATAAATCCAACCCTAGATTCAACCATAATCAACCTTCAACTCACGTTTCGAAAGCTACTTGCGCACAGGAATAAAACATAATTTAATCTCCATATCAACCCCGACTCAACCCAACTGAACATCATCCCCAACTCAACACCCTACTCGACAATAACTCAACCATCAACGCAACCCTCAACTAAACGCACACCTCAATCCTCAAATCAACCCCCGTCTGAATAACTAAATGAGTACATGAACTCAACTCAGAATAAGTTAGCTAACTTCCAACTCAAATTTCAAATCAACCTCTAAATAAATTCCCAACTGCACAGCTGAATGAACCCCAAAACAACACAACTCACTATACATTTGTCCATGAAATCAACGGAAAAAAAATCTCAATCTAACTTCCAATTCAACCCTCAACACAACCCCAAATAAATTTCCAACTTAATCGCTGATTCCTACCTGGCAAGTTACCAACTCTAATTCAACCGTCAATTCAACACATAAATAAATCCTCAGTCGAACTGCTCACTAAACCCTAACTCAACCCCTACTCAACTACAACTCGGCCCGAGCTCAACCCGCAAATAAAATCAATAATACATACTAGTCTCAAAATAACCTTATTCAAACCGGTAAATCTCAAGTCAGCTTACTTTCTAACGAGCCCATTTACAATCTTTTCGATAAATGTTAAAGTGGGTCGAAAAGAGAATACCGGAACATTTTAAGATTCATCGCGGGAATCATGAGGGTCAAGTACATCACCTAAGGAGTATTTTAGTTAATTTAAATGGCAGAAAAATATTGTTGTAAATATTAGATACATTCAAAATACTAATTTTAGCTTTGTACTAAACCATGGATGTACTAAAAATAAAAATATATTATTTATCTAAATTAGATTTAGCTACAGAAAGAAGTTATTTCTAACAGAGCCAGATGAAAATATTGAATGAACGTATTGTTCCGGATTAGTGCTTCTACATTTCTTTCATTTGGCGTTTTGTGCCAGCAGGGATAGAAATAGCTCCCAGTACGTTATAAATTTATATTGATATATTTAAAGTTTGTACATTTTAGCATATGTACTATTTAGTTAGTACTTATAATATTTAGTACACAAGAAGTAGGAAGTTATTTGTTTAAGCGCCAAATTTATTAATTGTACTTGACAATGGGCCAGATACTCGATACTCAGATAAGCAGATAAGCAGTTAATTTTTGCGAATTTGCTAGAAATGTTATACACTATAATTTAGCAACCCAATTTGTTTCTGAATTTCAGAAAATGAGATACTTAAACGCACTTTATCGTTTGTGCTGAATACAAAAATATATTTTACTTTGCTAAAATAATCGAGTAGCTTACGCCAGCAAATTTTCCATTAGCAAATCCGCCATATTTATCGATTTGCGAATTGCTAGAGTATCGTGTATCTGGCCCAATGTCTAACATGTATACTAATTTGATTTATATTTATCGAAATGTATAACGCCCTGAGAGTTAGTTCTAAAAGTTTTTTGGTATAAAATTTTCAAACATTTTTTATGATTTGTCAAACCATTCAAAATCTTAATTTTTTTTCAATTTCAACATTTGGGATTGAAGCTTTAATTGTGTATAGTGTATGTACTTATATTGAATTGTAAAGGATCACCAATTACTTCAGTCCAAACGGACCAAAGTATTGGAATCCTGTCAGAAAAGACTAAACATTTTGTTGGTCTTCAAAAAAACACTTTTCTTGAAGTTTTGAAAGTTCCTGAGTCCGAAAAAGCAAAACAATGTCCATCGGTGTTAATGTCTCACTATATCCATGATATCTCGAGAACGGGTGGTCCGATTGAGATTTTCTTTTTCCGCCAATCTGTTTCTACGTCGGGTGTGATATTACCACTAGAACCAATTTTTTACACATGCTGGCTTGAGGGTTGGGTTGGGTGTTAAATTTGCGGTTGATTTGAGGATAGTTTTGGCTCAAGTAATAGTTTTGGTTTATTATTTTGTTTTTAACTAAATTTTGAATCAATATGTTTAACATTTGATATTGATTCATTTTTGGCAACTCAAGAAAATGAAAATACGTTTCAGGAAGCAATTGAACAAATAAGATTGTCTTAATTTACCTTCAGCTTTTTAAGTTTTTCAAGTCTTAACTAAGCCAAATACTACTAATAATAACCACAAGAAACAATCGAAACAATGTCTGCCTTTATTTTGCTGGCGATATTTTTCCCGCTATCGAATAGATGGTAAATCGTGTTTGGTGATCGTGGATTGTGTTTTATTCCAATCTTCTTTTGCTGAATGGCTGACTTTTGGTGATATCGTATAAATACACTTGTTGAAATATCTGGTCGCCCGCATAGTGATATACACAGCAAACAACTCATAAACCTTTGAAACTCTTTATGGTCCTTTAACAGTTCAACAGCGTTATTGTTGTTTTGCTACCCAGGATCCATTGGTATATCCGATAGTTTGCTGCCTTCTAAACCAGCATCTTTAACAACCTTTTCTATATAAAACTGTTGGCTTAAACGGACGTTTCCATGTTCATCTTTATCTTCGTTTAAACCGATATAACATTTAACCTCACCGAGATTACTAATTTTAAAATTCTTTAACTCAGCATTTCGACTACTTTAATAATTGATTGATCCTTACTTGCAATTAACAGATCATCAAGATAAACTTGTTCCCTGATTCTGGTGTTATAAATTCAGGAGGCTGTTTGTTCTTGCTTGGCTTACAACTGGCGCAAATACTCCATCATAGTACATTCCGAATTTTTGAGAATCACCTTGAGCAACCAATCTAGCTTTATACTTCTTCTCACTACCCATATTTTTTAATTTAAATACCCATTTGCAACCCACGATATTTCGATTCTTCGGCATTTCAACTGGACTCCACGTGTTATTTTCCTTCGTTCTTGTTTAGTGATTTCATTATTCATCGCATTGATCCAATCCAGTTTTTTTTACTCTTCATTGCCTCATTGAAATCTTTTGGCGGAGAAATATTTTCTTTAACCGTATTAATTTGTTCGAATAAACACTCCAAAAGTATCCGTGCTAGATTTCCTTAAATGTGATACAGATTGTTCAGTTTCCACGCTGTTTGAGTTAGTTGTATCATCTAGTGTGCTTTCGAAGTTTCTTGTTAGAATCGAATTATTGAAATCCGATGAGTTTTCATCAATTTCTATGATTGTTTTCAGTTTATCATCATTGAATTCAATGATGTTTGACCTCGGTTGTTCTTCTTTGGTAGATTCTAATTTCTCTGATGAGTCCTCAATAAACGTTACATCTCTACTTATGTAAATACGTTTTGTAATTGAATCAACTACTCTATAAGCTTCTGAATTATTGTCATAATTCAAATGGTGTAGTTGAAACTGATTTTGATGGTATTTGATGGGATTATACACAATCCAATTTTGGCACGTAAAGGACATTTTTTAAACGAGGTTTTTCTTTTAAGTTCTCGTTGTTCACCATTGCTATTAAGCATGTACCTTGACCTGCAGCTTGTTTCCGTTTGACCATTCGCCATGGTCACTATTTGCGAATTTGAATTATCAAATTCTATAAAGCTGTTCTTATTGTTGACCATGTGTGTAGTAGCTCCTGAATCAATGATCCAAATATTTTCCTTTTTAGTGGAACGCAGGTGAAAACAATATTCACTTTCGATTGTTGCTTGTTTCGCTTTGTGATGATGAAACTTTGGTGAGTTGATGTTATTGTTTTCAGCTATGGCTTTCCATTCAATGTAATGTTGACAGTCCTTCTTTAAATGTCTTTTTTTATTACAAAAGAAACACTGTACATTTTGTATTGTCCTGGTGGTGTTTAACGCAACGTTTTTATTGTTATTACTAAGAGGAGGTATTTATTTGTCTTCTGTATTCCTCTATTAACTTTGATTGGCTAGATTGATAGTTAAATCGCCTTCCGGCCGTGTTTCTAACGCCGTAATTAAATTATCGTAGCTCCGCGGTAAACTGCTTAAGAGAATCGCTACCATCCATCCATCAGAAATTTTGTCTTCTCCCAAAGCATCCAGCTTTTCAAACAATGTGGTCACTTTTGTCGTCGTGATACAGTTTTAAGTTGTTTCACATTTTTTTAGCTGTTGTATATTTTCTTATGTGGATTCACTGCCCATCGTCAACCAGGAGAAGGGATTTTAGCTTAATTCATTGTTTTCGTTGTTTCTAAGATGCTAATATAGTGAAAATTGTTAATTTCTGTCTAAACAGATTGAACTGGACCAATTGTGTTACAAAATTTCGAATTTAGCAAGTTTTAAAGTACGATGCGAAACAAAATAAAAGGTTAGAATTCAGAATCTTTTTGCGAATTCTTCACTCAAAAATTGTTTGCTTTTGATTTAAGGAAAATAATAACACTTCCAATTTAATTATGAATAAGCATGTCTGCGGGTATTGTGAAATAATGTTTTTAGTACCCTTACAGGCTATAGTATCACATTATGTCGAGCAAATTGTCCAGGCCGATCGAATTACACACGAAAGAAAAAGTGACAGATCCAGTCAAAGTTTAAGTTGAATTAAATTTCGAATATTAAACGAAGGTTAGACAATCCTCGCGTGCGCTTAATATTTGTGATACCGATTTCATTACGGGCAGATGACCTTATACGAAATAACGTTAAACTCGCGCAGCACAGTGTTTATAAATGAACATTTTTTATAAAACAATTAATAAATAATTGTCAATAAACTCTAATTTCACTTTTCAATTAAATTAGTAGTTTGTTTTTTATAGTTTATACAAATTGCTGTTGTTGTCAAATACTGACATAGTACTAACGAACTCCCAACTATGTATGAAATTTAAATCAGTTTAACAATTACTGTTGTCCAATTCAACATTTCTTCTTTAATGCGGAAGAATCAAAAATAATTATAGTTTAATGGTTTTTAGCGTTCGGCAGTTCGTGTTTGTATTTGGAGAAAAAGGTCAATAAATCCGATAAATTCGAATGTTCGATAGTGAAATTATTGGTCAATTACTTTGTAGTTAATGTAAATATGTATAGTGAAGAGAATGTGTGTATTTCGTTGTTTGATTTTTTAGTTTTTATTTATTTATTTGGCAAATTGATATTTTATTTTAAGTGAATGGTTATTTTGTGTTGGCCTATTTGACTTGATATGGTACGACAAAAAGCAATACGTAAACAACAAGTAGTTTTTAGTACTTACAAAAGAATTATTGTATATTGCCTCAGTTACATAAAAATACTTAATTTTGCATTTTGTATTGCTCAATATGATTATTCCAGACACCATATATTAAATTACTTTAAAATTAAGTCTCAAATAAAAATGCATCTGCTCAAGACTTGTTTTAACAAAAATAGTAAAAAAAAACTTTCATTTTATTAAGATACAAGAAATATTTACGAGCGTAAAACCAGTTCAATATGTTATTTGTTTTAAAATTAAGTTTTTTTTTTAAATCTTTATTAGAATTGTATACATAGTTAATATATTCGGTTAATTTTTAATTTCAACGAAAGTAAAAAAAAACCAGATATGTTTGGTAGTTTACCGATGATGTTCTGTGTTGGTTTACTACGATAATATATTCTACGAATCATGAAATCAAAAGTAATGTTTTAGTTAGGTACTCCGTTTCAGATTCCAGGTTTCCAGGTTGAATATATTTTTGAATGGAGAATGGGGCGTTAAACTATAACTGGACTCACTTCAAATCAACGGTTCATATAAGTTGTCGCCTTTAACTATTATAGGCGTCTTAAATAACATCTTATGAAAAGCGTATTAATTTAGCTCAAAAATCGCCTTCTAGGCTATCCGTCTTAATTTATCGTCGTAGCACACTTCTTACTTCCAACTGGTTATCATCATCCTCTGGTTCTACATTACAGTTGATACCAGTGAGCGGATGATTGTCTTCGCCATTATTTTCGTATTCTCTGTGTTCATTTGCATCAACATTTTTTTTTTTTTTTTTATCAATTCTTTAATTGGGTGCAGAGCGGACTTATTAACGGTCCTAGCTCCTTGTAACTGTCAGAGCTTCTGCACCCAATGCGCGATCCTGCAAGTAAAGATTAATAGCTACCTTAAATTTATTCATTTGGTATTCTTTCGGAAATTTGAAGTGTATTAGCGAATTCCACTTTTTTGATGTTCGGTATATAAATTCGCGCTTGATTTCTTCAGTTCGAGGTTTCGGGAGCTTCACCGTAAACCTATGTGCATTGGTTGTTCCTCTTGTTACTCTTGTTGTTGTAACGAATGGTGGTATTTTCTCCGATAGTTCTGCAGAACATTTACCATGTAAGCATCTGTAGAAGACGCAGAGTTCTGCAACATCTCTGCGATGCTGTAGGCTGTCTAGTTCTTGAGTAAGTCTGGGATTCCGTATTATTCTGATAGCGCGGCGTTGAACCCTGTCCAATAAGTGGAGGGTGGTACCAGACGCACCTCCCCAAACTTGACAGCAATACTCTATACATGGTCGGATGAAGGTTTTATATATCTGGAGAACTTGATGCGATTTGAAAACCTTCTGCATCGATTCAGGAACGCGAGTTTTTTTGAAGCTGATTTAGCCAATGCAACAATGTGTTCATTCCATTTGAGTTTGTTACTTATTTGAACACCAAGCGGTCGAATTGAGTCGCAACCCACAAGGATATGGTTTTTTACCACAAATGGGTAGTCGTTGCGACTTTTTTTACGTGAGAATGTGCATATTTGTGTCTTTTTCTCGTTAAATTGTACTAAGTTGTTGTTACCCCACTCAAATATTGTACTTAAATCGGAATTAAGAGAAGTTACGACTTCTGACCGTTTATTATTTAGATCTGTAATGCTAGGCTCCGCCTCGAATGAAATAGAAGAATGCAATGTGGCATCATCCGCGAAGCTATGGATAGGGTTTACAGTGCTATCCAGCAAATCGTTGATGTATAGCAAAAACAGGGTCGGTGACAAAGGTGATCCCTGAGGGACTCCGGCATTTGGGGAGTGCGTCGATGATGATCTCCCATTAAGCACGACGCTGATTTTTCGGTCATTGAGATAGCTTTTAATCCACCTGGTGGTCATCGAGTCCAGCCCGTATGCCACAAGTTTACAAATAAGATTCTCATGCCATACCTTATCAAAAGCCTTGGATATATCCAAGGCGATTGCAAAGGCCTCTCCGTGGTGTTCTAGGGCGATATTCCATTTGTTCGTGACATACGTCAGGAGATCGGTCGTGGATCGGCTTTCGCGAAAGCCGTATTGTCTATCCGAAACTAGTTTCCTAATTTCAAGATATTTAACTATATGTTGATTGACGCATTTCTCAAAGACCTTAGCGACGGCTGACACAATTGATATTGGCCGGTAGCTTGAAGGGTCAGTTTTGTCACAACCCCGTTTCAGCACGGGTTGCACCATTGCATTCTTCCAGGCGTTCGGGTAGTTAGTTACCTTGCTTATATGAAAGTAGGAAAATTTTAGATAATATTGGAGCCAATTCACTGGCAAACTCCTTCAATATTCGAACTGGAATTCCATCAGGACCGGTGGCCTTGTTTGCATTCATTGACTTTAGATTAGTAAAGACAATTTCCTCCGAGATGACGACGGGGCTCATTTTAGAACCACAATATGGAATTAATGGAGGTCCAATTCCATCTTGGACAACTAATGTCGAGTTCGATTTGAAGACGCTTGCCAATAAGTCGGCTTGTAAATATGGATCCACCACCAAGGCGCCGTCAGCACGTTTCAATGCTGAAACAGATGTTTTAGAAATATTTGCAACCGATGCGACCATGTGGTAAAAGTTGCGATCGGAGATTTTCAACTCGGAAGCCACATTGGCTTTCTTGCTGTCGGCTCTTTTTGCTTCTCTACCACAGGTTTTTTTGCAGGTGTTCCGTATCGTTTTGTATTCCTCATAAGAAATTTCGTTGCGTTTATATTTTTTGTGTGCCGCTTTATTTTGCTTGGCAGCTTTGGTGGCTTCTTTTGAAAATATTTTAAAATTTTGATTGGGATTGGAAAATGATGAGGGTATAAATTTATTCATTCCATGTAAGACGGTGTCAGTAAAACTAGAAACGTCGTCGTCGATGTTGTTGTTATGTATGCAATGGCGTTCCCAAGGGAAATGTTGAAAAAATGACCGTAAACCATCAAAATCAGCTTTATTGAAATGCCAAAGACGCCTTGGCTGCTGTCTAGATTCTAGTGGTGTTTCGACAGATATTTTCGTGGTTATTAAGTTATGGTCAGAATTTCCAATTCCAGTTTCGACATGGGCCTCCATGGAATGAGGGATTGATGTCAGACAGAGATCCAGAATATGAACTCCTCTAGAATTTTGGCATTCAAATGTGGACTCACTAACAATCTGTGTGAGGTCATGCGAAACGGCAAGCCATTCCGCATGGCGCCCAGCGACATTTGTATCTTTGTGATTCAACCATTGTTTATGGTGGGCATTAAAGTCACCGACCATAATTAATTCGCATTCGGGATGTTGATTGCGAATATCGTCACATTTGTCTGATAAGCCCTCGAAGAAGCTAATCGTTTCTGAATCCGTCTGATTAGGAGATCTGTACAAGCTAATTAAAAAAATGAGTTTATTAGGAAGAGAAATTTTAAGCACAATAGTTTGAGCGGTTTTTGAAAATATTTCGTACTTTTTCATGTAAAAAATAAATCAACAAAAAATATAAAATGAAATAATAAAATTTGAAAAAATAAATTATATTAAAAAATGAACGCGGGCAAAATCATATATGAACTAAAATAATTGTTAAAATAAATATAAAAAGTTTTTACGGATGCTGGGCATTAACCCAGCGATCCAACCATTTTAGTCGCCTCCTACGACAAGCAGTGGATGCTGTGGTGGTATTCTAAGGATATCATCATGATCGTGCGGTGCACTTTACGAATCATGAGAGTGCCCCCCGACCACAGGGGAAAACCACAGGGGAACATTACCTAAAAAGGTCCTAAATATTTTGTGAAATCTTTTGGCCCGTGCCAAATTGTTTTTTTATTGCGACCACATGATTAAACTTGTATTTGGCGTTCGCTTTTCCCTGCTTATAAAAATTCCTTGCATTCTCCTGTTATGGTACTGCTCAATTTCTCGTACAGCTTGATTACGTATGCTAATGCGTTCTTCATCGAAACTTTTAGGTACGGCATCTTCGATAATTCGATCAGGCAGAAGCCATCCCTAATAGTAATACGCATTTTTACTTCAAATAACAATTGAAATGGACTCATATTAATGGTTCGCTGCCAACTAGATTTAGAATGATTATGGTACCAACCTTCAGGATGGCAAATGAAAGCAAATGCTGAATATTTTCATTTGAACAATATGTTTTAAAATCACTAGAAGTAAAATTCTATCTGAGATAAATCTACGTTGGCAACCTTAGTTCGTTTTCTGCTGTTCAAGTTTCTGAATCACCTCTATTGTTGTTAAAGTCTTTTACAACCAAACAAATTTTATGAATCCGTCGATAATTAACAAAATAAAAAAATAATGTTTTTTGGTAGCAGTCATAAGCCCTAAACGATCGACACGATAGGTTGACAAAGGCTGATCTTCCTTTGGTATTAAGTTCAAGAAGTATCCTTTTGAAACGATTATATGCAAATTGTAACCGTCTTCTCCATTTCGGTACATTAACCCATCATGCAAACTGTAGTTTTCAACGGTAGGTTTCTCTTGGGCACCCCGGATTCACTCAATTAACGTGTTTTTAATATAGGCGACTATCGGATATCGAAGGAGTGCATCACAATGTTTCATTCGCGGCACAATCGGTTACTATCTTGAAGCTAATTCCGCTAATAAATAAACACGAAATTTTTTTAAGGCAGTGACAATAGATAACACTTCCAAATAGTAACCATATCATAGTTTTCTTGGGTTTTGCTTGTTATTTTACTATAACAGTATACAATTGGTTTTCATCAATCATCGGCAATAAAATTGTACTAAACCCAAATTTGACGCGCCCGTATGAACATCTGTGTTACGACTCGGATTAAATATGTATAAAACAGGATGTGATGATAGCTTGTTATAATAGTTTTTTTTATTTAAAGCCTGTTCGTAAGGAAAATTGTCCTACCGCTCTTCGAGAATTTACTGAAAGCTTCTGGAAACAATATAATGCATTAAAAGCATTAAAAATTCCAATCGACAATTAGGATTTATTCTAACTTTCAATATTTCAGAATTAGTTGACCAAGTATCTCGCCAACAAATTGAAACCAAAAAGCCAAAAGATAGAATCCCGTCTACAAAAGAAATCATGGGCATTTTATCTAAAAGGGTACGTATTTTCGAAGCGATATCACCTTACAAGGACAATCATAAATCAAAATCATTTCAAATTATTAATCCAAAAAATGTACAATCATACATAGCAACTGAAATTACGAATCAAACTAGTTGTAAGTTCTGTAAGATAGAACATTCCTCATTTAAATGCCAAACTCTCGTTGATATGTCGATATTTGATAGAAAAAATGGAGGTGTGGCCAACACACGACTTTCTTTTACGAACAGCGAATTTTAAGAAACTATTATAAGACAAATTTCTTGCAAACTTAATTAAGGTTGTTTTTATTTTTCATGTTTTCTGTAAATTGTATATTTTTGAAATATTTGCAAAATAAATTTTCTGTTTTGCGGAATCTGGGAGCTGTAACCCCAAATATTATGTAAGGCATTAATGAAGATATATCTGTTTTGAGGTCCGCTGAGTCCGAAAAAGTAGGTTTCGAAATTATGTCTGTCTGTCAGTCTGTCCGTTTGTCCGTCCGTCTATCAGTCTGTGTCTTCTCTATAGCCCAGATGGCTTAAACAATCGAACAAAAACTTTAGATTTAAGCTCTACTTATGTAAAAGAAAGTAATAAAAAATAATAAATTTGTAAGAAGTTTGCGTAATTGGTTTCTCAAAATTCCCTGTTCGTAGAAGAAATGTGTTGGCCACACATCAATTTTATTTTTTTTTTTTAATTTTTTTTTTTTATTTGTTTTTACTTTTATTTTTTGGAAACATTTTGTTTTACATAGTAGTTTTTTGTAAACCTTATACTTTTTGAGATATTTGCAAAACAAATTTTCTGGCCCAAGGGAGTGGCCACTTCCGGTTGCCCGATTTGGACTAAAATTCACTGGGACCTTCCAATTTATCAAAAAAGCTTAAGTCTGAAGTTTCAGTTCGATTGGTTAAGCCATCTGAGTTGCAGAGCGGACACAGACGGACAGACATACAGACAGACATCATTTCGAAACCCACTTTTTCGGACTCAGGGGACCTCAAAACAGATAAATCTTCAATAATCTCAAGGTCGAAAATTTTCATGATTACTATACTTTATTTTACTTCGTAAAAGAAACTAATAAATGGATTCAAACAATATTTCATATAGGTACACATTCCATCAGTAAATGCCAATCTACATCTCGATGCTATCACTGTAACGGGAAACATCATACCATGTTACATAAACTATTCAAATGTTTCCAATAATAGTCACGAAAATTCACAATCAAATTTCAACAATTCGAATTTTAAATTGAATCAATCAACCCCATCCACATCTAACCACAATCAAGCCAGTAATTATGAACAAAGTTCTCATATTAATTCAAGTAACACTAAGAGTACTGCATCTACCAATTTATTACCAAATTACTCTGTATTACCATCCCAACAAATCATACCCGATAGTTCTGGTTCTAATTCAAACACAATAAACGTTTGTAATTGTGCCACACATAAACAAATTCGTGCCAACATGTGGCCTGTCTCTAAACGACACACTTATGACAGGACCAACCATTCAAGCTTTAAAAGCTTAAGTAGCCTTAGACAGAAGTGTCGCGTTTTTTTTCGGAAATAAAATTTTTCAATCGAATTTTGGGGCTAAAATTGGGGCTTACGGTTAAGTATTGTTCCTTTGTTTACTTTTTCTTGGCATTTGTTACTTTGGATCGTTTTTTTTTTGTTTCTTCTCGTTTTAGATTTCCAGTGATTCAGGTTTATTTTGAAGCTGGACGAAGCGTTTCTTAATTTTATTTGTAAGTATTGCGTATCAATCACGTCCACGTCGTGTGTACGCTAAGTTTTGATTTTACTTTCTTTTACGTAAGTAAAATAAAGTATAGTAATCATGAAAATTTTCAACCTTGAGATTATTGATGATTTATCTGTTTTGAGGTCCTCTGAGTCTGAAAAAGTGGGTTTCGAAATGATGTCTGTCTGTCAGTCTGTCTGTCCGTCTGTCCGTCTGTCTGTCAGTCTGTGTCCTCTCTACGCCCCAGAGGGCTTAATCAATCGAACTGAAACTTCAGATTTAAGCTTTTTTGATAAATTGGGAGGTCCCAGTGAATTTTATTCCAAATCGGTCAACCGGAAGTGGCCACTCCCTTGGGCCAGAAAATTTGTTTTGCAAATATCTTAAAAAGTATAAGGTTTACAAAAAATTACTAATACAAAATTTTTCCAAAAACTAAAAAAATAAAAATAAACAAAATAAAAATTAAAAATTAAAAAAAAAATTAAAGATTTAAAAAAAAAAATTTTTAAAAAATTTAAAAAAAAATAAAATTGCTGTTTTGCCAACACAAAAATATATGTGTATATATAGCTTAATTATGCTAATTATAATTAATTTGCACACTACAGTGACGTACTTCCGGTTTTTAATGCAAATATTACATAATTGAATGTACATCATTTTTTCATGTTCGTTAATTTTTTTAATGACTTATTAGGGTTAGTGGTCCTTTAGTATGTATATCGTTTAATAATTGCAAAAATATTTCGCAACTCCCCTCCCCCCACTTTTTTACAGGGAGTTACAGCAGTTCTTGCATTTGTCATTTTAATTATTGTGTGTATTAGCCCAATTATGCTAATTATAATTAATTTGCACACTACGTACTTCCGATTTTTTAGCATAAATGAATGTTATAAAAATATTTAGCCTAAATGTATGTTAAATTGCCAAATCGGTCAACCGGAAGTGGCCACTCTCTTGGGCCAGAAAAAGTGTTTTGCACATATCCTAAAAACTATAAGATTTACAAAAAAATCACTAATACAAATTCCAAAAAATTAAAAGAAAAAATTTAAATTCATAAATATCACCTTTTATTTCTTTTAAGTGTGTAATAATGAGTCCGAAAACTTGGGTTTCGGAGTGGTATCTGTTGGTATATATGTCTGTCAGTTTGTAGTCCAGATGGTTTAACCAATCAAACTGCAACTTCATGTTTAAACTTTTTACATAAATTTTAGGGTCCCAGCTCCTAGCTCCCAAATTCCGTGAAACAGAAAATTTATTTTGCAAATATTTCAAAAATATACAATTTACAGAAAACAAGAAAAAATAAAAACAATCTTAAGTTTGCAAGGAATTTGCATTATAAAAGTTTCTCAAAATTCGCTGTTCGTAAAAGAAAGTCGTGTGTTGGCCACACCTCAATTTTTTAGTTTAGTTATGTCGCTTAATTATCCCAATCTAGTCCTGAAATCCATGTTAGTTGATAGGTCGTTATTGAATGTAGCCAGTTTAAACGTCCAAAGTCCAGTGCCAAATATTGACGAGATTCGTCACATTTTTAATGACGCTTCAGTGGACATACTTTGTTTCTCTGAGACCTTTCTAAATCCAAATATCCCTAATTCAGCTTTTGCCATAAAAGGTTTTAATATATTTAGGAAAAACAGGACGGTACCTCCCCTTTATTATGGTAGTTTATGTATGTTTGTAGGTGATCACATTAAGGCTAGATTAGTTACCATACCTTCTTCTATTTCAGAATTGTTAGTATCGGATTTAGAGTTTTTATTTGTCAACCTTTTCATTAATGGTCGTAAAATCCTATTCTGTACCGTCTATAACCCTCCAAAAACTAGTAAGAGGTCGTATGCCCAATTTAAAAGATCCCTTGTAGACTTAGGAAGTTTGTTTAGTTATTTCTCTTGTAGATTCGTTGAATTGTATATATCAGGTGACTTCAATTTCGATATTCTCCAAAATTCCGGCTTCTCTCGGGATTATTTGAATCTTTTAAATAGTCTTAATTTATCCATACACAACACTGTGGCGCCGACGTTTTGTTGTCCAACCGCTAGCGATGCCTCTTATTCCCTTATTGACCATAATCATCTCTTTTACTAATAACTCTATTTGTTTTTTCAATCAGTTGTCTCTCGGTATGGGATCCCATCATGATCTTTTAGTTTTTTCTGTGAATTGTTACTCTCCACCTAAACCTAATTGTTTTAGCTTTAGAGATTTTGCTAGTATAGATAATTCCCGCCTTTACTTAGTTTGTAACTCGGTTCCTTGGGAGGATATTTTTTGCCTTAGCTCGGCAACTACCCAAGTAGAATTTTTCAACTCGTATATTAGTTTGGTCTTTGATAGTTGCGTTCCGCTTAAAACGGTTACTTTCAAAGCGAAATCTCCGCCTTGGTTGTCTCAGGAAGTTTCGAATGCCATAAGTATTAGAGAAATATCGTTTATGGAAAAGGTATCCTAATAGTCAGTCTCATTTAGATTATAAGCAGGCTCGTGATATGATATCAATAGTTATTTTTGCTCTCTAATTCGTTTTCGTTTTCAAATATTTCTCTCGAGGATTTACAGTCTGCCATTTGGAATGTTAAATCGGAATCTTCTGGTCTGGATAACATCAATTTAAAATTCGTTAAGCGAGTTTTCCCTTTCGTCTCAAAATACTTGTTACATATCTTTAATTTTATTCTCACGTCCTCTTCCTATCCAGATCAGTGGAAGCTAAGTAAAATAATCCCCATCCCAAAGATCAGTAATCCTTCAGAGCTATCCCATTTGCGGCCAATTAGCATTTTAAGTTCTCTCTCTAAAGCTTTCGAGATAATTGTTAAAACTCAAACTCAATCGCATCTAAATAGCAATAGTTTAATTAGTTTCTTCCAATCTGGGTTTAGAAAATTTCGTAGCACTTCTACTGCGTTATTAAATGTATGTGATGATATTAGGCGCAATATGAATAATAGGGAATTGACTTCTTTAACTTTGTTAGATTTTTCTAAGGCCTTTGATTCTATTAATCAAAGAATTCTTTTTAACAAACTCTTATCACAGTTTAGATTTTCGGTTTCCGCTGCCAGATTAATTTTTAACTATCTTTCTTCCGGCATTCCTCAAGGTTCAGTGATGGGTCCTCTTTTGTTTTCTATGTACATTAATGACATAGAATCCTCTATTCATCATTGTTCATTTCACATTTTTGCTGATGACGTCCAAATTTATAGAAATAGTCGTTTACATCAGGATTCTATTGATAGGAATATTTCTCTGATAAATGAAGACTTAAGTAATATCGCTAGTTGGTCGGTCTCTAATAGGCTCGTTTTAAATGCGAATTAATCTCAGTCGATTATAATTTATAAAAAATCGTTAGACACCTCGTCCTTTCCTGGTATTTTCCTGCAGGGTTCGCTAATTAGGTATTCAAATACTGTTAGAGATTTAGGCTTAGTTATTAATAAAACTCTCTCTTGGGGTGACCATTTAATTAGTATTAGTAAGAGGGTCTTTGGTATGCTTAGTTATTTGTATAAAGTAGTAGGATTTTCTGATAGTCAGTTTAGGAAAAAAATGTTTTTGTCTTATCTTCTTCCTCATTTTATTTATGGTGACATAGTTTTATTCGGTATGCTTCAGGAAAATATGAACGTTCTCCAAAGATGTTTCAATGCATGTACTAGGTTTATTTTTGGTATTAGGAAATTCGATCATATTTCTGCCTACTCTAGCCTTGTTTTAGGATGTAGTTTATCTATCTTTTACGAATTTCGCGTTTTTCATTTTTTTTAAACTTCTCAAAGCTAAGAAGCCTTGCTGTCTTTATAGGAAGTTACTGTTTAGTAGGTTTCATGCTTCAAACTTTCGCTCGATTCCGGCCAAAAATTGTTGTAGGTCGCTAAACAAATCCTTTTACGTTAGGGGAGTTTCTCTTTGGAATTCAATTATATTGGAAATTAAGAGGTTAGGATCGGCCAAATTATTTAAGTCAAAATTTTTGGAGTGGCGTGATTGATGGGCAATACGTAGGTTTTTTTAAATTTATTTTTAATATTATTTCACCTCTTGCTGTACATTTTATTGTAAATGAGCTATTATGATTATGATGATCTTACGGAAAGTATCCGAAACGTCAGGTTGTAAAGTATTTACAAAATAAATTGATAGGCTTCTACACCAAAGATCGTTTTTAATTATTAAATGAACTATTGCTCAAAATAGTATGTGTATGCATGAGGTGGAAATTGTTTGAAAAAATTTAAGAGGTTTTTCTGCCTAATGGAAGCAGCTTCATTATTTTTTTTTTTGATTTTTCTTTTGTTCCGTTTACTCTGTTTCCATCTGTGCTTTTCCTTTTAATATTAAATTATTGTTAAAGTACAATAAAATGACTTACTATCCATTATCATTCGTTTCTGTAAATTCCCTATAGCTATGACCGCTGACATTTACCAAACTGTATCGTCAGATTAATATTCATCCAAAAGACAGATTTTTACAACTTATTTTCTGGCGTAAATCAAGTATTCCTCTGTCTACACATAAATTAAACACGGTCACATACGGTACAACGGCACCATTTCTCGCCATAAGGACGCTAAAGCAGTTAGCATCCGATAAATATTCCCAATATCCAAATGCATGTACAATACGTATGTATACACCGCAAAAGAAGCTGCTTCTATATAAAAAAGGAATTAATCAAATTATTAGCCATTGAAGACTTTGAATTAAGAAAATGGACATCCAACAACAAAAATGTAGTTCCCTCAATGGGGAATCTGTCGATCAATTCAAATGTCAAATAGTTTTCATCCTTTCTCCTTTCATGTTTTCATGAATGTTTATTGAAATTTTATAATGATTCTGGGTGTTGATTTATTTTGAAATACTGATATTTCAAGATGGCGGGGATGTCTAAATTATTGATATTAGTGTACAAAAATTATCAAGTATAGGGAACGTTTAGGAAAGCACTCCTATTAATCTAAAAATATTAGTACTAATACCAAGTAGCCAGACCACCAAGTTTTGTTTAACGTTTGTGTGTTATAATTTTGAATCTTATGTATGTATAGCCGCAAAAGGCGAAGCACATTAAATTACATCAAATAAAATAATTTATTAAACTTGAAACCAAATAGTTTTATGGGTTTTATAACTAAAACCGTAACATTCCACATGCATCAAAATTTAAAACCGCTAAACCTCAACGAACGAAACTGCATATTCTGCAACACAGCCTGTACGATTTTTTTCTTGTTTGGCGGCTTGTTAGGTTTTAGAACCAATATCACCTCTGCCACCTTGCACTGGTATGGAACTTATTTTACTCTGAACATTGATTACTTGCAGTAATTTTCGTAATCCTTTTTTTGGTAGTTTTAACTATAAGTCCAGTGATTAGGTCATAACCAGGGCATTTTTTTAAGCTTAAGTTGTTTTTAATTTCATCTTTTAGCTCTTGTAGTGTTACAGGTCTTATGTTTAGGTTATCCACTTTATTTACTGAAATTATATTTTCTTCAGCTGTTTGCCTTGAAAGGGGTTGAAATGTGTCTTCAAGATAGGCTACAAAAAGCAGCTTTTTCTTTGGCACTTCTAGCCCAAGTTCCATCGTCATTCTTGATAGGAGCTATTTGTACTTTAGGCCTTTTAAGACCTTTAGTTGCTTTCCAAAGGGAATAATTAGTGTCCTTGTTGCCAGAAAGGCCACCTATATAGGTATTCACTAAAAGATTTGTTCTTGATTTCTTTGATAAGCATTTTTAATTTGTTGCTTAAATAATTAAGTCGTGATTTGCTTTGTGGTGCCCGATTCCTCTGCCACATCTCTCACTTCTACTGGATAGTTTATGTGATTTTCCGTTTGATTACGAGTAAGAGGAGTACTCCGCCACGCTGCTTGCAGAATACTGTTGCTCAGCAGCTCTAATTGAACATCAAGTTCTGCCGGAGTTTTAATTGGTAATTGTAATTCAGTATTATCTTCGAATATTTTCCGGAAGAGATCCCAGTTTGTTTTATTATTTGTTAACCTAAGAAAATTTTCTTTTTTGATAATGGTATCACTGATTGTCATAATGACAGGCGTGTGATCAGGTAAAATTCCTTCACTGTTTTCGAGTAATACGTAGTTTTCAGAAATCTATCAAATCCGAGCGATTTGAGTAACGTAACATAGTTTTCTTTATCTAGATTATACGGCGGAGGGCAATATATTGAAGATATGTTGATTACCTTTTGATTAATTAATCGAACATTAATGGTGGCTACTTGCATAATTTCTTTTTCAATTTTGACTCCTTCGTAATGTTTGATGTTTTCCTTCACAAATATGGTTGAACCTCCTCTCGCTTTTCCTGATGGGTGGATGGCGTGGTAGCACTGGTATCCTCGAATTCTAACGAATGAATCTTTTGTAAATGAGATTCTGAAATTAGGCATATATCTATCTTTTCTATATTTAGGAAAATTTCTAACACTGGAATTTGTTGCAACAGCCCATTTGTTTTCCAATTGGCGATTCTGAATGTGTTATTCATCTTCCTAGATTAGTACATCATAGAAGTGATTTTATTCACTGTTTCTTACTTATTTAACCGCTTATTTAAAGCGTCCAGGCTTCTTTCTTGTTTTAGTAGCCTTACGTTTAAGACTGCTATATTCTTTAGAATTTTTTCAAGCATTAGGCTTTGGCTGTCTTCCTTATTACTTACTGTTTCTGGGTGTAGTTTTTCGGCCTGCTATTACACTTATTTGTGATAGTTCTACCACTTGCTTTTTTTGACATTGTCCTATTACTGGGCATCCCACAGTTTAGCGAGTCCTGTCGTTTTTTACTTCCCAGATTTTGAAGTTCCCTGGCTACTAGCTTCACAGCCTCTATAGTTAGCGGGACGCTCTCCGTTACAGTTTATACAATTTGGAGGCATAGTTTTTATACACTTACAAGCTTGGGCGAGATGTTTCCCCAAACATTTCACACATCTAGGCTCTCGTTTGCAATATTTCTGCGTGTGATTATATCCTTGGCATTTCTTACACTGAAATATCAAGCCTGTGGATTTTCTTAGCGTTTCTATTCGAACTCTCATGTTAAGGACTGGCCTAATATTGTAATTTTTTTTTTCACTTTTTATTTGCTATTAAAAGTAAGCATAAACAATGGAAGTTACGGTTTCTTCTTTCTTTAGGATATTTACCGCATCGTCTATTTTGAAGCCCTGGTGTGTAAGGTCTTTCATTATATCCTGCTTTGTACAGGTTGGGTGAAGACCTCTGGCCATCACTTTGATCGGACGATTATTTGTTTCCTCGTAGGTGTACCATTCTTGTATTCATCTGTCAGCTTTGCAACCAAGGCCCTATAACTTTCAATATCTGTTGTATTGATTTTCTCACATTATTGTTCAGTGTTACACAGAGATGGGCGATTACGCGTCGACTACTAATTTTTACACGAATGCGTCGACAACCGTCGACAACGTCGACAACTCGTAGACAACGTCAACAACTCGTCGAAAACGTCGACTATTCGTAGACAACGTCGACAATTTTTTTATGCCTTCAGTCGTTTATTGTTAAACTGTTTCCATAGTGTTAATCTATATTATGAATAGTAATACAGTATACAATAAAGTAGCTTAGATAATTTTACGTTAATTTTATACGACATACAAATATTTTTCTAAGTATCATTTTCATCACTACTACATGTAAAATTAAATATTAGTTATATAAACCTTAATTCAGAATTTGCAGAGTGCCATCTCTATAACAATAGAAAAAGTTAGTCCGTTCATGTACCAATGAGTAATTTATGTGATTTATTATCAAAATGTAACCTTTTTATGATCCCTAGGTTAATTAGACAATGACTTATTTATTGACAGACAGCAACATGATCAGACCGGCTAAATAAATGAGGAAATTAATCATTTCGTAGGTTGTCGACGTTGTCTACATTGTCGACGCCAAAAACGCAAAAAATTCCGAGGTAATCTACGTGATATATTACGCGTCGACAACCGCGTAGATCTCTGCAGTCTGTATTCTTTTGTAGTCACCGATTTCATTAAAGATTGGATAGTACCATATTCAGTTACACCAATAATTTTGATTGTACTGGTTAATGTTGGTGGTGCTTTTTCCTTAATTTCGGTAGGTTGGCCATTGTAAATGTAATCAGAGCAGTTATGTTGTTTCGCCGTATAAACTGTAAAAATAAACAAAAATATATTTAAGTTAAGAATTATGAATTAAAAACATATATTGTTATTGTTGATATTATTGCTCATCTAATCAGATTTTTTAAAGTCGAATTTTGCTTAAATTAATTTCTTATTAGATTACAATTAATTTTCATGTTTACGAATATAATGTCAATTGAATTGGTTGCATACAGTAAAATTATTCATGTACACTGTTAAAAGTAGAGCTAAATAAAATGAGCTTTCGGTTTTAGGGTTCAGTGGGTAAAGTTTATTAAGTTTCGTTAAGTAAGTTCGTTAAAAAAAAACGATACGCCGGAACATAAGGAAAGCTATTGACAAAAATAATCGCTTAGAAACTCCATCCAATTCACAGGATTTAGAGGTTGAAAATACTAGGAAAATCTTTATATCGATTCCATACATAAAAGTTCTTTTTGAAAAAATTAAATCAACTTGTCAAAATTTTGAGATGATAGTGGTGGGTAGACCAGTAAAAAGTTTAGATAAGTTTTTGTTTACTAAGTTAAAAGACGAAATTCCTTTAGAACTACAATCAAATTTGGTGTATAAACTAAATTGCTCATGTGGAAAGGAATACGTTGGACAGACAAAACAGTACCTAAAGAAGCGTGTTTACCAACATGTTCATGACTCAATTTTCAACTTTCAAAATTCACATAGTGCAATAACAAACCATTTACGGGACAGTGGCCACGTATTATCTTTAGAGGATGCTACAATTTTGGAGAAAGAAAGTAATTTGGAAAAGCGTTTATTTTTGGAAAATATTTATATTAAGAAAATGCGGGGTCCAAATTTGTTAAATGTCCAGGAAATTTCCAAATTCTTGTTAAATTACTACGACAATGTTATTCTAAATTAATTTACACTTTTGACCAACGGGTTTTTTCAAATCAAGTAGTATGTACATTTGTAAGGACTTGTTATTTTGTTTGAAATTTGTATGTTTTTTTATTTGTAAAAAAATTGTCCTGAGGATGACGGAATAAAGCCGTTGAAACGTCGACAATAAATTAATAAAAAAATAAGCTAAATACCAAATAAATTTCTTTTAATAATTAAAATAAAGCTTAATAAAATATGATATAAGTTCGTTAAAATTAAATTAATTTTGGTAAATTACTAAAAAAATATGTAGAGTAATAGAAAGTCAGTCGTAGCGCACACATCAAATTATAAATAAATAAAATTACTTTTGAAGTACACCATTGTACCTGATTCAGTTTTTTTTTCACGTGAAGTTTTTCTTATTACGGTTGCTAGTTCTGGAATAAAGAATAGAAGATTCCAGTAAAAATTCAGGCCATTCTAAATGTTGGTAAAATTTCTTTTAGAGGAAGATACAGACATTTCAATTTAGATTCATTTTAATTTAGTAATCTGTAACCTTATTATAGCCAAGGTTACCACAGTGAAAAATTGTATTTTGAATTTTGAAAATTTTTATATTTTGGACGGTTAAAAAATATAAATTTTCTTAAATTATTTAGTCAAAATAAAAACTATATTTTTATTCTTAACCAAGCCCAATTAACCATTTTCTATACGCACAGAAAAATTGTTAATAAGCACAGCTTTTTATTGTAATGTAGAAGGATTGGCTTTGACGATGCATTTCAGAAATGTGGGCACCAGATACATATATCTTGCGTAATTTTCGAAATAAATATAAAGAATTCCATAAAACAATTATTAAATTATAATTGATAATTGCAGTAAATCTTTCGCACATGACAAATAATTCAAGCATAAATTATAGCAGCATTAAAATAAAAAGTTTCTACACAAAGGCTATAATTATTTGAATGCATATAGAAAATCTATTGGATAGAGAGCGGATCAGGTGGGCGCTGCAGGGTTTTAAGCCTTATAAGTCGGCGGGCCCGGATCGGATTATACCAGCAGAGATTCAAAAGAACTCGGCAGCCATCATCCCCTGGCTAGAGGTTATCTTCAGGGGATGTTTGAAACTAGTCTATATTCCTAGGAATTGGACAGAGGTCAAAGTAGTCTTTATTCCGAAATCGGGAAAGAGCTCAAATGCTCGTCCAAAGGACTTGAGGCCTATAACTCTATCATCCTTTCTGCTGAAAACCCTGGAAAGGTTGATAGATGTGTTTATTCGATCAAGAATTGAACCCAGGAATTGGGCAATGTCGCAGCATGCGTACTGTAAGGGAAAGTCGGTGGACACAGCTCTGCACGATCTAATACGCACAATTGAGAAATCAATTTACTTGCAAGAGTTTTGCATGGTAGCATTTCTCGATATTGAGGTTGCTTTTAATAATGTAAAAACGGAGGTGATCATGGAAGGATTGTCTTTTTTGAAGGTGGACTGCTCTATAAGTAGGTTAATAAATCAGATGCTGGTAAGCAGGACTATTACCTCGGAGCTGGGAGAGTCCAAGATTAGAAGACGGGTGGTTAGAGGAACCCCACAAGGAGGTGTAATGTCCCCCATTGGATCCCCCATGGATTGGGGATTAACCCTTCCAAAACAGAGCTGGTACTATTTACTAGGAAATATAAAATTCCGGTGGTTAGCCCTCCTATCATAAACGGCAGCGGACTAGTTTTTGCTGACCGAGCGAGATTTCTGGGCATAATCTTTGATAGTAAGCTCAGCTGGAAGCCTAACACTTTGGAAAGGGTGAATAAGGCTATTGTAGCGTTATACTCGTGTAGGAACGCTGTAGGTAAGAGATGGGGCTTGAAACCGGAGCTGGTATACTGGCTCTATACCGCCGTGGTAAGACCTGTGCTAATGTACGGAGTGGGCGTTTGGTGGCCAGCTCTAGATAAGGTAACATATAGAAGTATGATGGAGAAGGTGCAAAGAACGGCCTGTATGCTTATAAGCGGGGCGCTTAGGACAACACCTACACGCGCTTTAGAGGTTATGTTCAACCTTATTCCAATCGACCTTTATGGTAAACAGATGGCAGCCAACGTGGCTACGAGACTCTTGGCTGTCTCTCAGTGGAAGTGTCTTCAGGTGGGACACTCGACGATAGGTAGATTCGCTGGCGAAGAACTGGCGAATCTGGATTATATTACACCAACTTTGTGCTTCGATAAGGGTTTCCGTACCATCTTTCCCTCAAGGGAATCCTGGATAAACGGATCAATCTTGGAAAACGAGGCAATGCAATTTTTCACGGACGGCTCGAGGCTAGACGATAAGGTAGGAGCCGGAGTCTTCTGTGATAAACTTAATGTTAATATTTCTGTTCGTCTCCCTGACTACTGCAACGTGTACCAGGCTGAAGTGGTGGCGATCGGGGAAGTCATGACATGGTTGAAGCATAATGTGGTATCCGTGAGGGATATCGCAAGTCACTTGAGGCAGTTTGTCTGAAGTCGCGGGTGGCGCTGGATTGCCGATCATCTCTTAACGAGATGAGCGAGTATTTCAGCATCCAGATAATCTGGGTCCCGGGTCACTCGGACGTCACGGGGAACTGCAGGGCGGACGAACTAGCTAGGTACGGTACGACTCTCCAGATGCAGCCGGAAATGGTAGGTCTGGGGAGGCCTATGGCAATGCTAAAATGGGCACTCAATAAAAAGGCAATCGCCTTGACAAATGAGAGGTAGATCAACACTCTCACGGACAGGGTAGCAAAGCAGGTTTGGCCAAAACTGGACTTGCGGCGCTCCAAGGAACTAATATCCCTGGGAAGACAAGAAATAGGATGGGTCGTAGGGATAATGACAGGTCACTGCCTTTTTGGGGATCATGCGAGAAGGCTCGGGATACAGACGAATGACTTTTGTAGAAGTTGCATGGACGAAGAGGAGGAGGAGACTTTGGATAGACTTTCCTATGCTCATGTCCGGCGCTATCATACATAAGGCATAAGTATTTGGGTGTGTACGGTATGGACAGCCTTTCGGAACTCGCGAACTGTGGAGTGCGAGATTTATTACGCTATATAAATAGCTCTGGTTGGTTTCAACGGGAGTAATGGGGAGATGGGATCCTGTGGTATCACAACGGGCCATTGCTGGCCTAAGTGTGCGATAGCAGCCACTTCAACCTAACCTAACCTAACCTATAGAAAATCTACTAATAATATCACTCTTTCACACCCTTAACTCAACACAACACTTAGGCAAGTTTGAAAATGTAATAAATCGTGGAAGTAAGTAAGTAAGTATAAGTATATCGCGATTGTAAATTTGTTTAGTCACCTCTCGTGTAATATTAAAATTATCTTTGTGTGATAAAAGCTTTTATTTTACAAAAAACCATGATAAATGTATACTTTAAATTATATACTGATTTTTTTTTATCAACAATTGACTTTCTCGCATGCCAGATAATAATTTTATATAGAATAGAGAATGGATTTCTCACAATTTCTTCCAATTGACAGTGTCATGCTGAGATTCTAGTGATTGATGAACAAATAACCTTTGGGAATATTAATATTAATACGAACGTATAAATCATATCACCACATGTTACCGAATTATTAGTTTCTAGTTCCCCCGGCTATAAATAAATACGTTGTTACAATCGGAAAATCCATTTTTACGTTACTTCCGCACCTGTAAATCACAAACTGCACCACAATTATCAAATTGCATAAATTAATTCAAGATTTATTTTATGTCCTTCGGCGATTACAGATTAGACTATTAGACATCACGTATTAGTAAACAAGAGGTAGGTGTGTCTAACAAATCGGCAAACGGCGAGTAGAAAATTGTTTGTAACAAAATAAATAAATTTGCATTCGACAAAACAGATTTCTTCTACAGAGAATTTGGTGAATGTCTTATTAAGTATTTTCGACTTATCGTGATGAGAATTTTGAGTACGATCGTTGACATGAGATGGGTTCTTTTTTTTTTGTAATTTGATGGTGAAAGTATAAATGGTACTAAAACTTGTTAGTGATGTGTGCAATTTAATATCCGATATGCGTTTTTTTTGCGTCCATACAATATACCGTGTACAATGGATTTGTGTGTTTTTGTAGAGCTCAACAATAATGAAAGTCAATGGTAATGAATGTGTATATGTTACGAAGTGTATCAAATTAATTTATTGCATTATTGTGACATTTTTTGTTTGTGATAATTCAAATGTTGAACATATACTGGGATATGGTTGATTTGGTTGAGTAATTCTCAATTTGTAACACATTTGTAGCAAACAATCAACATTAACAAGTGAATGAACTTTGATTTGAAATTTTATCGGAGTCTCAATATCGTTTCGATCTCGAATTAATTTGATTAAGTTTACTATTGGATTAAAATTTTAACAGAGTCATTTTTCTTGAAAATGCTTATATGCGAAGTTAGCAAAATATTATAATTTGCCATAGAGTGAAGAATATCTCAACTCCTACGGTTAACTTCGTGGTGATTGATTGATTTAGTGTGTACGACCAAGCCTAAACCAAGTTTCCCGGAATACGCCGGGTCTACCGTACACCCTCTTATACGAAAAACAAAATCGAGGGAAAGGAAAAGGTATGTTAGTAACAAAGAATCAACCCGGTTCGAGACACCTAAGTAGTTGATAGTTAGTAAATAAGACAATACAAGACATCACAATTTCTAAACTAAATGATTGTTAACTGCTCGTTAACGGAGAGTTGGGTCGGCCATAACTTTTTTACTGAAATTAGGATTAAATTTAATCCCTTTAAAAATGATTAATTCTGGAACAATCTTAGATTCTGAACCAAATTAAATTATTTAACATTATGCTTAAAATAAAACCCTTCAAATTCTCTAAACACACATGTTCTTATTAATCTAAGTATACTTAAAATTGCATCCGCATCAATCCTAGGCCACATAAATCGACGTGCTTGCGATTGTCGAGGAGTATCCTGCTGAATTCGCAGTCGACGGCCCTCAGAATCAGCCGCTCGACGTGCATGCGACTCATGAGGAGTTTTCAGCCGCTTGATGTGCTTGCGGTTTTTGATGGTTTTCCGGCTAAAATCCACTCGGTCACAGCTTCTCCTAGAGTCTCTTGCCGTTGAGGCGCTCGCCATTTTCGCTGTATTTCTCTGTTCTCTGTTTTAATTAAATGTATACAAAAAAATTTCATTTAGAAAGAAGGAAACTTAGTCGCTTCAATTTAGGCAACAGTGATTTTGTGATAACACATTTGTGATTTTGTTGTAACATTGAATAAAAATTGAATAGATAATCGCCTAAACTGAAGCAATTAAATTTTCATTTAAATAAGGGTCAAGGAAAAGGCTTATGGCGTTTTTTTTTACAACAGATGCCTTTAAAATCGCATGTATTTAGTAATACTAATCCTATTAGGCCGTACTATATAGCGTTTGAAAGGTGGCAGTCCTTAGATTATTAAAAAATAAACATTGCGTCATTTGTCAATTCAGTCAAAATTCTGAAAAAATTCGATGCATTTTACAATATCACTTCGCCCAAGGCTTCACAGCTTATGTAGTATTTATGGTGAAGATGCTTTATCAAAATTAGCAGCACGCAAGTTGTTTGGTCGTTCCCGCTCTAGAAATTTTGATGTTAAAGACGCGCCGCGCTCTGATCGACCAATCGTTGAAAAAGTCGAGAATATTCTCGAAAAAATTGAAGAAGACCGGCACATTTCATCTTATGACATCGCTGCGGAACTAAATATTGACTAAAAAACAGTTATGAACTATCGGCTGGATACAAAAAGAAGCTCGATATTTGGGTACATTACCGCATAAACAAAAGCAATGAAAATTTAATGAACCGAATGTCCATCTGCGAATCGCTGCTTAAATAAACGAAATCGAGCCATTTTTGAAAAGATTGATAACAGGCGATGAAAAGTGGTTCACATACGACAATAATTTACGAAAAATATCGTGGTGTAACATGAACAAACGGTGGCAAAGCCCGGATTGACGCCACGTAAGGTAAGGTTTTGTATTTGATAGAATTAGAAGTAAATCGATCATCATGAGCTGGTCCAACCTGACCAGACGATCCACTCTCTACTATGAAAAACTAATGTAATTAAAGCGCGCAATTGAGGTAAAGCGGCCGGACAACAATGCCAGACTATACACATTTTTACTGACTCGGCAAAATTTGAGAGAGCTTGGTTTTGATGCATCCACCGTATAGCCAGGACCGTGCTCTGCGCGACTACCAATTGTTTGGCTCTCTGCAAAGCTCTCTTAATGGAGAAGCTGACTATAAAAGTGGCCTGTGAACATCACTTGGTTCAGTTTTTCACCCAGAAAACCCAGAAGTTAAAACAGTTAAAAATCAACATCGGGGTCGACCTGCATTAATAAATATTCCCAAAATCTAGAGCGAATACTTTCTATTATTGTAGATAATCCAAGGATATCTATTCGAAAACTTCCAGTATTGCCCAAGTTTCCCTCATAAGTACACATAAAGTCATTCGAAATTTAATTATCGTTCATACAAAATCCAAAAAGTTGAAGAGATTACAGAAATAGCTAAACTGGATCGTCTGAATACATCTTTAAGGATATCTGCTTTAGTGATGAAGCACACTTCTACCACAAGAATCACATGAACAAATAAAGTCAAAGATGTTAGAGTACAGAAAACCCCAGAGGACTGCATTAAACTCAATTACACCTTCAAAAGGTAACTATTTGGTGCGCTTGATGGTACTCGTCCGCATACTGTAGATTTGGTTTTGGATTACCTGCACGATTCATTTGATAATAAAGTTATCTCACATCGCTTTCCTGACTGTTTAATGGAGGTTTCCAATAGCCACCGTATTCACCGGATTTAAATCCCTGTGACTTTTTTCTATGGGGCTATTTAAAAGATCGGGTATACGTACAACGAGCGTCTCGATTTAATCGTCTGCTCTTTTCCAAAGATACCAGTAAACCCGCGATTTTATGGAGAATCGAAATTTTTTATAAAAAAAATTTCAAACACATTTTCTGGCTATGGAACAATTAAGTGTTACTTTGTTAAAATGTAATCACTCAATTAGTATATGTACAAAACATACCCTCTCTTGAGATTGCAACATAAAGTTGTCCGTGTTCACATACAGGGTCCGACAGGTATGTATATCCCAACTTTGTCCATTGTTTGGCCTTGAGACTTGTTTATGGTCATAGCAAATGCCGCCTTTAAGTTTAAAAGGTAGCTTCATATCGGAACTTGAAAAATCGATTTGATTCTTGGAATTAAAACGATGTTACCTTTATGAGATCCAGTGAGCACTTCTGCCTCAATTACGTTATCTATCATGATTTTTACAACTAATCGTGTACCGTTGCGTAATCCTTGTTTTAGTATTGAGATTCCGAAGTAGCATGACTATAGTTGCAACTTTAAGATTCAGAGTATGTTGAGGTAACTCAGCCGGATTGATGGAATTCAAATATTCTAGTGGAAGTTAAGACGATCACTTTCATCGTCTGTATCGACTTCATCAGTACTGTTTGTAAAGCAAGCCAATAATTTGATTGTTGATTCTGTCCACATCAACGTTCTTTGGGCATAAAATTAAATTCATCGACAAAGTTTTCTGGAATTTCAGTAGTGTCAAGTGGTAAGTTATTCCCACAATCAAGTGTTCCAGCTCCAAGTTGTAACAACCAATTATTATAGTCTTGATAAACGCAACTCATATGCTCTACTAAACTCAGCTTCTCAAAATTGCGCAGGTTTTGCGAATACTTTAAGCTTGACTGAACCACAGCAGACCGCAGTGCATGTGGAATAGTAGCTAAACATTGCTGGAAATCCCCTCCAATTAACATTGCTTTTTCCAAAAGGAACATTTGTTTGCATAACTTCATACAGCAACTTGTCAATTGTATTGAGAACATAATTGGATGCCATAGTCCACTCATCTCTATAATAATCAATTTTGCACGACGAATGTTTCACCGATTGATACAAGCAGTTTAAAAAGTGAATAACATGTTAGTCCATTATTAACTAATTAGCAGCTACTCCAGTTGTTGCTGTAGCCAAAAATAAGTGCTTTCTTGCGCAAAAGTGACGAATCAGTGTTTCATAGAAATGAGTTTTTTCACTACCTCCAGAACCATCAATAAAATCACATTTTGGCTTTCTGGTTTCATCTTCTGTTGCACCAACAATTTTGTGAAATTCACTTGACTGCATAGGATTAAAAGAAGAGATCATATTTTCGGCAATCTCATTTTCTTCTTCAAAATTGAATGTAACGTAGTCAATATTAGGTAATCCATTTGAAACATTGGGTAGGCTGAAAGACTCTAACTCTAGAGTAAATCCAAGGCTAATACCTTTCCGTGGAGTTTGCGGCATATATCTTCTGTCATGTCTTCCTTATTTTCATTCCAAAGCAGCAATGGATCAGTGGCGAGGAAGAGATACAAATATAAGCAAAAAGCTGTCTCATTTGGGGAGCAAGTTTGGCATCTTCCAGAGTTTTTTGCTAAATTGGAACATCTAAAAGATATTCTTTTCCCTTTGCTGCTGGTACATTTTACAATATTTGACCCCTCTGCTAACTGCAATCGTTCTAACGCCTTCAAATGATTTAACTCCCGTCTCATATTGAAGCAAGGGTCTAACATAACAGTATACATCCGTCCAATTATTTTATTCCTAACACGTTGTTGCTTCTTCCAGAAAGTATTTTTGTCGTCCCAAACATAATGAATGGGGATTTCTCAATATTTCCACTGATCTGCATCTGGATCTTTTTGGTTGACTTTGAATCAATCAGTAAGTTTCGTATCTCTTGAAGTGGCACGGTCTGTTGCAAGCAGTATATTATCTAAGAGAAAGCAAACGCTCTGTTTTAATTAGGCTTTTCATGATTCATGTTAATTATATCCATAATTATTTAAGGTATTATTAAACTGACCTGGACCGAATGTGATACAAATCGGGTAACATTTGTCCAAGTTATCGTGAAAACCCCGAAAATTGTACGAACTTTTGTTCGGGAGGTACTCGAAAGAAACGAAATTCAAAGAAAAAAGCATTTCTTAGGTTTGCAATTCAATCAATGGTAAAATTTTCATGACGATCGATTTAGCAGCTGAGGCGTCCATTTGACACAGACATACATACATATGTATATGTATAGTTGGTGCAAAATGCTTATGAAAATTTGACATGTCTCGCGCATAAATCAATATGGCCAAAGTAACCAAAAATTTTGTTTTAAAAGTTTATTTTATCATAAATTCGTACAAAAAGTTAAACTGCAAACTATTGCGACGGTCCGTTGGTGGTTTATTATACAGGGAGTTCACTGTATTTGACGTTTATCTTCAGATTACGTAATAATATATATTAAATGTTGATTTCAATATAAAATATAAAATTAACTTACCGCCACAAAAGCCAAATCATGACTATGGTTCGTCCACACCCTAGACACAATTTCGTAATACACTGCGTAACAGCCAGGTATCAACTGAAGCTGCAACCGAACTGATACCACTCACAGACATTCGAATTAATTTATGGTTCAGA
This sequence comes from Tipula helvola, assembly GCA_963556165.1. Lineage (NCBI taxonomy): Eukaryota > Metazoa > Arthropoda > Insecta > Diptera > Tipulidae > Tipula > Tipula helvola. The sequence goes on along the minus strand of OY744483.1, from coordinate 93,870,262 downwards.
TCAGAAGTCGATAATAATACTCGCTAGCTCAGAAGCGTATAGTTCAAAGTTCGCATGGGGTGCGTTTGGACCCCAATGATGAATTGTAGCGTTAATAATTCGTACCAAAAATGTATTGTTTATTATTTTTATTTCGTGCAGGGGCGCCGCGCCGGGATTTTTGTTTTACTGTTTTAAATGTTCACGTGATATTTACGAATTTTTGCGTATTATCAAAAAATTGTTAATATTCAATAATATTTAAAATGTAATTCAATAGAGTTTAACTTGTTACTTTTTTTGATTTTAGGGACAGTATTAAACCGACGCCTTACGATTTTTATAAACTTATTGTGTATCCTCTGTTAGTAATATACTCGTAGATACGATACTATTTGTCTTGTAAAAAGCAACTGATGAAACCCGAGAAACAAACCCTAAATCAATTTTTCAAGTTATCTTTAGAAAATGTCAAGGTCTTTTCTATAAAGACGTCGATACATGCTTCAACTAAGTGTTTTATAAGGTAGAAACGAAATTTTGATACGATATTTGTATATCTGCAGAAAATGATTTAATGAAAATCAGTCAGTAGTTAAAGCTGGAAACGATGTGCGAACAAACGCATGTGCATATCGCATCAAATCATATTGTAATAAGTGCATTAGCACTCGATTTCTATATAGTTAAAGTAAAACTCTTTCATTAGCTTACAAATGTATAACCACTTGCCCAATTTTATTCAATCATAAAAAAGTCTACGCCAATTATACATATTCAAGTCTATTTATTAAAGTTAGACTAAACATCGCACATGTAAACGTATATATGTAAATACTCGGCTAACACAAATCTAATTACTATTCCAGTCATGTGTGAATATGATGTACAAATTAAAACTGGCAACTAACTTTTAATTTTCAACGTACTGGCATGCGAATAGAATTTGTAAAATATCGGTGATTCACGGCCACGACGATTTGTGTGTTGACATAAAGATGTAAACTTATTTGTTCATCAATCTTATGTTTTGATTAAAAAATCCGAATAGTGTAAATATTTTGAGAACTTTGGTTGAATTAAATTATGTTGTAATATTTAGATAGTTTTTAATTGAATGACCGTTGAGGAATTTTGAAGTTTTTTTTATACAAACGTTTGTCTTTAAATTAACACTTTTAGTTAGTTTGGTTAGTTATTAGACCTTTTAGTATTTAATACTCTGATTAAGTTGTAAGGTAAACAATATTTAATATTTTGATTGGCCTTGATCGTATACTTAAACGTGCATAATGGCTATAATTAAAAATAAAAGATTTGGTAAACCTTTAAAAAAAGTGCACTTATGTAGACAGGCTATTGGTTAAAATAAGGCCATAAACATCCGTACAATGGTTATCAAAAAAAAACTAATAAATCATCAAAAACTATATAACATATAAGTATATATTGATCAGACAGATACTTATTTCCGTCCATGTTAATCATAATTAACAGGCAAAAACTGTACAAATACAACAACCATTTGGATTACCAATTACATAATTATTTCGGATGTAACGGTCTTGGATAATCTTCAAAAATTGAAGTCTATTGAATAAAAATGCTGTTGTTCACCTTTCGACCTACATTATTTTTACTTTTGTCTGTTAAATGAAAGTCATTATTAGCGATTAATTACAATTGAGGTCCAGTTAGGTATTTTCACTTTCTTTGCATGATGTAGACGTAATTTATTAAAATATTGTGTGATTTGATGATTCTGCGAATATTAAAGTATTTAGAGTGAGAGTTTTCTGGTTTATCAAGATGTTTTTAAGATTATACAACCTTGACATACTGTAAAATAATAGTATAATAAACGACTCTAATAAGTCGACACTTTTTCGAGATTATTCAGGTTAGGAGTCCTTCTAAAAGTCTGACAAATATTTTGTGCTAATTTTGTTATTATAGATAGAAGCGTTCAAGATCTACCTAACCGTCTTTTATAACTTTTAGTTAACTTCGCTTAGGTTATCGAATTTCTACCTTCGTACAGTTTAATCTTTGAGAGTGAGACGACTTTTTTAGACATGACAAAAAGTGATTTTTTTTAATGAAAAGACTTTATTTTATTGTATACATCAAAAATAAAAAAAATTAAAACGGTCTCCGTATTTTATTGCCACCTGGTACATTAGATTCATAAAATTCAAAAAATTCATAAGTTTGTAAGATTCAAAAGATTCATAGGATTTATACGACTCATAACATTCATAGGATTCGTAAGACGCATAAGATTTATAAGATTCGTAAGACGCACAAGATTCATAAGGTTCATGAGATTCATAAAATAAATTCTTAAGATTCCTCTGATTCATAAGATTTGTTTAAGCTCTTACAATTCAAAAATTCATAACATTCAAAATATTCCTGAGATTCCAAAGACTCATAAGATTTAGTTGACCCACAAGGTTCATAGGATTCATAAGATTCGTAAGATACACAAGATTCATAAAATTAGTGAGATCCGTAAGATTCATAAGATTCATAGAATTCATAAGATTCATAAAATTAATTTAATTAATAAAAGTAGTGAGTTCATTAGATTTAAACGACTCATAAGATTCGTAAGGTTCATAAGATTCATAAAATTCTTAAGATTCGTAAGATGAGAAAAATCATAAGATGCCTATGTTTTAAAGATTGGTTTAAGTTCATAAAATTCAAAAATTCATAACATTCAAAATATTCTTGAGATCCCAAAGATTCATAAGATTTAGTTGATCCACAAGGTTCATATGATTCGTATGATTATTAGGTTAGGTTAGGTTAGGTTGAAGTGGCTGCTATCGCACACTTAGGCCAGCAATGGCCCGTTGTGATACCACAGGATCCCATCTCCCCATTACTCCCGTTGAAACCAACCAGAGCTATTTATATAGCGTAATAAATCTCGCACTCCACAGTCCGCGAGTTCCGAAAGGCTGTCCATACCGTACACACCCAAATACTTATGCCTTATGTATGATAGCGCCGGACATGAGCATAGGAAGTGTTCCAAAGTCTCCTCCTCCTCTTCGTCCATGCAACTTCTACAAAAGTCATTCGTCTGTATCCCCAGCCTTCTCGCATGCTCCCCAAAAAGGCAGTGACCTGTCATTATCCCTACGACCAATCCTATTTCTTGTCTTCCCAGGGATATTAGTACCTTGGAGCGCCGCAAGTCCAGTTTTGGCCAAACTTGCTTTGCTACCCTGCACGTGAGAGTGTTGATCCACCTCTCATTTGTCAAGGCGATTGCCCTTTTACTGAGCGCCCATTTTAGCACTGCCATAGGCCTCCCCAGACCTACCATTTCCGGCTGCATCTGGAGAGTCGTACCGTACCTAGCTAGTTCGTCCGCCCTGCAGTTCCCCGTGACGTCCGAGTGACCCGGGACCCAGATTATCTGGATGCTGAAATACTCGCTCATCTCGTTAAGAGATGATCGGCAATCCAGCGCCATCCGCGACTTCAGACAAACTGCCCCAAGTGACTTGATCGCTGCCTGACTGTCCACATAAATTGCGATATCCCTCCCGGATACCACATTATGCTTCAACCATGTCATGACTTGCCCGATCGCCACCACTTCAGCCTGGTACACGCTGCAGTAGTCAGGGAGACGAACAGAAATATTAACATTAAGTTTATCACAGAAGACTCCGGCTCCTACCTGATCGTCTAGCCTCGAGCCGTCCGTGAAAAATTGCACTGCCTCGTTTTCCAAGATTGATCCGTTTATCCAGGATTCCCTTGAGGGAAAGATGGTACGGAAACCCTTATCGAAGCACAACGTTGGTGTGATATAATCCAGATTCGCCAGTTCTTCGCCAGCGAATCTACCTATCGTCGAGTGTCCCACCTGAAGACACTTCCATTGAGAGACAGCCAAGAGCCTCGTAGCCACGTTGGCTGCCATCTGTTTACCATAAAGGTCGATTGGAATAAGGTGGAACATAACCTCTAAAGCGCGTGTAGGTGTTGTCCTAAGCGCCCCGCTTATAAGCATACAGGCCGTTCTTTGCACCTTCTCCATCATACCTCTATAAGTTACCTTATCTAGAGCTGGCCACCAAACGCCCACCCCGTACATTAGCACAGGTCTTACCACGGCGGTATAGAGCCAGTATACCAGCTCCAGTTTCAAGCCCCATCTCTTACCTATAGCGTTTCTACACGAGTATAAGGCTACAATAGCCTTATTCACTCTTTCCAAAGTGTTAGGCTTCCAGCTGAGCTTACTATCAAAGATTATGCCCAGAAATCTCGCTCGGTCAGCAAAAACTAGTCCGCTGCCGTTTATGATAGGAGGGCTAACCACCGGAATTTTATATTTCCTAGTAAATAGTACCAGCTCTGTTTTGGACGGGTTAATCCCCAATCCACACTTGCTGGCCCATTTCGTAACGATCAGGAGTGCATTCTGCATAACATCCCTAATCGTATCTAGATATTTGCCTGAGACAGCTATCGCTACATCATCAGCATATGCTACAACCCCTATCCCCTCTCTCTCTAGTTCCAGCAGCAATCCATTAATCACTGCACTCCAGAGAATGGGGGACATTACACCTCCTTGTGGGGTTCCTCTAACCACCCGTCTTCTAATCTTGGACTCTCCCAGCTCCGAGGTAATAGTCCTGCTTACCAGCATCTGATTTATTAACCTACTTATAGAGCAGTCCACTTTCAAAAAAGGCAATCCTTCCATGATCGCCTCCGTTTTTACATTATTAAAAGCACCCTCAATATCGAGAAATGCTACCATGCAAAACTCTTGCAAGTAAATTGATTTCTCAATTGTGCGTACTAGATCGTGCAGAGCTGTGTCCACCGACTTTCCCTTACAGTACGCATGCTGCGACATTGCCCAATTCCTGGGTTCAATTCTTGATCGAATAAACACATCTATCAACCTTTCCAGGGTTTTCAGCAGAAAGGATGATAGAGTTATAGGCCTCAAGTCCTTTGGACGAGCATGTGAGCTCTTTCCCGATTTCGGAATAAAGACTACTTTGACCTCTGTCCAATTCCTAGGAATATAGACTAGTTTCAAACATCCCCTGAAGATAACCTCTAGCCAGGGGATGATGGCTGCCGAGTTCTTTTGAATCTCTGCTGGTATAATACGATCCGGGCCCGCCGACTTATAAGGCTTAAAACCCTGCAGCGCCCACCTGATCCGCTCTCTATCCAATATGCCCTCCATATCTATTGGAGGTGTTCCTCGATGAGCTCCAGGCTCCATCGAGTCATCAAAGCTTCCCGGAAAGTGGGTATCGATGAGAAGCTCCAACGATTCCGCACTTGAAGCTGTCCATGACCCGTCTGGTCTAATTAAGTAACTAGGACTAGTTGGGTTAGTAGATAGAATCTTCCTAAGGCGGGAAGTCTCAGAGACTTCTTCCATTCTACCACAAAAGAGTCTCCAAGATCCCCTCTGTGCCTTCCTCAATTCTTTTTTGTACTTTCTTAGGTCCTCCTTATAGGAGTCCCAGTCCCGTACATGCCTCGTGCTCTTTGCCTTATTAAAGGCTGTCCTACACGCCTTCCGAAAGGTCTCCAACTCCATGGACCACCATGCCGGTTTCTGCCTGCCCCTTGGCTTTATCAGGGGGCAAGAGGCATTAAAGGAAAGATTGCATGCTCTTGTGACAACATCCACAATGCAATTCAATTCTTCCACTGTCTCCGGAGGTCCGGGGACCTCCGGCAATAGTTCCTCCAACACCTCCCCATATTTCTCCCAGTTTGTCCTTCTAGGATTCCTGAAAGACTTCTGGGTAACCGGGTGAATGTTAAGGTTATAAGTTATATATTGATGATCAGAGAATGAGTGCTCCTTCGCCACTCTCCATCCCTTAATCAACTGAAAAATAGTATCCGAGGCGAGGGTCACATCTAGAACTTCCTGCCGATTGCTAATGATAAATGTCGGTTCCTGCCCAACATTGCAGACTGAAAGGTTAGTATTTAATAAGTAATCAAAAAATAACTCACCCCTCTTATTAATATCAGTGCTCCCCCAAATTGTGTGATGCGCGTTTGCATCACATCCGAGTATCACACCAATCCTATTTTTCCTTGCTTCTCGGATCAGGTCCCCCAGGTTATCCGGCGGGATCTCCTTCTCCCGATCCATATACGCAGAGACCAGCCAAAACTTGTCTCTGCCAACCTCCATACTGATCGCAGTAACGTCACCACTACTGTATTGAGAAAGTAGAAAAATTTTTAAAGTATTTTTCACTAAAATGCAAGATCTTATCTTCTCAGAGTTACTTGAGTACAAAGTTGTATACCCTTTCAACTTAAGGCCACAGATCCTGTTTTTGTTAATCCAAGGTTCCTGGATTAACACTAGCTCCTCTCCTGATCTAGTCAGTCTGAGAACGAGAGCCGCCGAAGCAGCCTTCGTATGGTGAAGATTAATCTGCACAATATTAATCACCATGCATTATCTCACTTACCTCTTCATGCATTCCCTGTTTCAGGCTAATGCTACCTTCCTCCGGGGGGCCGCTAGTATCCGCCGTGTCACCCCCCATAATTGATGCTTCGCTGCCTTGAGAATCCCCAGCCTCTCTTCGTTCAGATTCCGACAGGGTGTCCCCATCGGATCCAAGCGAGAGAAGGCCGCCTCTCTCCAATAGCAGCTCCACGTCATCGTCTGTTATAACCCCATGCGCTTGCTCGACTGTCTGCCGCTGGGTCCGTCCGACGTCCACCTCCGGCCCGTCCTCCGAGCGCATGCCTACCTCATCTTTTTTAAAAACGTTGAGAGTGATCGACCCGAAACCGAAGCTGATCACCCCCTTTGTCTCTGCCAGGGGAGTAAGGGACTCCTTATTGAGCAGCATGATTGCCATTCTGAAGCCCCCTTTAGCCTCCTCCTGTTTGACAATCTTCCAATCTTTCGTTGGAAGATTTGGATTACTTGCCTGAATAATCTCAAGGATCTCTTCTGGCTTTTCTGGTTTGGTTGGTAACCAGACGCGGGCCCTTGGTCTACTCGGAATTTCTTCCTTTCGAACTGCCTCAAGCCTCGCGCCTTCCCATACCTCACCTACTTCGGCTATTGCCTTTTTATAAAGATCCACCGATCTTTGATCCGAGCACGCAGTTAACTTAACGCGCCCTTGATGCCATCCCGCATCTCTACAGAACGGAGGGGGTCCTGGATTTTCTCTCAGGACCTTGATGAAAATGGAGTTTAGTGCATTATACACTTCCCTCCACTTTCCTGCCGTGATGCTCCCATCTTCTTGACTTCTGTCAATTACCGCTAGCACCAGTACGTTCTCCTTTACTATTTCACTGAACAATTTCGGTTTTTCCTTTGGATCTCCCGATATCGCTCCAGTGACGGTCTTGGCTCGTTTGCTGTCGCCCCCTTCGAGCTCATCCTGAGACCTCGGCCTTTTAGGCACAAGGACCCTATCCGAGCTGTCGCGGCCGACAATCTCCCTCGCCCAAGCCACAGATTGCTTCTGTTCTACTGTAAGCTGCCCCTCTGGGGTTGCAGCCAGTTTATCCAGAATTTTATGCGCCGACCGTTTCTCCCTGTATCGTCGCTTTGCAGGAGGGATCCTTCCCGATCCCCCGCTCTCTTGCCTGGCATTGGTATCGCTGACTCCTGGCTTTGATGCCATGGTGCCACTTACCCCTGCCACTGATGAGGTAGCTCCACCTTTAAGGTAAGAGCCACTTTCTTCCTTCATTGTTTCCGGTTTTTCAAGGGTACCGGCTCTCTCATTTTTATTATTTAAATGATCCATAAAACTCCCACGAGTGTCGGAGAAATACTGGTCCACCTGCGCAGAGATCCGTATACGCAGATAAGGCTAAATACAACTGGAGGTAGCCAGGAATCCAGAGGGCTCCGTTAACGACTGGGCTTTGTTAAATGGGCCCCCAGCCTAGCTGATCATCAGCACGGGTCGCATAACACCTTAATCCAGCCCATTGGCTCACCAAGCATCACATCCCAGCACCCCCGCCCCTATTCATCTTTCACCCAACCATTCACCCATCCATATGGATATCCCAAACCAATAGGACCCATTTCATCATTCAAGGGGGTAACCCGTTTAAAGGGGCCCCTCACTCACTACCTGGAGACCCCGGAAATGTGACGCTCAGTTTGCCTGTGGTTATTAGTTGATGGTTTTATGGCGCCATCAGTTCGCCATTCCATACCGGGTATCATAGGCACTCAGAATTTATTAAACTGAGGTTAACCACTCCCCAGTTTCCTGAGACTCTCCTCCCAGCAGGGCTGCGGTTGGGGGCGGCTTATTTAATATTCACCGCTAACCTATCTATCGATAGGTCGTTCACTATCCACCACCTGTGACCCCCCCGATAGCTGCAGCACGCCCCGGGATGATTATTAAGATACATGAGATTCATAAATTCACAAGATTTTTCAGATTCATAAGATTCGTAAGATGCACACGATACATAAGACTCGTGAGATCCATAAGATTCAAGATGCGACCAAAACTCATTACACTTAAACATCAAGAAGTTCAAAATTATGTATTTTCACCGTAAAATGAATCCGATAATAACTACGTATAACATCAATGACATGTCAATGTAGTTCAAAGATTACAAGAGATTAGTGATCCAGGAGTCACCTTAGTCGAAAACGATAGTTTTAACAGGCACATCGATAACTGTATTGCTAAAGCAAACTCTATCTTTAGCTTTGTCAAACGATAGACTGGGGAATTCAGGGATTCAAAAACTTTATTTACACTATATTTCGCTATATAAGATCTCAAGTGGAATATGCTGTAACCATCTGGAATCCTTATTATATAAAAAGAATTGAAAGCATACAAGAAAAGTTTTTGATATTCCTTTGAAAAAAACTGGCTGGGAATATCGACAAGGCACTCTTGAAAACAGACGTCTTCTACTGGATGCTGCTTTTATCGGAAACGTCCTACTTGGCCACATCAATTCAGCGTTTGTATTGGAAAACATATGCATAAATATTCCAAGCAGGACCTTGCGTAATCACCGTTTCTTGGCGCTAGAACATCATTCCACCAATTACGGCATTAACAACCCAATTAATAGATTAGCAAAATCATTCAATAACGCAGAGAAACGATTCGATTTTAAACTATCAAAATTCAATTTAAAAAAAATTTGAAAACTTATTTTTTAAATGTATTCATAAAAATCATAAATGTTAATGACAAAATCGATTTCTTTACTTTAATAAATACAGTAATCCTCGACTTACGCAAATTCGACTTAAGTGGATTGGTACTTACGTGATTTTAAAAAACAAATGGGTTTTAAGGTTTGTTCAACTTACGCGATTTTTCGACTTACGCGAAAACCTTTGAAACGAATTAAGCACGTAAGTCGAGGACTTACTGTAAAATAAAAAATAAAATAAAATTATATTCAAAAGATTCATAGAATTCATAAGATTTATACTCATAAGATTCATAAAAGTTTTATAAGATACATAAGGCTTGTAAGATTGGTAAAATTGGAAAGATTCATGAGATTCATTAGATACATATAATTTACAAGATTAATAAGATTCTTAATATTTTTAGGATTAATAAGATTCGTTAGACTCACAAGATTCATAACACTCACGATATTCTTAAGATTTATAAGATTCATGAAATCCTCCTGTGTTAAAAATCTTATACTGAATTTTTTCTTAGGAAATTGAAAAATTTAAACCAACAAAAAGGATTGTTAACACAATTTTCAACTGTCCAACAAAAGGCATTAAGAGCTTCGTTTGAAATTGCGCATCTGATTGCAAAACACAAAAAGCCACATACTATTGGCGAATCGCTTACTCTTCCTGCAGCTATTCAGCTAAGTGAAATTATGATTGGAGAAAAACAAAGCAAGGAACTGAAGCTGGTTCCTTTATCGAACAACAGTATTGTTAGACGTATTAAAGACATCAGCAATGACTTACGAAGTCAGTTAATTGATTTACTAAAGAAAAGTCCTTTGTTTGCAATTCAACTCGACAAATCGACAGATACTGCAAATTTAGCCCAATTGCTTACTTATGTTCAATATAAGTATGAGAATAGTTTCCACCAAGAGGTACTATTTTGTCAGCCTCTTGAGGGAAGAACTACTGGAGATGAAATTTTTGTTAAGATAAACGAGTTCTTCACTCACAATGACATATCATGGAAGAACTGTGTTGGAATTTGTACTGATGGTGCCGCTGTCATGACGGGAAAATTTAAGGCCTAATTGCGAGGATAAAATTGCTACCAGACACCCAGCACGCATAACCTACACACATTGTATGATTCACCGAGAATCAATAGCTGCAAACAAATTAGCTCCTAATCTAACTAAAATTTTAAAGGAATCCGTCAAAACTGTAAATTTCATTAAAAGTCGGAACTTAAAATCGCGTCTATTTTCACAACTCTGTATGAGTATGTCAGCAGAGCATAATAAACTTCTCCTTCATACGGAAGTTAGGTGGTTATCGCGTGGGAAGGTATTACAACGATTGGTAGAACTTAAGGATGAAGTAAGACTTTTCTTGCTCGATGAAAATCCAGAATTGGCTGCGATGTTTTGTAACGAATATTGGTTAAGTTGTCTTTGTTATTTGGCTGATATATTTCAAAAACTTAATGAACTGAACTTATCACTTCAGGGGCCTGATTCTAATATGCTCCTGGCTAATAATAAAATAACAGCTTTTATAAAGAAAATAAAAATTTGGAAAAACAAAATTAAAACTAATAACATCAACATGCTTCCATGCACCAATGAATTTATCGATACAAATAATTTAAATATTCAAATTATTAAGGACGATATAATCGGACATTTGTCTTTATTAGAAGAGCAGTTCCATAAATATTTCCCACACGAATTTAAATTTGAAAGCTTTGGGTGAGTTCAACAGCCCTTTCAAGTTAATTTTGATAAGTTGTATGATCTTCCAATAAATGCACAGGAAGAGTTAGCAGAATTATCGAGTGACACCAATCTAAAAATTTCCTTTACTCATCAAGAGCTCAATACGTTTTGGCTGAGTTTGAATAAAGAATATCCTTTATTATCAGATATGGCTATATAATTTCTATGTATGAATTATTAATTATTGAATTGAGAATTAGTATGTATCTGTCAGTTATAACTTGAATAAAAATATAAATGCTGAATTACATATTTACAAATTATATATTTACTATGTTTTTATGGGGTTGATCAATTGGTAAGTTATCGAGTTTGAAATTTTCGTTTTTTGGGGCGCCATATTCGCTAAATTACCTAAAGGGGGCGCGGTCTATACTATTACTCTTCTGCCATGTTTACCCAAATGTTTAGAAATTATTATGTGAAATCAATTATTAGATCATGTAGGCGCATTATTTTCGTAATGTCTGGAGAAAAATAATCCAACAATATTTTCGAGCTGATTAATTGTAAGGAGAAAACTGAGAAGCAGCATAATAAATTGGTAGATTTTGCAGTCGATATAGGCTTAATAACTTAGCGAAATTTCAGGCTCCAACGCTAAAACCGTTACCGTTTAATACAGTAAGCTTTTTTTTTAAATGACTTTGGTGAATTTTTGTACAGTACTAAAAATCAATTCAAATCACAAGTAATTACTCAGACATTCACTGGCTTGGTTGAGATCCTATCTCGAACGAAATTTCAACCCTCCACACAATTCCAATCTAACCTTTGTTGTGCAAGTACACATATTGCACATATTAATAAGAAATTGTATTATATAAGAACACACAGAAATAATTAATGTAGGTCATCAAATTTTGTTTACATTCCAAACAAAAAAACTTTACGTAGCAAAAATAAAAAATTAACAATAAAAATAAAACTAATCATATGGTGTAATGCTCTTGCGGACATTTAGGCTAAGTGAAGAAAATGAGTATTCGGCAAACATTCAAGCAAACAAAATTAAAATGATTAAGTGAACATTCAAGCAAACAAAATTAAAATGATTAAATGAACATTCAAGCGAACAAAAATCAGAATAATTATAAACGAATAATGTCAATGAACGTAAAAGTGTCGATACAAAAATTAAGAAATACAATAAACAAAAAATTGTGTCAAAATATGAAATTAAATGTAAGTGCAAAATCATCAAATAACAAAAAGTTATTAACACCAGAATTGTTGGTGGAAATTTATATATGTAAAATTGTATAAAAACAAAAAACTAAAATGAATAAAATCAATCGTAGAATCGTATTTTATAACTGAAGAAGTTAATTTAAATTTAAAATTATTCTTTTTTTTAAAAACACCTGGGAGATCAAACCAAACAAACACTGTAAGTATTTCTACAACTAACATAATCGGCACAGGCCCAATGACGGTAGCGGTTAGCCTCGCATGACGAGGGGGAAGTACATAAGGGTTATACTCAGACCTTCCCGTCCAATATTCGTCCTCTTGGGTATCCTCACTAAATAATAACACTCGTGCAGAAATGCATTACTCCACAACACATAATGAATTCAATAATTAGAATCATAAAATTTACAAATGAATAATTAATACGGTCAGGTAGATTATAGAAAAATTAACAAAAATACAGATCAAGTCAAATCAGTCAACCAATAAATATTAACAAAATAGTTCCCGTAAACTTCATATATTTATGGTTGTTGTCGCGTAGGAATATATTCAGTTATATTCCTATATATACAAGTATGTATAATGTATACCAGACAACACACGCTATAACATTTGGCGCTGTAGAAATTCGAACTTGTAACGGAATAGTTTTAAGTTTAGTTTACGAGAACTATAAACAAGTAAGGTGATTTGAAACGTATCAACAAACCGAATTATTATTTAATATTGTGAAATCATGCTATTACGATTACTTAATTCCGGTAGTGTTAACATTAAGTTAGGAATATTGACGAAATAACGACAAGTAAAACGACATATGAACGATAAATCAAAAACCAGTACAGAGATCGAAGAAGAAGTTATATTTGCAAGAGCACCGAGAGTATCACGATCACCAATAAAGCGACAAACCGACGACAAGGGCGTACCATTAGCTCAGATTCACCGAAACCGTAGCCAAGCCAAGTCAAGAACAAGAAAAGAAGCAACAAAGCCAGAAGAAAAAATAAACCAAACGTCTAGTAGTCAAGAAGCAACAAACAACAAAAAACTAAAATTAAAGGAAATAGTAGGGGACATACCAAACATCCCGATAAGATTTGCTGAATCAAAACCGACGGTGAAACCCGCTGACAAACACAATATCAAATTAGAAACAAACACAAGTATACAAGCAACGGTAGGAATAGAAAATACAAACACGAAAATCCAAGCAGAAATAGGAAAGAAGTATAACACTGAAGAAAAAGTAGAAGATATAACGGAAGCACAAGAAGACAAACAAAATACAAAAATGAATTTACAACAGATACAGAAAGATGTGATGAATTACGTTCCAGAATTCAATGGAGAGAATGTGGCGCAAAGTCAGAGCGAGTTGAGCAGATTCATAAATGCTGCAGATGGTATATATGACGCACTAGAAACAAACGAACATAAACAGATATTCAATAGATACATAAAATTACGGTTAGCAGGTGAAGCGTACATGAGGATTGACAGAAGGCAAATAGACGACTATGTGACGTTAAGAAAAATACTGACTGAGATGTATACCAAGGTGTATAGCCTGGAAGAATTACACAGAAATTTTTTGGATATAAAGCAAAAGTATGGAGAAACAGTACGGTGTTTTGGGTATAGGCTGCGTGAGGCGTTGGATCAATACAAAAAAGCATATATGACAAAATACAAGTGTGACAATATTGACAAAACTTATATAGAGTACCTTAATGATACAGCGATACAGACGTTTAAGAGAGGTCTAAATAATATGATCCTCAGAGAGAAGATAGCGACTTATAGGGCAAAAACGGTAGAGGACATATTGAACGAAACAGAAACAATTGAACAGATGTTGTTGCTAACAAACAACATGCAGCCACAATCACAACAGACAATACCAAGCCAACAAACACATACAAGTTATATGAATCCGATGCCGACGATCTGTTACTACTGCCAAAAACCTAACCATATATTCAGGGATTGCCGAACTAGAATGAGAGACGAGATGAGAGCTCGAACAGTAAAATCACAAACGCCAACAAACCCTCAAAGATACCAGCAATCAAATTACTACAGGAATGAGCATCAAAATAACAACATACCAGCACAAAATAGACAGAATTTTTCAACGCAAGCTCAGCAGACTTATGAAAGAACTCCAGTAAATAGATTTAACTACTCGCCACAAAATAACACAAGCTACATGAACCGAAGTAATTTCACACCAAAATATTGTTCGTATTGTAAGACAACGACGGGACATACGTTTAATGAATGCAGAAGCAAACTCCGAGACAATTGGAATCAGAGGAACGACAACCAACAGAACAGACAAATGGAAGACAAGGAACTAGAAAGAAGATTCAGTAATATGAAAATAAACGCAATCACAAATATGCCGGAAAACTCCAACGGGTCCAACCAGCTGTAGGAGAGCCGCCGCAGTTGGATCCGGATAAAAATGAAGAATTAATGCTAAATGATCAGAATGAATACAATCTCCCAATGGGTATAATTCCAAGAATATACCTAACAAATTTTAAAGAATTAGAAAAGCGAGACGCCGACATTACACCACGTCAAGCAAATCAACACGCCGCCATCCCATCGCGTGAAACAAAAGAAGACGTCGCCATCCCGTCACGTCAAACAAAGCAACACGCCGACATCCTACCGAGTGCAGCAAGTCGAAGTGCCGCCATTCCACCGCACCAGACAAACATAAGTATAGTTAATAAAGAAGATGCCGACATCCCACCGCATCAAGCAAATGTAGCAGACAAAGTACAGAAAAGAAAACAAGCGATTGAAAGCAGAAAGCAAAGAAATGAATTATCAAACGATGTATTTACCATAATCTGGTTAATAGCGCTGATTGTCAGAATGAAATTGATAAATTGGTACCAGCATTTATGCAGGAAATTAACGAGAACACAGGGGAAATACAGAATATTCAGAAGTAAATTAGCAATACACAGCAGTATAAAGATGTCTCAAATAATAGAACTACTACATAAGAGTTATCACAGAATTCTGTGTGTTGTTAACAAGAAATAAAAGAATGAATCATATACGAGAGAATGAACTGGCAAATGTAAAGACACACTCAGAAGCAGTACGAAATCACATAGGTAAGCAGGAAATACAAAAAATATTGGATGAAAACAAACAAGAGGAAGATGATGGAAGCTCAATGAGAGAATTATTCTACCCAGACGAGGGTATCAAACCAAAACAAATTACTCTAGTATCACAGTACAAAGCAAGCAGGGACATAGTAGCACCGACCATAGGAAACGCACACACACAAACGAGCCCAGACGCTCATCGAACTCAAACGAACATGCAAGATTTCCAAGTTAGCCGACGGAAAATATCAGATTTTCAAGTTAACTGGACAAATCTGGAACGACTACAAAATTTTAAAACAGAGAATAGTGACATACCGAGTACAGGTATAGGATAAACAAGAAAGACTATAACTAAACAGTTTCATATCGATTACCATAGTTGATTAAGTAGTGGTAAGATAGCGTAATAAGTAACCCAAGTAATATAATAAACCAAATAGAAAGTATGGCAGGATCGATAGATTTAAAACATAAACAAAACAGAATAGTTAAATATTTCAGTATAGGATCAACCGGGACAGTCGGATTAATAATAGTAGTATTGGTAATAGCAATGATAACCAAAAGGAAATTCATGAAACAAAAAAGAGATACAAAAATATCATAGTAATAAACAATACTGACACAGATCATAGAAAAAATAAGCAGAAAAGATTAGAAGAAAGAACACTTGAAAAAATAATTTAAAGGTTAACACACGAGACAAAACAGAGCTACATCTTAAAAAGAAAACACTTTTTCCCTCATGTATCAATCACTATTAACAAACATGAGGAAACAAGTAAAAATTGGCACATAAAACACAAATCAAAATTCAACTAACACATATTACATAGTATTAAAATATTGATCATATTGAAAACATAATAATAAGTAAAACTAGAGAAATTAAGTAAATCGACACTACATAGTAACAGTAAAATTTATAAATAAGTAGAATAAGATAAAATAAATGGTAGATTATTATTTTAAAAATTTCTTAAAAATCTTTTATGGAGGAATTTTATAGCAGAAGTATAAATCTAATCTCAATTATTTAAAGATAAAATAGAATACTCTCAAAATTCAATAATTATTGATTAAATATAGTAAAATTTCATAGTACTTAAGAGAATTTTATATACGCATATTTTAAGTAACAAAATGTATAGATCTAAATTCGATTGTTTGAAAGTAGAGATAAAACATAAAAACAGAACTTTTTTTATCGAATAGAAACAATATTAAGTAATATAGTAAAATTTCATAATAGGTATTTAACCTTCATCCGTCCCTAAAAAAAAGTAACACTAAAGTTCCTTTGGTCAAAAATGACCAAAATAAATTCAACAGCAAATTTACGCTAAGCAATACGAGGTAAATTTTTGTTTCCAAATTTAATTATTAAAACCAAAGATAACACAGTAATTTAAAACAATTTCAATGTTTATTTATTAAGAAAAATTCATATTTTATTTCGTACACTGATGGCACACATTCTTAGTATGAGCTATGCAAATGAATTTCTTACATATGTGCCTGTTGTACGAATTTTGTCAGAAACTGCAGCGGCCTCTTTTTTGTGCTCCTGCTAATTCTGTAGATTATGACGGGGTTGAAAATTTTGCAACGTTTGATGTCAAATTTGCTACAGATTGCGACAATATGTAGACCGTGAGAGGTAAACCCTTCTAGACCAACGTGGCTTGATCAACGACTCACCCACTGTTACAATAAATAGTTGGCTTTTATAATACTTCTTTCTACTCCATTCTGGCAAACACTAGTGGATAGCACGAGAGCATTTATTACTGATCCAATATGTTAGTGAACACTCCTACTGGATATCTATTTGTTTTACATGTACAAGTATAGCAAGCAATCGTTTTATCGACCATGTTGACACCGCCTTTCGTTTTATTGCAGTTCTATAAAATATATATCTCTTCAAAAGTACACACTTACAGAAATGTTTTTGGGATGTATGATAGCAAGATTGTATCCTTAGTAAAAGCGAAAGTAGAGGAATACAAAAGCTTGTCTCTGATTTCTAAAATAATCGGTGCTATTGACGTTTTTTTCTTTCGAATTGTTCTAATCATGGTCATGTGGCATTTTAGTAGCATTTGCCCAGTTCGTAGGATGTAAACAAGTTATCAAATGTAACGTTTCTCTCTTGTATAAGCTGCGTGATAGACAAACCAAAGACGACAAGTAAACCCTGATTTCTCTCAGGTGCTGTGCCTGTCTCCTTTCCTATGTACGGCTGTACGTTTTAAACGTAAGAGCTTTCACTACCGCAGAGCAGCTAAAACATAATCCCATACTTGGCGATCCCTAAAACATAATACCATTCGGTATATATTGTCGAAAAGGGCACCGTGCACGAAATCCAACCAACTGCTATGGTAATATATCCACCCACTTTATTCGTTTTCTCCAATTGGTGCTAACTTATTGATGCATTTACGACTAGCTCGTGTGCTACAATCATCAAATCTCATGACATGACTCTTGAAATTACTTTGAACCGTTTTAGAAGTATTACTTTCCCAAGAATCTACATGAAGTTCACATAATCCGAAATTTCAGAACATGTATCATCAGGTGAAAATGATGTGCCCTCCCTCACCTAATTCTTCTTCAGTTGCCGTTGACATCTTTGGAAAATATTATGTATTATGTATATGTACAAAATGATTTTAGTTTACCATTAGACGAAAATTGGAATAGCAAATAATGTGAAATTCATCTATTGGTCATTTTTGACCACAAGATCTTTAGTGTTACTTATTTCGTAGCAGGGTAACGGTTAATCAGAAAATTCCAATTCTTTGAGTAAATCATAACTAATACATATAAATTAAAGTCACAAAGGAAAACATGTTTAAAGGTTTAATTTAACAAGATATTTGAAAAATAATATTCGATTTGGTCAAAAATGACGCGAGGGACGGATGAAGGTTAAGACAATTTCAAAAAAAAAAAAAAAAAAAAAAAAAAATAATAATAATAAAAGAAATAAATGGAAGTGACATATATATTTACAACAACAATAACATAAATAAAAATAAATGCAGTCGCATATAAAAAATCAAGTTCAAGAAAAATTTATTTTATATAACACATAGTAAGAGATCACATTACAAAAATATTTATCATACATATTAGGTTAGCCTAGGTTAAGAAATTAAATAAAATACAGTAACAAGGAAGAAATGGAAAACACCTCAACCCATGAAGAAGACACAGGAAGACAGAACCGTTAGAGACGCTCATCAATGTAAAACGCATAAAAACAAAAAACGCAATAAAACAGAAGTATAATAAAATCTAATAATATAAACAACAGCTTATAAAAATATAAAACAATAAAATAAAAACATTATAAATAAAAAGAAAATAATCACCCTGTAACATAATACAGATAATACATAACCAGACGGCAGCCGAAGAAAATTAATAACAAAAGTCACAAATAATATAACAAAGAAATAATTAACACCAAATAAAAATTCATAATAATCTGCATGCAACAAAAATAAGAGCTGCAACAACAAGAACCCTAAACCAACTTCTTAGTGAAACTCCACTATTCAACCAAAAAACCAGCAAAAATTGAACTTGAAAGAAAAGAGAAGCACGAGAAACAACAATGGACAACGACGCATCAGAGCCTAATCTTAATCAAGATAGGTGAATCTCAAGCAAATTTGAGATGAACAATTCTGAAATGTATGAGCAACAGCAGACAGTCGCAACAAATATGTCCAATATCCATTTATGTACAAAAATTAATAGATAGAAATAATATTAGTATTATATTAAGAAAACATTATAAGAAATTCATAGACATTAGCAACTAAACTTTATCATATTTTAAGTGAAATTTTCCTTCTGAAAATTTCACTCCCCAAAAGAGGAAGGTGTTGTGCAAGTACACATATTGCACATATTAATAAGAAATTGTATTATATAAGAACACACAGAAATAATTAATGTAGGTCATCAAATTTTGTTTACATTCCAAACAAAAAAACTTTACGTAGCAAAAATAAAAAATTAACAATAAAAATAAAACTAATCATATGGTGTAATGCTCTTGCGGACATTTAGGCTAAGTGAAGAAAATGAGTATTCGGCAAACATTCAAGCAAACAAAATTAAAATGATTAAGTGAACATTCAAGCAAACAAAATTAAAATGATTAAATGAACATTCAAGCGAACAAAAATCAGAATAATTATAAACGAATAATGTCAATGAACGTAAAAGTGTCGATACAAAAATTAAGAAATACAATAAACAAAAAATTGTGTCAAAATATGAAATTAAATGTAAGTGCAAAATCATCAAATAACAAAAAGTTATTAACACCAGAATTGTTGGTGGAAATTTATATATGTAAAATTGTATAAAAACAAAAAACTAAAATGAATAAAATCAATCGTAGAATCGTATTTTATAACTGAAGAAGTTAATTTAAATTTAAAATTATTCTTTTTTTTAAAAACACCTGGGAGATCAAACCAAACAAACACTGTAAGTATTTCTACAACTAACATAATCGGCACAGGCCCAATGACGGTAGCGGTTAGCCTCGCATGACGAGGGGGAAGTACATAAGGGTTATACTCAGACCTTCCCGTCCAATATTCGTCCTCTTGGGTATCCTCACTAAATAATAACACTCGTGCAGAAATGCACTACTCCACAACACATAATGAATTCAATAATTAGAATCATAAAATTTACAAATGAATAATTAATACGGTCAGGTAGATTATAGAAAAATTAACAAAAATACAGATCAAGTCAAATCAGTCAACCAATAAATATTAACAAAATAGTTCCCGTAAACTTCATATATTTATGGTTGTTGTCGCGTAGGAATATATTCAGTTATATTCCTATATATACAAGTATGTATAATGTATACCAGACAACACACCGCTATAACACCTTCCTCTAAACCTTAAACTACACCTCAAATTAAACCCCAAAAACCGAGCCACTCACTAAACTCCAACTCAATTTCAACTCAAACCTTATTCAAACCAATCTCGAAATCAACTTAACCCAACTCAAAACTTAACCATAACTTAACCCCAACTCAACTTTCAACTTAACCCCAATTTAACCCTCTAACTCAACCCTAACCCAACGTTCAGCTGAAAGCCTAAATCAACACGGTTCGAAAACTACAACAGTACATAAACTCAACAATCTAATCTGCACCGCAACGTCCGACTCTAACTCCCAAATAAGTCCCCAATTTCACCACATCGCTCAACCCCAACCAAACAATCTTAACGTCCAACTCAATCCTCAAATAAAGGCGGCCCGAAAAATTAAATGAGCTCATGAGCTCAACTCAGAAGAAGTCAAGGTAACTTAAGATTCAAATCTCCCTTCAACTGGCAAATAAAGCACAATAAATATCACTCAACTCGAAACTCAGTGCCCTACTCAAACCCCAAATCAACAGGTACGAACAAACATAAGAGTACTTGAACTCAACTCAAGCAAATTTCCATCTCAACCCACAACTATTGTTTGTTTGTTTGTTTGTTTCTATCTCTGCAATCTTTTCTGGGGCTCAAGGCACTCCCAACTCTTTCGCAGTTCCCTTTTAACGTCCTACCTTACGCCGTTGCCAGCCAACTCGAGGACGTACGGCTATAGACCCGCTTTCGTTTAAACCACCTGCACATTGCATTGCTTCATGCCAGCCTATAGTACTGACATGAAAGGTGGGTCGGCCCATGGATTCCGCACTCTCAACAGGGGGTCATAGATGTGTTCATCGTCATCACCGATCGTAATCAGATGATGAAAAATCCCTTTTGCATCCCGCCCCTATAGGGATTCGAACCCGGTACCTCCCGATCCAACCGCCGTAGCTTTAACCACTGCGCCGTTTGCTCGGTAACCCACAACTATGCCCAAATAAATCCACAACTGAACCTTCACTAAGCCTGAACTCACTCCCAACTCAACTCCCAATTCAATCATCAACTTAACCCCAAACACGATCTTTAAACTAGCGCACGGTTTGAAAATTTCTTGTGTCGTTCAGGTCATGTAGAATTCGAAGTGCGCTTGAAATTTACAGACGATTTTTGCCCCAAGTGGTATCTGGTATGTTGCCCCAAATAAATTCGGAACAGGACCCTTACTAAACCTGAACTCAATCCCAACTCAACTCACAATTCAACAATCAACTCAACCTCAAACTCAATCCCTAGACTAATACGGTTTGGAAACCGCTTGTGCCTATCATCTCAACGCAATCCTAACTGAACCTCTAACTCGACCCCCAACTCAACATTTCCTTAAATTAATGCGGCTCGAAATCCGTCGCACCCTCATACTATTAAACTATCATTCCATCATACCATTATTTACA